>LPNX010223414.1:0-63372 GCA_001517045.1 Pseudotsuga menziesii | reverse complement strand
ATATATATATATATATATATATATATATATATTCCTTTTACTATCATTAATAATAGGTTTTTATTAGTCATATATTTATGTTAATATTCTAAAATTCACGTTGCAAGTCAGACTCTACATATTATTATATCCTCTCTTATTGTCATTCTTAATCATATATTTTGTTAATAATAAAAAATATAGTTAATAATAAAAGAAGATGGGCTTCAATATGATGTCATCAATTACACTCAATAATCCTTCCATTTTTAAAGTCATCTACGCTCTATGGATATGATAGTTTTTACTACTTTTGTAAGTGAAATCTTCATAGTAAATCAAGAAAGAAAATAAAAATAAAAATAAAACGAACTAGTGTACATCTATTCAACCTCTACTGGACCTGTACAAAATGCCATACAAAGTTGCATTTTACTTTCTTGGAAAGAAAGTGTAAGAAAGGTGCTCATGTACTCTAATAAAGTGCCTTAAATAGTTTAAAACTATATTATGTAAAAATATTAGATGGATTAACTACACGACAGATGGTCAGAATCCAGGGTTCAAAACACTAAAAGTGATGAGTCCTTAGACTATTGGCAAGCCTTGTGTAAACATCTGATATGTATTTGAATCAAGCAGAGGGTTAATTGTTGCGTAAAGAAATATGATATTATAAAATATCATGTACTGAAGTACAATCTAATTAAGACTAAGAGGACAAGGAATTAATTGCAACCAAGTTAGGTTTATTTCAAAATAATATGAGCTTTAGTATGTCTAATTGTTGGTGGACAGAGTTGAGAATGTTGGATGGAAGCTATTGCGAGAAGGCATAATAATACATATTTTTTATTCATAAACTATTACAATATGGGGCTGTTGGGGCTGTTGCGTCGGCCCCCTCTAGCTTATATTTTTGTCCGTGAGTCAGCCAAAAATATGTTATTTTTTTTCTCATCCAAAGCTAAAAGCTAAAAATGTGCAAAGTTTGGAGACATACTCCCAATCTTCCTTATTCCAAACAACTACTTTTATTCCAAACAGCTACTAATAAGTTATAGATATCGGGAATGGAAGTATATATGATTTTTCATTGCTCGCAATATGTAGATATTTCATTGTTGGCGGTGCGATTATATCGTAGATGAAGAAGTTTACAGTTCAAATTATTTAAATTAGTTACATACCAGTATAGACCTACTAATTCTTGTTCTACAAAGTGTTTAGAGTAATTAAATTGGCAAAGCTTTCACGACTAAACTACAACACATATCTTTCTCACCACTATGGTACAACACACAGATGCATACATTCTTATTCTTTTTTTTTTAATGGAATAGATGACACTTCCCTTACCCTAGCGCCACTATGCCAGCATATTAATGTATGCATTCTATTTTCTTTGAATTTTTTTTATGGGACAAAAGGACACTTCGCCCACCTCCTTGTAGAAATGGGCCTTCTCGACCCAAACAAATGTGTGTATCAAGTGTATACATTTCATGTGAAGTTAAAAAAACAAGAAGACAATAAACCATTAAAACTATATTATTCTATTATTAAAACTATATTATTCTATTATACACTTTCTCACATGCTTGTATTTTAGTGAAAATGTTGAGTATATATCGAAAGGTTAAAAAAAATTTATACATGCAAAGAAATTGCTAACCCCATGGGATAACTGGAATATAATAGTTTTAAAATCCATCATTGTTTTATAGCTTAAAAAAATAACAACAATGACCAATAATAGAAGCTTTGAAAACTTTGCACCATTAAATATTATTTATTATAAGATGAAAATTTTAATCTTTGGATTTTGGATAAAATATTAAAGTAGGTTCCATTTACAATTTACAAACACCATACAAGTAATCCGATTAATTATTTGGAACATTGACTTTGAAAAATATTAATGGATGTCACATGTATGAACACAATACATGTGATGTAAAAAAATATTTGGAACATTTACTTATATACAAAGCATTGAAAAGAAAAAGTTATGTGTACAACAATTTACCCAATCATGACATAAGTGCCTCCGCACATAGACTTCGCACATGGAGATTATTAAAGGGCGGCCTGAGTCCAGGTTTGATGACGTAATCGAAGTTGAGGTCGTCCTTTTCTGTACATGACTTTTAAAATGCTCAACCCCGGCGAGCAATACTTGTTATGCTATGGAGCATTTAATGCGACGGCGGTCGCACTGTCCGCCGTTGGATCCGTTCCAAAGAGCGATCCGACGGCGCACAGTGCGACCACCGTCGCATTAAATGCTCCATAGCATAACAAGTATTGTTCGCCCTCAACCCCTAGTGCTATGAACTTTGAAGTACAACCCTTAAATCAAATCAAATTCAAATTAAAAATATGGAGAATTATTTTATTGGCTAATAGTTGGTATATATGACAGTTCGTTAGGGTTTTGTCAGAGGCTCTGGGCTCGCTAGAGCTGCGCTCCATTTTGAAGCGAAGCCGTCATGATTACGGTTATGCTTACTTTAAGCGTGCTTAGAGCGCACATTTTATAATCATGTGCGAAGGCTTACAAAAATCAACCTCCCACATAAATTTTCGCAAATTTTAATCATATTAACTTAAAAATTGATGATATACAAATTACTATTCAACCCTTAAAAATTCTAAAATAACTGTACATTTAATAACTAGCATTTAGAATATTAATCGTATAAATGTACAAACTAATATTAACTTAAAAACACAATATATAAATTAATATTTAACCATAAAAAAAATTATAATTTATTATTAAAAATGGTGTACATTTTAATCATTATTATTTAGATTTTATTTGAATAAGTTGTCACCTCTATTATCCGGTAAGCTCTTATATTTCAAAACAGTAAGTTTACTGTAAAACAAAAAATTAGAGAACGTGATTCATATCTACAAAACAATACTTACTTGTTTGAAAAATGTATTGTATTATAACTTATAAGTATCTACTGCGATGGAGGTCGACCTCGATGGAAGCCATGTCCAACATTTAGCCTAGCCCCAGGTCATGAGTTTGATATCCAGGTGGCAAATCGACAATGCTCAGTGGGTTGCTTGGAGAGGTTCTCACGGTTATGAAAAAAAAAATTATAAGTATCTACGAGAGCGTATAACTTATAAGTGTCTAGAGCAATTTCTACCATGTGTGTTTTCATTTTAACAATCACTTCTTTATGATGGTATTGCTTTCCTCTTCTTTGTATTTCAAAGAAGAAATATAAGTAGTAACTTTTGATATTTTTTTTAACACGAATGGGTAAGTGGTGTTTGTATTAAAAAATAAGAAGAAAATTACAGTGGCAGAATTATGGGTTGAATCCCTAGGATTTCAAAAAACATAATATATTGCTCTTCCCTTCCAAAGTGAAACTTTTCTCTAAAATTTCCAAATCTGACATGGCTATAGATTCTTACAAATTTCCCGAGAATGAGAAGACAAGAAATGAACATATCTGAGAAAAGCTTGCAGTTTTCCTAAATTCTTTCAAAGTCAACAAAAAAGGTTATTCAATGACTGAAAGAAAAAACTGCTCCAGAATCAAGGGACCCAGCAAAGTTCGGAAATGTTCCCATTGCTTGTTAGATTTTTAACATTAAGCTAGCATTATATTAGGATCTTTAACTGAGAGAATAACAAGCACAACAATCAAACAAAAGAGACAATGAACACAGTGTTTTTCCTCAGGGAAACCATAAATGGAGAAAACCCCACAACTTCCTCAAAGATAGAATCAACACCAAAAGTAAAACCCCAAAACAGTAAGATGATCTCCTGACAGCAGTAGCCTCTTTCTTCCTAGCCCCAGTGTCTTCTTCTTCCTCAGCTATGCGCTACAACTGAGTGTAAGTGGGTGTGTGTTAAATAGAGAGGCCCACTCTCTATTTATACTAATTCCGGACTTGACAATAACCTACTAGGTTCGACTTCTCTAGGATATTCTAATAACCCTAGTGCCCCGGAACTGCGGGGACTTTAACCCTTAGCCAATAGGAGGGTTACCCACAATGACTTGACATGACTTGTTTACATTATAGAACCTCCCGATAGGAGCATCGGGGAATGACATTACTCAAGTACATTACAGACACATCCTGGAATAAACATTGGGGTACAATACATAAGAAATAAAAGTGAATACATTATGAAGTTACAATTACATCAACATCCCTCTTAACTAGGAAGGTATTCTCTCGACACAATTTATCAGCACAAGTCTTCTTCTTTGTATCATCTGGATCATCATCAAGTCCTCGTCATCTTCAAGTCATATTCATCTTCAAGTTATCTTCATCTTCAAGTCATCTTCATCATCAGATCTGGATCATTACTGGATCTAGATCATCACTGGATCTGGATCATCACTGGATCATCACGGGTGCTATCTCATGATTCTTCTCATCACAGGAAGTTCTGTAGAGCCAGCCCTTTTTCATACTGGTTGTAGACCTAGCCTCCATGTAGGTATTCTTTAGCGCTTATATCTTACCCTAAGTCAGAATGGCCCGCCCAGCACTTACATCTGACCATGAGAGGAACACATCCAACACCATGTCAGAAAGGCACGCCCAGCACTTACATTCACTAGCATGATAGGACACAACTACTATCATCTGTGAAAAGGCACAGCACTCACATTCACCAGCATGATAGGACACACCTACTATCATCTGTGAAAAGGCTCAGCACTTACAACCACCAGCATGATAGGACACACCTACTATCATCTGTGGAAAGGCTCTGCACTTACATCTGATCATGTGGGAACCAATCCCATAGTCACATCAGAATGGCTCTCAGTCCCAGACTGAGGATTCCTGGTAACTAACCAGGTGCCTCCATTCAAAGAATGGCAACAGCCCTTATATTTGATCAAGTGGGAACACATCCCTCAATCACATCAAAATGGCCATGCACTCATATCTGATCATGTGAGAACACATCTCACAGTCATATCAGAATGGCCCTTAGTCCTAGACTGAGTTTCTTGGTAACTGACCAGGTACCTCCATTCAAAGAATGGCAATAGCCCTTATATCTTATCATGTAGGAACCAATCCTACAGTCACATCATAATGGCTCAGCACTCACATCTGACATGGAAGGAACCAATCCTCTCACCATGATAGAATGGCTCAGCCCTCACATCTGACCATGGAAGGAACCAATCCTCTCACCATGTTAGAATGGCTCACGGACTCATCACTTCCCCTTGGAAGGAACCTCAATCTAGATAACACCAAGCTTCTCCCTGAAGTACTCAAACTTCAGTCTGGCTAATGGCTTCGTCAACACATCAGCTATCTGTTCGTCCGTCACAACATAATGGAGCTTCACTGCTCCCCTATGCACCATATCCCTGATATAGTGATACTTGATCTCGATATGCTTCGACTTGTCATGGAACACCGAGTTCTCCGACAACTTCACACAGCTCTGGTTGTCACAATATATACTAGTAGCATCCAACTGGAGATCAAATAAATCAAATAGTAGCTTCCTTAGCCATACTGCTTCACAACTAGCTGAACAAGTTGCGACATACTTTGCTTCAGTTGTACTCAGTGCCACACATGATTGCTTCCTGCTAAACCAAGAGATCACAGCTGATCCCATACTGAAGCAACACCCTGAAGTGCTCTTCCTATCAATGGCACTGCCTGCCCAATCTGAATCAACATAACCCTCCAAGTTAATCTTCTGACTCGCCTCATACTTGAGCCCATAATCAACTATACCCTTCAGGTACCTTAGAATATGCTTTGCAGCAATCAAGTGAACGTGTCTCGAATCTATCAAGAACTGGCTCAAGGTGTTCACAATAAAGCAAATATCTAGTCTCATGTTCATCAGGTACATTAAGGACCCAATCATCTGACGATACATCGTAGCATTAACCACTTCTGATGAAGCATCACTCAATAGCTTCAGGTTCGATGCCATAGGTGTGGTCATGGCCTTGCAGTCCATCATCCCAAACTTCTTCAGGATCTCTACTACATACTTCCCTTGTCCGAGGGAGATTCCATCCGCATTCTGCCACACCTCCATGCCTAGAAAATAATGCATCATACCCAAGTCCTTCATTTTAAACTCGGCAGCAAGCTTCCTCTTCCTATCAGCAATCAACCCATCCATACCTGTTACAAACAGATCATCTACATACAGTAGGAGCATCGTTGGGTTGCCATCTTCAACCTTCAAAGTAAAGGTTGGAATCTGCTTTACTCTTGGTAAAGCCCAAACTGGATAGAAAGCTGTCAATTATGTCGTACCCTGTCCTGGGTGCCTATTTCAAACCATATAGGGCTTTCTTCAATCTACACACATGAGACTCCCTGTCATGTGTCTCAAAACCGAGTGGCTGCTCCACATACACTTCTTCTTCTACTACACCATTCAAGAAAGCAGTCTTGACATCCATTTGGTGTATCTTCCATTTCATCACTGCAGCCAGATCAAGTACTAATCTAATGGAAGTGTATCTAACTACAGGTGCAAAATTTTTTTCATAATCTATTCCTTCTTTCTGGGAGAAACCAAGAGCAACAAATCTTGCTTTATATTTTTCTATGCTACCGTCTGCAGCATGCTTGATCTTGTAGATCCATTTGGAAGTTACAACAGAATTCCCTTCTGGTCTTGGGACAACATCCCAAACATCATTCTTCATGATTGATTGATACTCTTCGATCATATCATCCTTCCATTCTTTCTGTTCTTCCGCTTCTTCATAATTGGAAGGTTCTTTATCGATGAAATCACATAATAATGCTACATATCCGGAGCAGGACCTGGTCCTCTTTCTTTCTCTATGATTCTCTTCTGGAGCCCAATAGCTTTCCGCACCTTGGATAGATTCTCGTACCCAAGCAGGTTTCCTCTTATGAGGATTCTTCTCTTAAGGTGGATCTACAGGTTCTTGAGGTTCTTCAAGTTCTCGATCTTCTTCTTGAGTTTATTCGTTCATGGTTGTGTCATGAATTCTGGGTGCTTTTGTTTCTTCAGGTTATTTAGGAGGCCTCTTTCTGGATTTGTTGTAAGCTAAGTCTTCATCAAATGTTACATCCCTGCTGATGTCAATATTCTTGAATCCTGGGAAGTATATTCTGTAAACCTTCGAGCTTTCAGAGTATCCCACAAATATACCCTTCTTTCCTGAAGGATCTAATTTTGTCCTTTTCTCTTTTGGAATGTGTATGTACACTAGACAACCAAATATTCTAAGATGGCTGAATTCTGGTTTCTTGCTAGAAAAATTCTTCAGGTGTCTTGTTCTCGAGTACTCTGTGTGGAGTATGGTTCTGTACATACACTGTTGTTCTGGAAGCTTTTGCCCATATATGCATAGGAAGATCTTGATCATGAAGCATTGCTCTTGCAACTTCCATGATATTTCTATTCTTCCTCTCTGCAATCCCATTCTTTTGTGGATTATATGGAGTGGATAACTCCCTCTTAATCCCTGAGTCTTTGCATAACTCTTTGAATTCATTTGATGTGAATTCTCCGCCATTATCTGATCGAAAGGTCTTGATCTTCTTTTCAATGTGGTTCTCGATCAAGGCTTTGAATTCCTTGAACTTGTTGAATACTTCATATTTGTTCTTCATGAAGTAAATCCATGTCTTCCTAGAAAAGTCATCAATGAAAGAAACATAGTATACATACCCGCTTAGTGAACTTGATGACATTGGACCATGATACATCGGAGTGGATGATTTCCAAGATTCCTTTTTCCTTGCTCTCACTACTTGGAAATGTCTTCTTTGTGTTCTTTCCTTTCGTACATCCTTTGCAGACTTCATCGTGTTTTGCTTGAATTTCTGGAATACCTTCAACAGCTTTGCTTGCAAGTGGTAGTGCTCTGTAATGCACATGTGCAAGCCTTCTATGCCAAATTTCATTTGGCTCTACTAATTCATGGACCAAGGCTTGTTCTGCATGGCCCTTCAATTTGTATAGACCTCCTTCTTGTTCCCCAATCACTACTGCATCATTAATAGTCTTTCGCTTTGTCCACATGATAACTTGGTCATCTATAAATGAAACCCTCATGCCTTTTGCATCTAATGCAAATATGGAGAGGAGGTTCTTCTTTAGTCCTGGTACAAACAATACTTCCTTCATTGTCATAGACTTTCCAGAGTCTATATTATAGGAGGATTCCCCACTACCTTTTATTGGATACTGGTAGTCATCTCCAAGTTTCACCTTGTGTGGTGATTCATGTTCTGATAGTTTCACAAAGGATTCCTTGAATCCTGTCATATGTTTGGAATCCCCACTATATATAAGCCAATCATTGCTTCCATGAGTAATGTTTCCCGTGAGAGAGGAAATCAAAACATATTATTCATCACTTGAAGAGTCTTCACTTTCATATCTGGTTCTCTTTGTGGAAGGTTCATCATCCTCAGCAGCATGAGCATGATGTCTTCTCTTGTTTCCCTTCTTCTTGTGAGAGAAATTTTTGTTTCTAGGACATTCTCTAGCACAGTGTCCTTTCTCGTCACATGTATAACATCTGATTCTAGACAAATCTTTTCTAGTGTTATCTTTGTGGAAGGGCTTACCTCTGGGGTGATGAGAACTTCTTCTGGTTTTCTTGGAGTGTACTGTGAAAGCTTGATCTTCACTTCCCATCTTTTCTTCTCGAGCTATTCCTTGATTTGAGAGACTCTTGTAAAGTAAGACTGGATGGTCTCTGCATTCTGGATCTTTACATTCTTTAGTTGGTTTCTCAGAGTCATCTTCCGGTTTATGTTCTTCCCTTCAAACAATTTGGTTAGGGAATCAAACATAACTTTAGGTGTCTTTAGGGAGGACACATGTGGTATGAGGTGATCCTTGATTGAATCAGCAATAATCCTCTTTTCCATAACCAACTTCTTCTTGTGTAAGGCCTTAGCCTCATCTCCCTCTGGAACTAGAACCTCCTCATTGATATAGGAGTCCAACTCATTTTCTTCCAGGACCAGGGAGATCCTATACTTCCAGGATCAGAAGTTATCAGCTCCCTCAAGCTTTTCATCAAGCTTGGTATGATGAGACATCTTAACTGAGAACCTCAAATGGAAATACAAAATATTTATATCTTACCAGGTCAAGATGTCGGATCTGGAATTGGAGCTGAAATTCTGCAGTGCTGGTTCAAGAGCAGATTAGGGTTTGGCTTTTCCGGAGTTCTGTCCAACCAAATGCTTTGATCTTGATCTCTAAACTTCGATTTTGAGGAGGAGATCAGTCCAGGCCTAGGCTCACTAAAAAATTCCACTTCTGTGGAAAGCCCTAATTTTCGGCAGTAGTGTCGGGTCCAAAACTAAAAAAGCTCAGAATTAGATTATGCTTCGACAGAAAGATGCGCCCTAGGGAGGAGAGTTAATCCAAACTTCTTTTGCTGAAAATCTATGGAGAGAGATACACATATTAGGAATCCCTAGTTCCTGCGGCTGCACAATGTCTTCTTCTCAGGTTAGCTCTGATACCATGTTAGATTTTTAACATTAAGCTAGCATTATATTAGGATCTTTAACTGAGAGAATAACAAGCACAACAATTAAACACAAGAGACAATGAACACAGTTTTTTTCCTCGAGGAAACCATAATGGAGAAAACTCCACAACTTCCTCAGAGATAGAATCGGCACCAAAAGTAAAACCCCAAAACAGTAAGATGATCTCCCGACAGTAGTAGCCTCTTTATTCGTAGCCCTAGTATCTTCTTCTTCCTCAGCTATGCGCTACAACTGAGTGTAAGTGAGTGTGTGTTAAATAGAGAGGTTCATTCTCTATTTATACTAATTCTAGACTTGACAATAACCTACTAGGGATGACTCCTCTAGGAGATTCTAATAACCCTAGTGTCCTGAAACTGCAGGGACTTTAACCCTTGACCAATAGGAGGGTTACCCACAATGACTTGACATGACTTGTTTACATTATAGAACCTCCTGATAAGAGCATCGGGCCATGACATGACTTAAGTACATTACAGACACATCCTGGAATAAACATCGGGGTACAATACATAAGAAATACAAGTGAACACATTCTGAAGTTACAATTACATCAACATTGCAAATTGTGCAACCATAGTCAAGTTGCACTCTTGTGTTTGCCATTTGATCTGCAGATTGGTTGTTTGATCGGAGGATATGAAGAAAGTTGAAAACATTAAATTCATTAATAATACTGATGAAAATGTGATGCATCTTGTTGGAAGGACTTTTATAATTTTTTACCAGCTTCCTTACCTCTCTAATGACTAGTAGCAAATCCTCGAACACTACTAGATCTTTGATTACTAGAGTGATAGCAATTTTCATCCCTTTCAATAAATCTATCCATTCCGCAAATTTGTTGGTGTTCCTCCCAATGCCCCAAGCAAAATATTTATGTGCCCTGGATAAAACATTACCCCTCCCGCACCTGACAATCCCAGATTTCCTTTGGAGACCCCATCAAAAAATAGAGTATGACACTCCAACTTTGTCCACCATTTACCAAAAAATTCGAGGTTCTTTCAGATCTGCCATCTTAAAGGGTTGGGTTTTTCGGCATCTACTGGAGAAGATTTGAGAGGGCAAAGAAGATCTCTAGTCCATGTTTTCTCAGTGGAGCTTAATGGCTCAAGATGTAAGTGCCGCAATCCATTGGATAGAAGAGCTTATGTCCGTAGTTCTTTGGCAGAGGAGGAGACTATAACTGGAGATAGATTTAGGTTTTCAAACAAAGGCTTTGTTTCTGGATATCCATATCTTCCAGCAGACATATTTGGGGAGCACAAGCCACGCTCTCGTGAAATATTTTTTTTTAAATAAAGTACCATGGTAATAGTCTTTCCAGCAGGTGAAGAAATATTTTCAGTTTGTAGGGAGTGTGATATTAAAATGAAGCTCTTTAATAGCTGAGCACCAAACCTCATTAGAATAGGATTAATCCAGAAAGATATGCTTCTGCGTTTCTTCCTCATGTTTGCATAGAATGCAGCGAGATGGTCCTTCAATTCCCCTCTTTTTTAAATTCTCCGCTGTCAGGATTTTCTGGTGAACTAATCATGCCAGCAAAAAAATTATTTTAGGAATTCCATCAGCATTCCATACATTTTTTCAAAAGCCCTCTTTTCTGCTATTATTTTGAATCACATTGTGTCCATCTTTTACTGTGTATATTCCTGAATTTCCCCAGCTTCTGGAATATTTTAAATTGATGTGGATCGACAACGAACCTTGGAGGAGCGATTGCAGTAGTTTGTAGTCCGACTTCAAACGATCTGGTATTTCCAATGTTCTCCACCCATCCCATCTTCCACTGCCATGCCAACACGATAAGTCACTGATCGTGGAGATATCTTGACTATCCATCCATATTTTGAGATCCACAAATTTGTCATGCTGATGTGCGATGCCCGCACTGTCCTCCCAAATCCGAATTTTCCTTCCATTGCCAGTTGACCATTGCAAATCATCTTGACCAGATTGGAGACACATTTTGGTTGTTTGGAATGACAAACAAGCATATGTATCTGTTTCCATTGAGGTATTTCTTCCTTAGTGCATCCTTCCACCAGGCTCTATTTCCTGAAATCATTTGCCAAATGATTTTTTCACCTAACTCAAGATTCATGGAAGCCAATTCTTTGACACCTGCTCCTCCATTATCTTTTTTCCCGCATACCATGTCCCAATTGATAAGATGCAGCTTCTTAGTGCCGTTGTGTTTTCCTCCTTGCCAGAGGAAGCGTCTAAGCTCTTTTCCAATCTCCTGAATAATTGAATTGGGGGCTAATGAAATGGAGCATGTGAAGATAGGGAACGCTACCAGAACCGCATTGATGAGAGTCAATTTCCCTACCGGGTTGAGCCATATAGATCCCAAAGATTGTATTTTATTCTTGATTTTTTGTACCAGATCTTTCCAATCAGATTTTTTATTTTTCCCTTTGTGAATCGGGATTCCAAGATATCTAAAGGAGTTCCATTTTATGCTGCCTTCATATGCAAGCGTCCTGGATATCCTTGCCATGGTTATAGCAGGGAAATTCCAACCATAGATTTTGGTTTTAACAACATTGAATTTCCCGTATAATGCTTTGAGAAAGATGGAGATGACTTCTTTAAATCTCTCAGCAATTATGACAGAGGCTCCTCCTAGAACAATAGTATCATCTTCATACTGAGCGTGATTGTCGTTTTTTACTCTGGCAATTTTTAGACCTCTAAGTTCTCCATTGTTTTGCAGGGCCTATAGCTTCTTGCTCAAAGACTCAGCTACAATGAGGTATAAAAGAGGGGATAGCGGGAAGCCTTGACGGAGTCCACGAGATGCTTGAAAGAATCCTGTGGGTCTGCCATTGACAAGCGGCGTGATCCATGGGCTTCCAACGCATGATTTGATCCATCTGGAGAAGTTTTTGGAAAATCCCATTTTGAGCATGATCTCAAATAAAAAGTAGTGATTGACCCTGTCAAAAGTGTTTTCCATGTCCAGCTTGATGGCCATTCCTTGTTGTTTGCGCTCCAAGCTGCTCCAAGCTTGAATGGATGGCCTCTTAGACTATGATTATGTTATCCATGATCTACCTTCCAGCAATGAAACCTCCCTATGTTTCCGAAATAATATTTTCCATGATCTTTTTCATTCTTGTAGCAAGGATTTTGGTAAGAATTTTGTAAGAAGTGTTACATAAGGAGATGGGGCAGAACCTTTCAATCGAAAGAGTATTTCTTTCTTTTGGGATCAAATCCAAGAAGGTGGAATTTGTGGCTCCTCCGATTTTATCTTTTTTTCTGGTCCAGTTTAGCATTTTCTTTAAATCTTCTTTAATGATGTCCCAAGCAGCTCAATAGAATTTGATCATAAACCCGTCAGGTCCTGGGGATTTGTTAGCATGGAGTGTCCCGATTGCTTCTATAATCTCATTTTCAGTTATTAGGTTTTCCAGCTCTTTGTTCTCTTCTTCAAAAATGCTAGAATGAATGCCTGAAAGCAGATCCACTTGGGAGAAGGGATCCATCTCACCACTGTCAGAATACACCTGATTGAAGTGTTGCAAACCCAGATTCTTGATATTGTCTTGCCCGGAGATAGTTTGGTTATTGTTCTTTTTCAATTCGTTGATGAAGTTGTAGCTCATTCTCATTTTGGTTTGTTTATGAAAGTATCTAGTGTTTTTATCACTTCCCTTTAACAAAAGTTGGAGAGATTTAATTCTCAGAAATTCTTCTTCATGTCTGGCTACTTTTAGAATTTCACCATTTAGGTCCTTTCATGAGCTAATATTTTAGGAGTGATCTCTTCTTCGTCCAATTTAGAGTGGAGGGTGTTCAAATCTGCTTGAAGGCTTTTTTTTAAAATGGCAGGTTCTGAGTAGGAGGTCGCTGCCCATTTTTTCAAGGAAGATCGGACAACCCTAAGCTTAGACTCCCATATGAAGTTGAGGGAGCCATAAAAAGAAGAGTTCCAGGATATATGAATAAGATCTAAATTTTTGGCATTATTCAACCATAGGGGGTTGACCCTAAAGGGAACAGGCCCCAGATTAGTTGGAAGGGTGAAGGAGAGGGAGATGGGCTTATGATCAGAGGTAGTTGAAGAGATAATGTGAGAAGAAGGAAGAAAATAGTTTTGGAGGAAGGTTGTACTTACCAGAAAACGATTTAGTCTTGCTACAATGTGCCATGGTCCAGTTAGCTTGTTGCTCCAGGTGAATCTCCCATTTTTGGGCATAGGATCTAGAAGGTCTAGATCTTCCATCAAATTTTCGAGTTTTTCACCAAAGGATTCTTTGATGATCGAACCTCCACTTTTTTCCAAGATCGAATTTGTTGTATTGAAATCTCCAGCTATGATCACGTCTTTCCCATGAAGATCTTCCTTTAAAGAGAGTAAAGAATCCCAAAAATCCATTTTTTCTCTATAATGGGTAGGCCCATATACATTGCAAATATAAATCATTTCCTGATTGCTTTTGTTTTGCACTTCTACCAATAACCAGTGTGTGTTTTATTTTGCTGATTTGAAATTGAATTTATCATCTCTATAGAAGGTTGTTATTCCACCTGAAGCGCCTCTAGAACTTATGGCCTTCCCAACACTGAATTTCCAGAAGAGGGATGCCCTGATCATAACCTCATCTTCTGGAATATTAGTCTCCTGTATGAGCAGGATGTCTGGTTTCCCAGTATTTATGATGTTTTTCAAAGCCTCTACCTTGATTGATCCTCCTAGACCTATGCAATTCCAAGAGTCTAGATTCATTATTTCTTGGATGTATGAGATCCTGCTTGGGATCTGAAATATTTGGCTCTAGAAGATTTGATATTCTGAAGCAGTCATGTATCTTCTATGTTGAGTTGTCTTCCTAATTCTAATTCTCTTTCTGCCTCTTTCTCTCATTGTTGCCTTTGATATTTTCTTCCTCTCGTGGCTCAAGATGGCCCTAGCCCTATTGTTTTCTAGGATTCTTGAGATGATGATTGGCCTGGGGATACATGTTTTGGGTTGATCCTGCTGTGCCTAACCATTTATTCCCATGTTCCTCTAGGGGAAGGTGATCTTTCATTTGTTTTCCCAGTGTTCTCTTCATCTTCTGCCACCATCTCTGCCCAAGATCCTCCAGGGGAGACTGGCCTATTAGGAACCTTCTCTGAGACCTCTTCTACCACTATTGGGGAGAATGTTGCAGGGGACTGAGTCCTACTACTTTCTATTCTATCTTCCTTGTTCTGAGTTTCTAGATTGGGGATTTCCCCTTCTTCAATTTGGAGAGCATCAAATTGATTGCTGATGAAGGTTCCTTTGCTTTTAGTAGGTTGCTCCTGAGTTTTTTCCTGCCCTTTTCTGGAGCTACTAGTAGAGATAGGGTTTGTTTTTTTTCCTCTCTTTGCTTGATGCCAGCCTTCTTCCAATTTTTTTTTCCAGTTTCTTCCTGTGCAGATTAAGGGCAGTTCTTTATGAAATGTCCATATTCATGACATTTCCTGCATTTGAATGGCAGTTGTTCATAGTCTACCTTTTGTTAGAATTCCCATCTATTCATGAATATATTAACTCCTTCTAGCAGTCCTTTCTCTAGGTCTACCTCTACGTAGATCCTGGCACGGGCGAATAGAGGGCCTTTTGGTTCGGATTTTTCTATGTATCTTCCTAAAGAGTTCTCGGTCGATTGCAGGGCTTCGCCATTCTAGCAATGGAGAGGTAAATGAGGTAACCGAACCCAGAACGACACTGCTGGAGGGACATCCTTTTCTGGATCAAAGGATAGGGTCCATCAGTTGAGACATAGGCCTCGGGGGCGCATGAAATAAGGGCCACTTTCGAAAATAAGATCTCTATATTCTTTGTTTTCAAACAGAAAGGTGTAAAAGCCTTTGCCGTAGAAACAATGTTGCAAACCCCCAATGATGAGAGGCATCTAGTTTTTGGAGATCCAAATCTCCATGGCTTTCGGTGATGGCCATATCCATGAGAACTGCCCAATTATACCTCTCTCACTCAAATGTAGAGATTTCATTCGTGAAGCTACCGACATTATTTGGACTTTTGGCACTGCTACTCGCTTCACAAAGTTAGAGACTGTAGGAAGTACCGTGGGAAGATTCGGAGTGGAGGAAACCAAGGCCTGGAAAGCTAGATCCATATTATTGCGAGGTTCTTCTGGAGGAGGATGTGGCATAGGAGAAGCCATGAATCCAGCTTAAACAGTTGCTGAGGAACACCAGAAAGGAGGGACTTCTATCCAAGACTACAAAGTAGAGGGGCAGCTTGCAGGGATCGACATGTGTAGCCCTCACGATTAGGTCTCGACCCTCACTATTCACTTGCGCATAGTGCACGAGCTCTCTCTCCCCGATATCCATTCATGTTCACCATTTCATAGTAACTTTTGATATAGCATGCATTTCAATTAGGATTTAGCATTTTTTTTAAAATATTTTGTAAATCCAACGAACTTCTTACAATGGAGTATTGAACCATCAATTAAGGTTTCATTCCCACCCTAAAGTCATATGAAAATGGATGAAACCAAATGCAACTAGTCGGGAACAAAATAATAACTCTCAGACCAGACATTTAAGAGGAAGGAAGTATGCCTTTATAATGTAGCCATGGAGATGTGGTTGTACGAACATTTCAAATAGGAACATAAAAGAGATAATATAAATTTAAAAACCATAAAGATAAATATAAAACTAAAAATATTAAAAACCATGTGTATATATGTATCTAATATTAATATTGACATTTAAATTGCCATAATGTAAAACATGAATTTGATATATTAAGTAGCTCTTATTTGAAACCTAGAAATTGGCATTTAAATTGACCTAATGTAGAACATGAATTTGATATATTAAATAGCTCTTATTTGAAACCCATAAATGGGGGAGATATTAAATAGTAGTTATTCACCATCTTAAAAGGAAATTGTAGTTATTCACCATCTCAATAGCAAATAAACCATTAACATAAGGTCGATGTTCATGAGCTATGTGATTGTTGTTCAGTTTGGATAAGCACTAGTCCACTTGCCTATTCTCATTTGTAGATGACATAAATCCCATTTAGTTCAATAACTTGCCAAGTTTGTACCATGATGCCCATGACCATTATTTAATCAAGTTTAATCAAGTTCGAAATCACTATAGATGTTATGCTGGAAGAGCTCTATTCTTGTGGATTAAACTCGAAATAATAAGGGCTTTTGTTGTGTAGCTTCTCAGACATCACAAAAGAGAAAACATTGTTGCTATTAGATATATATGTCATAAAATCCAAGGGACATACATTTTTTAAAAGCAGTAAACATAACCAAATATATATTATATTCCCAATTCATCCATCAATTTGTAATTTTGCAGTGGTCTATCAGAGAATCTGTTACGGTATGTGACGATAGATTTGGATAAACTAAGGTGCGTTTTAATCAATTTTGAAATGTATTAGAACATTCTTTAAGAATATTGCAGGCGCTAAGTTTATTGTATATTGCAGTATATAATACATGAGCGCCTAGCACATTACATTCGGTTTCAAAACAATCATTGTCAGTTGCTTTGAATGAACCAAATTACCGATTATAATTTTCTAAATATCTCACAATCGCTTCTAAAAAAATCGCACTTGGGTTAGTTGTTGCCATAACCAACTAAAACATTGCTGAAATTTCATTAATTGTGCCTAATATGATCCAAATTCATGTAAAGCATGTTTTTGCAGTGGTTATGAAGTCTAATACCTCTTTGAACAAAGGTGAAAGGTGCATCTCATGGAATCCCACCCAAGTTCGTAGTCTAAAATGACCTAAATCGTTTTTGGCACATGTCACGAATCCCAACAAGAGTGGTTTTCTCCCCATTAAATACAATTCTTTATTAGCGTTTTCCAAATCCCTCAACACCCTCCTCAAAGCATGGAAACGACCTAGCATGGATGATGCCTTCCTCTGAGGAATGAAGGCTAGGGAGAGCAAGGACCCTTTGAATGAATGACCAGGAGGGTGTATGAAGTGGTCGTGACTGAATACTAGTGTCTTGTGGCTGAAGCAGGCGCCACCAGAGTGTGCAAGAAGGGAATGGAGGCATGATACCCAATAGTCAACCTTTAGGGGGGCCAGACACCAACCTTGAGGTTAAACACCTCTTTAAAAGGGCAATTAGAAATTCCATTAAGTCATAACACCCTTAAAGGAGGGCCAAAGGGTCCAACCATGACCAACATCACTTAATAACACCCCTCTTGAAAAAAAAAATTGGCCCTCTCTCCCTAGGGTACACCTAAAGGTGCGTTGGGTACAAGTGCAGCATAACACTGGCTCCAACTGTGCGATGAGTGCTCTTCCTGAGAGTGCTCAAGAACCTATGAATCTATTGGTACCTGTAGACCTACACACATATCAAATTCCTGAGATATTAAAAGCATATAGAGGCAGACACTTCCGTCCTGCCTTGTTCACAAAATGAGGGACACAAACTAAGAACAATAAACTAACTAGACATGAAATGAAACACACATAAATATGCCTAATGCAACTAGCCCTACCTACTCTAAACATGGTAATCAAAACAGGTTAAGTAAAATCATACAAGCAATGTAACCATTTAAGTAACCAATTCATACCTGTCATCTTACCTTTTTCCTTTAGTGTAATCCAAGACAATACATCATTGACGATACGTTGAGTTTTTTCCAGGATCTTTATCTTGATGAGTGCAGGAAACCAGACCTTCTTAAGAACTTGGGAAACTTGAAACTGGTGCCATGGAGAAGCATCACTTTTACACGCTTTGTTGATCCATTCTTCTAGTGGACTTATGTATGGGACACCTCCATCATACATATCTTCAGAAAATGTTTGCTTGAAACCCACCCATGAATCCTGAACTTGGGAGGCTATCCATGGAGTTGGACTTTGTAAATCTTCACATGTGAGCCGCAACCTATCTTTGCATTTACTCGAGCTTTTCTTTGTACATATAGGTATATTTATTATCCTTTCCATAATCAAGTCAGTAACCCTAATAGTCCTTGAAATTTTGGAATTGTCAACAATATAATCCATACCTTCATGCTTCAAATGAAAAGATAAACAATAAATGTTATGAGACTGAGGGATGAAAGTCATACTTGTCCACCTACCTTCCTCGGTCTTGTTGAGATGTATCATTAAGGGCTTGTCGATGTAGGGTAGAGCGAGGTGAACAACTTATTCTACGCTTCTTGATGGGAAAAACTGAGAGTGATAACCTAGGATCATCATATGCACAGGGACTTCACTTAGTGAACCTCTTACATAGCACGCGTGATAGTGGGATATTAAAGAATACCCTTAATTTCGAGAGATATTGACCCAAACTATTTTTGTTGAAACCCCCTCCCAATACTTAAAAACTCCTCCCCACCCCTTTTTATACCTCAATCCTTATAAACCACCCTACCCACCCCCACCTTAAACCCCTCATCCCCCCAATACCTGCAATATATTGGTTCATTTTTTTATAATTTTAAAACCTGCAATATGAACTAACGTGATAGGATATTGGTCAAAAAGTGAAGCCCCCATGATCATATGCTAGACATATGTAAAATAATCCTCTATGTGACAAGATTCCTTGCTGCAGGATGAGTATGATGGTGACATCATGGAAGAATCACCAAAGATACAAGGTTCCAAGTCTTCAAAATTTTCATCATAATGGCCCATCTGCATATAACAACTATCTGCAAAGTCTGGTGTTGTTCCATCTTCAATTATGGTGGCAAAATGGTTGAGCCACTCTTTGTCATTAGCCTCATAAGGGGAATGAATGATCATATCTCTTTCAACATGGTCTTCATAAGTTATGTCTTCAACATTCCTATTGGAGGTGACTCAGAGTTCCTCATCCAAATAGTGTCAAGTTCTAGCTCTTTCTGAGTAACTTCATCAAGTTGCTCTTCCTCACTGCAACATATGGAGACAACGCTACCTGGTCTCGAGGAATCATAGAGAGGTGGACCCATAAATGTCTAGTAACCATCGTCCTCAAAATTTCCGTCATTATGTTCCCATAGATCTAGTTTTTCATTAGAATTTTATGTATGTTGGAAGGGAGAACTCATCCTATATTCAACTTCTTCAACTAGGACTTCCAGATATTCATATATCGGACCATCATCATATTCATCTGCTTGGGAAGCTTCATCTATTGTGTTCAAGATATCATCAGTTAGACCTTGAAAAATGGTTGTTTCAACCTGATCTTTGTTCCGGGCTTCCTTACTGAACAATTCCTTCGCATGCTTGACACGAGGTATCCATTCGCCACGATGCCCTGAATCCCAGTGGTTACAAAATGTTTCCACCAATTCTGCAAATGATGATATCGTTTCTTTATCTAGGCCAAAAACCAAGAAGGGGCCTTTCCTCCCAAGTGAAGGACAAATGATCGCATGTAAATGTCTTCTTATTCTTTAATACCATATTCTGAAGCCGTAGTCATAAACCATTCCACATGATGCGTGGAATTATCATGGTCACCCTTGAAGGTATGCCAGAATGCCTCTAGTAGCTCAACTGAGTATCCTAGGAAAGATGATAGGTAAAGGAGAGCGAAACCAATTTCCATTTTTGTAGCAGTCAGATTACCAGGATCTTCAAACTCGAATGGAATATCATCTTTGGTTCCTTCTCTTGCATCATCTTGAGTCTGGATTTTTCCCAGGGTTTCTTCCCATATTCCTTCGATCTTGGCCTTTCTTTCTTGTTCATCGACACTATAATCCCAATCCATGTTGAATGCATTAATGAACTTCCTGAGTGAAGAAAAATTTTTGCAAGGAAGACCCTCATTCCAATTTCTGACTGACAAATTGTCCTCTAGGTGAAGAGATAACAGAAAGAGCCTCATCATGATGTCCTCATGCATGATGTTACTTGCTCGTATGAATTGCATGAATGCTTGCACATGGGATGTTGCATGGTTCCTATACTACTGGAACAATGGGAAAAGTACCTTCCCATCATCTCAAATGTCATACTTGTGTAGGAAACCTGGAACACATGAGAAGTCCAATATGTCCATCCACAATTCATAATTGGATGCCATCTCGTTAAGCTTCCCTGTCTTTATAGAGTACTTCTTTTATTTTTCTTTGATTGGAGTCACGAGGAGAAACCTGCCAGGTTAGTTAAGCGAATATCTCCAAAGCACTAAATAGAACAACAACGTACCTATAGATGGGACAAGATGATCTCTTTGTGGAGCCGCCAGGTAAGCCTACAGGTTAGTCCTTTCAAAAAAATGTATGCAATCATATACAACCAAGGACTTCAAGACTTACTAAAATGTTGTTTCTTGCCTAGATATATCACCTCACTGAATTTGAGGTCCTCGACAATGGCGCCAAAATGTTAAGCCTTGTTGGGATTCTTCTTTGCGGGGTTGCCAGGTAAGATATGCAATATTAGTCTTCAATAATATTTTCAAAATACCCAAAAAGACTTACCTCATTTTTTCTTACCGGATGTTGTTCTTTCCAAGGTGTGAATGACTATGGATCAACCACTTCAAATTTTGAAATGGTCCCCAACAACGGTGCCTTAAATGTTACCGGTTTAAATGGAAAGTGTATCTGCCGGTAAGCATATGCAGAACAAGTGACCACTTTCATCTTAGTCACTTTCCCTTAACTGCTTCGGAAGCCGGATCCTCCTAGGGGAGAACCCTATATTGACCATACAAAGGACACTAAAGCACAAAAGGTCTTTTGTATATACAAAATAAGAGATCAATTCCTAAATGGAGTCTAAACAACAATGAATAAGTACAAGTGGAATAATTTAAGTGTTGTTTATTAATTTTACTTAATATAACCATGCATTCATCTAATTACAAAGTAGATAATAACTAATAACAAACATGACACCAACAATTAGTATATCAACTACCTTCCTATAGTCACTTTGTTGAACACTAGAAACAAATAGCAACATACTATAAAGTGTCACTTGTTTGTTCAAAACGTACATTTTGTTGAACCCTTGAAACAAATAGCAACATAACTAAAGTGTAAGTTGTTTGTTCAAAACATATTTACGGTGGCATCATAGGAATAATAAGCACGTGTTCATGTAACTACAGTCACCCCAAGAAAAAATTGTTAAATTATCTCATAGCAACGTTAATATTAGCAGACTGTATGAATTTTATAATCTATTTCCATCATTTTATATCAGTCATCCAATAATACCCTATTACCGTCAGTATGACCACTACACTATTCATGTCGATCACTATCAGTCATGACATTTCCTTGTCCACAGTCATGAGAATAAATTGAGTGAATTAATGAACCAGGCCCGACTAACAAGGCGGTATCAATACTGTGTTTAGCACCGGGGTAGCAGCAGGCAGAGATGCGTTTTGGGGCGTCTACGAGCGGGAGAGAAGGCCTGTTAGCAGGCAGCGAGGCCCACGGGAATAGGTCATAGCAGCGAAGGCGTGGTGGGATGAGGTGGAAGGAGTAGTGGTTGTGTTTGGCGCAACGAGGAAGGTACGAAGGCTGCGGATGGAAGGTGAATACCGTCAGAGGTAGACCGAGCTGCAATCGGAAGAGGAGGGGGCGTGGCTTAACACCAGACTAGCGATGAAGTAAAAGAGGGAAGAAACATGCTTCTAGGTGGTGCTTCACAATTGGAAGAGGTAGCGAAGGGAGAAAACAGGGGCTGCGAGGAGGGGGTGTGGCTTAACACCAGACCAACGATGAAGTAAAAGGGGGAAACAACATGCTTCTAGGTGACGTTTCACGATTGGAAGAGGTAGCGAAGGGAGAAAATGGGGGCTGCGAGGAGGTGGGTCCGATGGTAGGAGGTGGCCCGTGGGAAGAAGGCCGGCGAAAGGGAAAAGATGGTAAGCACAAGTTTGGAGGGAGGTTGACACTGCAAAGGGAAGCCTCTAAACCAACGTAAAGGCATCACATGAGGGAGGGAGAGCAACTCCTAGGTGAATAGTGACAACGGGAGGCTGAGAGAGAGAGACCGCGCAGGTGAGAGAGTGCATCCAGGAGGCTAGGCGCGAAGGAAGGCCTAAAGAGAATGAGAAGGAAATATGGTAGGGTTGCATGGAGAGGGTAACGTGAGGGAGGTAGCTAACGAAGGTCGTGTAAAGTAGGGAAAGGAGGAGCATGAGAGGTGAAGGTTTAGATTGTGGCTGCAATGTGGATGGAGCGTAAAGATGGGTAACGAGGATCAGATGCAAAATGTATGGAGAGGGAGAGAGAGTATGGGGTTCGCGTGGAGGACTATCGAGGAGAGAAAATGGCAGCAGTCCAAGGACAGGTAGAGTCGTGGTTAGTAGAGGAGAGATGAGGGTAGATCCACAGCCCTAGGCTGCCTTAGACACTCCCGAGGGTAGGCCCGAAGGTGCAGCGAGTCGTCGGAGGAGACTGTGATAGGGAACGAAGGTAAGGAGGGCCCAACTTGGGTAAGGGAGGACTATAGCAACTGGTTTAGGGCTTCAGTAGGCAACGAAGAGTAGAATCGAGGGTTTAGGAAACCTAAACTTAACCTAACCTAACGCTAACTTAAGCTAAAACCTAAAAATAACCTAACTAACCCTAACTAACCTAAGAACTAGCCCTAGACTAGGTTTATGTGAGAAGATGAAGTGTGAAAACCTAGGGAAACCCTAGCACAAGCCTTACCTAACCTAGGGTTTTTGAGGAGCAGCACTAACTTAATGAATTTTTGGGTGTCTAACCTTCAGAATCAAAATTACAATGTTTATGGCTAAGACCTTCTCATCAAGTTGACTGATTATTTATGTCATATATTTGGGAGTGTAACATTGCTTTGGAAATTTGCATTGCTCTATTTCAAAATCTTAAAAGAAATCATATTCAAGTTTTTTCCTTTACCATGAAATATTTGGCATTTACTTGGACATAATTTAAATAGCTCATACCTACACCTTAATCAAGATAGTATAAATGTCATGAAACAATGGCTTAAACAATGCATTAATATCTTAGAACTTGTCTCCTTTTTCTTCATAGAAAATAAAATAGTCATAATATCCACTATTATTCATGGTTTGCAAAAGGTTAGACCCCTCTTTCATGTTCCTATTATATTCATTAATTTGGTTATCATAAGGATATGATAAAGGCTAAATAAATCAACATTTTGAGTCTCTCTTTAGAAACTCTATGCTTTGGTTACACCTTTCTAGGACAACATCCTTAACACACTACTAAGATAGGCCATCCTATAGATGATAGAAAAGGTGGCACTCCATGGGAAGCTTCAATTGAACAATGTCATCAACATATTTGGTATAATATCCTCCCATAAAAGGAATTCCGGCATGGCATGCAACGTTATATTTAGCACATTGATGAATTCAACTGAGGTAAGAGACCTTGAAATTTCAAACAACAATAATTTTAAATATGTTATATGATATATTAAAATGTCGCTACCTCCATCAAGTTCTAGATTAAAGAACCATCGAGGGAACATTAAGGGATTGCATGCTACCACATAGATACCCATGTTCTAGATTGCAACCTTGAAGACAAAAATTCAACAAATATTCATCCTTTTTTGAATTTGATGCATTCTACGTACCAGAAAAAGCTTGACCCACAGTCAACAATATTTAGTGTTGTGTCAACTATGATTCAAGAATTTTCCTTGACCCAAAACAAGTAGCCATACCTCATTAAGACTATTAGATATTATATGGATCTACTTTCTTTTTGCATGCAAGACCATATAGCTTATCCCCGAGACCAACAAGTCACCTTATCTTTGTAGGAATACCAACAACGATTCCCCAAGAAGTGGTTTCAATTACATACATAGTTGAACAAACAATCCTTCCAAACTCCCATTCATTTTGGAATCCTCCTTTGAATTTGTTGTTTGTTATCTTCAAGTTGCTCTAGATCAGCGGAAACTTTATCTAGTTCAAACGTAGGGATAAAAAAGGATTGTCATCACTCATCTAAATAAAGTTCTCCAAGCTAGAAATAAAAACACTCTAGACCCGGGCCATCGCTTCCATGATCATAAAGGAAAACAACAAGTCTAGAACACTAAAGTATTCAAGTGAGTTGAAATTGGAGTTTCGAACATGACAGAGAGAAACATAGATGGAATGGAACTATCGCCAGTTGACTTTCTGCTTTAGTTGTACACGCCCAATACCCAATTGAGCCTTTTCCAAGTCTACTTTATTAAAATTTGCAATGAACGTGTGAAAATGTAGATGGATTCACCAAAGAATCTCTAGCACAAAATCATTGATGTGGAAAAGAAACCTCAACACCTCAAAATAAATGAGAGCTTGGCTTTGGTTCTTCCCAATTTCATCTATTCCCTAAAATAATAATTAGAACTTACAGGTCTAATATTCTTCTTTTTGAAATTATATTTTCAAAGTGTCAAAGAAAAAACTAGATATAATCTGCTTGTTGGCCATTTCATGATGCATAAGAAAGTGAGAATCAAGTTTCCTAATGGAATCAAAGGTTTTTTCTAGAATGCCTAGATAGTATCCATTTCAAAATCATAGATTCAACATATTGAAATATAACCTAACCTCTGAATCTTTTAAATTTAGTCGGTCTTGACCAGTGTCACGTCCCCTCCCTCCCGAGAGGACGCGACCAAGGCGCTTTTGCTATCATTTAGACGGGGAAACTAGGCCCCATGAACATTAACATAATAAAAACGCATTGAACATAAACATATACAGATGCATAATGCAATATACAATGGAAGCAAAATTCATTCATGCAATACATTCAAAATTTTCATATAATTCATTAAAACAATTACAATGGCAGAGATTTAAACACAAGAAACACTTATCTTGAGGAGAAGCTTGTCCCGCAACCAGCTATGTCACTACAACGTTCCACCCAACCATAATCCAGTGTGCTCATCAATCTCTCAGCACCACTACCACCCCCGAGATGGGCATGATTCCCACAAGGAATAAGGGAACACTAGAAGGCTTACACATAGCCAAGATATATCAAAATTCAGCCAAGCCAAAACTACATTTGGGTTTATGAGGCTGCCAAGGGGTTGGGAATATTGAACTGCTAAGCTAGTGAGCTCAACCACAGAGCTATGGACACCTACACCAGATCGGGATTGGCTCCTAAAACATCTATACACCCAACACAAGGAAGCATCCCCTTCTCTGCTACACAGTCCCTCGGGCTATGCCTTCCATTCCAGTGCTATTCAAGGTGTGCAAAGAAGAAAAACAGACTCTCTAGATCTTTCTGTGAGGTTCCTTCCTACACTAGGTTTATCAAGCTAGTTCAAACTCAATTCCACTCCAAACCAGTTCATACCAAAACGTTCTATGGCTTCATGTGAGAAAAAATGGCTCCCTTAGTCCCTAAATTCGCGGATTTGTCTCCCATTGGCTATGCAACACTGAAAACATGAAATTCCAAATAGTGGGAATGTGGAAACAACATAAAAACGCCCAGGAGAGATCCCAGCCACTGCACATTAACCAAACCACTTCCCAGCCATGGGAAAAATGAAGAACACTACAAAAAATGTGAATGGAGAATGCCTAGGAGCTCCAAACAACACGAGGAAGAGAAAAATGTGGATGCATGGTAAAATAGGCATACGTTTTTGGGCTTTTACTTGCCCAGGAAGTCAAAACATGTTTTTTCAAAATGGGTGCTCTACCCAATTCAAATTTTTGCCCATACTCTTCCCATTCCCATGCAATAACTACCTCAACCAATTTATGGAAAAAATAAATGATTGGGGAAAAGGACAAGAAATGGGTAGTTGACAATTTTGATGTGTTCTCCCTTTGACATTTGGATTTTCCCCATTGGCTCAAAGGTTTGAATATCCCCCTCCTTATCCTTAGGAAATCATGCCCCCGTCTCTTTAATGTTTCATTAACATAGTTGGTTGTGGGTATTTTAATTAATTTGCATATTTACATGATGTCCAAAATTATAATGTTCCTGGCTAGCACTAAATACCATCGGCAACGATTTTTAATAGTCGAAACATAAAACGCTAAATCGACTGTGGGGAGTTTTCCTTTAGCTCCACACCATGATTAAATACAATATTTACATCATATACATTTTTAATGCAAACGGGGTCAAAACCGGGGTGTTACAACCAGATGATTATACTTTTTGATATCTTGACCTCTGGCTTCCTTGTATTCGAGGAGAATTCATGCTTGTTTGAGTAACGGTGCAAAGAAGGATTATGAATCCATCTACAATGTTAGAATTTACTAAATTTTAACACTGCAGATGGATTCAAAGACCCCTTCGAGTGCAAAAGGGGTCTCCAAGTCCATCTGCAATGCTAAAATTTAGTAAAGTGTACAAATTTATTGTCAAAATTGTAATTTTCCATTATCAGAGTGGCACAACTAAAAATGACCAAATAAATGACCAATTGTTATGGGGACATTTTTAGTTTAAATCTTATCCTGTGACCAAATTGGTCATTTATCTTGGTCATTTTTAGTTAAGTTCTTATCCCATGACCAAAGTGGTCATTTTTAGTTAGCTCACTTAAAATTTCTCAATTTTGGTCATTTATCCCTTGAAAAATCCCTGGTGACCAAATTTTTTGGTCACCTGGTTACTTATCTCTCATTTTGTACTAGTGACATGATCTGGATTCTAAACAAATTAGCAATACAATTTGCAAGCAATAATATAACTAGCAAAATCGTGTCATTAGTTATCAAAAACATGAAAAGGATACAAAATATTTTTCAATAACACATTAAACTATTGTATTGCATGAATTGTACAAGCATGAATGAATCTATTACATGAAGGAAATTCAAATTGGTTATGTAGGAAATTTGAATTCCCTTTATTATCCATGCAAAATCTCTGAGTTGAGTTAACAACCTCATAACCAACCTAAGTGGACATGAGTGGACTTAGACTCCTAAATTCAATGTAAAAATGAATTATAGGCTTATGCATGTCTGGATTAATCGTCAAAATACTCAACATATGTGCTAGTAGCTTAGAATATCCATGACAAGCACTTGAGTCCCTGAATAGTGGAGTAAATTCCCATGATTTACTCCATAACTCTAACTGTAGTGGAAGCTTCCTAAATTCAGGGAAAGAAGCCCCAAATCAAAGAATGCACCCTCAATAGTTATTTATAAAGAGATGGTTAGGATCTCAATTATGACCTATAAATGGCAGTTGACCTATAAATAGTAGATTGGTCCCTTGGAGATTTGGAAGGAAGCTGTAGGATATCTCACATAGTCAAATTGAGTGCAATTAGGACCAATAGAATCATGATACTAAGATCTAAGTCCTAAGGTGAGATATTAATGATGTGGAGAGGTTTATTACGCTCTAACACCCCCCCCCCCCCAATAAACCAAACTAGGTGAAATAAATGCAAAAAATAAATGGGTACTAGAAATTTGCAGCCATGTTAGGTACCCATGTACATAAAATATTTTCTTAATAAACGAAGGAAAACCTCATGGGAACACCCCCCCCCTAAAATAAAGAGAATGTGATTGAGAAGGCTAAGAATATTGTTATGAAGGAGCTTTGAATCTTAATGAAGCTTACAACTGTGTGAGCTCCTTCTCGGTGAAGGGATATGTGAATATGTCTACAATATTTTGTGAACCCCTTCTTCTCTTGGAATGAATGTGATCCCATTCAAGAGATACAAAGAATTTGAAGTGCTTTAATATCAATTCTTGACCACTCTAAGCTTCAAATGGAGGACACCCTTTGATGCCTTTATGAGGAACCCTGTGAATTGTTGGAGCAAAAGATGTAGAATTAACTGAGGTAATTGAAGAGACTTTGTTGAGATAGTCATCAATAAGAATTAATTTGTGACAAGTTCTCCCTTAAATATGTAATAGATTTGAAATAATGTATTATCTCTAAGATGTTTATATATAAGAATTTCTTCAATACAACGTAAAAATCTATTGAGTGTCTCTTCTTTTGTGCTTGTAAAAGAGTCTTCCTTGGTTGAATAGATTATCTAAACTGATGCATCTCCAAAATTGGTAGGGTTTGTGCATGGATAAATTCAAGTAAATATGTCCTTTCTTGTAGGCGATGTGTTTGGAAGATCGAAATTCAACAATGCATGAGGATGGATTTGAAGTAGAAATTGCTACAAGTGCATGACAATTGTCATTCTATAGTGTAGCAGCTAGTTCCTTGTTGTGCTTATCCTCTTCTAATTCTTCAATGAACCTCTTGCATCTGCAATCATGTTCTCCATGTGGGCCCTCCCTGCAATATTCACATAATTATTTCTCCTCCTTGGTATTTCCATTATTAGAGTCTAAATATTCATGTGCAATTCTTGGATTTGGCTCCTTATTGCCTTTTAATGGTGATATTTTCTTTCTCATCTTCTTATTTCTCTTATTAGCTACAAGTGCATGCACATTAGAGGACCTTGGAAGAATAATTTGGTTGAGATTATATTTATCTCGGATAAGTTAGATTGCAAATTTGTTCAATGTAGGCATTGTCCATAAGGCACCAAGTGCCAATCTTATAGAATGGAAAGAAGAGACAAAACCAAAATAGTCGGGCCCCGATTTGATAGAATTGAGAGAACTAATTTATTATTGTTATTTTTTATCTTTAACGTATTGAGCTGAAGTAGTATGTACTTGAATTTGGTGAAGAAATATTGTATGAATTCGAAGTTACTAGGGTTTATTTTGAGTAGATAAATCTCTAATTAGTACCCCCTCATCTCATCTTGCTTTGCAAAGAGACTAGACAAGTTGGTCCATATGCCATTTAAATACTTTTATGCTTCAATGTGATATAGGATATCCTAAGATATTGAGTAGCATAGTAATTTGAAATATTCATCCATTCTTTTTAGGTGATTTAAATTCCCTATAGCTAAATTAGGCTTTACTTCCATTCCCATAGTGATCCTATAGAGTTCCTTTATTCGCAAGAGCATCTCAATTCTTGATTTCCACTAAAAGTAATTGAAGGGGGTAAGGATATGTAAGGAATATAAATCCATTTCAAATGATGTGCTTCTAATGGTTCCTTCAACCTGCAAATATATTCTTCTACATGTAAACTTGTACACCAATTCCTTTAGAACCATAATGCTCTAATACCATATAAGATTTTGGAGCACAAAATTTAGAAACTAAACAAATTAATAGTACTATTTGGGTGCTCACACGAAGATGATACCCAAAAGTGTTGCAACATGAATGCGTGAGCACTAAAAATTAGAAACATGTGTGTTCCCCTAAGACCATGTGCGCGCTATGGTTTAGAAAATCTCGAACCGCCAATTACGTGCCCATGTAGATAGTAAAGCGTGCATGCGATAGGAGCGTGCATGCACTTTTAATGTGAATGCATGAAAAGAGCACACACATGACTAATAAAAAATGTGTGCTTCTACGAACATGTGTGTGCTTTTAAGAGCACACACACACTTTTATTACATGAATCAACAAAATTAGTATTTTGGCCATAACGTTTGATCGTGAACTCGGATTTTGATGCTCCTTATACCATTGGAAAGGTATATATGAGACCTACAACTTTGTTTTTATATGTTTTTCATGATTTATCATAATCTATTTTCCATTTTTAAATAAGTAAATCTATGAATCTTTTGTCATTTTCCTCTCTAAGGCATAATTAAGGGAGGGAGGGAGACTGAGAGAGGGATGGAGAGGGAGTGGGGGGAGAGAGAGGGAGATGAAGTTATAGGGATAGAGAGAGAGGTGGAGGGGGGAATTTATATGGAGAGAGAGTAAGCAGGGTGAGAGACATGGAAAAATTTAGGGGTTATATATAGCCCATGGGCTATATGAAGGGGGTTACAAAAATTTAGTGGGCTATTTTCTTATATGGAAAGGATTTTTTAAGCTAAAATATATTCACCCAATATTTATTAGGAAAAAAATAAATCCAAAATGAATAGCCTATCGTATATTAATGAGGAAAATGAAAAAATATATTTTCTCCCTATCAAAATCTCCCTCCAATCTATCTTTTTCCCCCATTTTCTAAACAAAATATAGTAAAATCACTCTTTCACCCCAAATTTTCAATAATGGAGGCTTCCAAGGGTTATTTCACCCTCCATTTTCCTTGCAATTCAGGCATATAGTTGCATTTTCCTGTATTTTTAATCAATTTCATGCGATACCTTCTTTTAGCCCTTGATTTCCAATATTAGAGGTAAAATCAGGGGCTAATTTTTTTCTATATAAAGGCTACAGTGATTCATGGTTCACCCACATTGGATTGCGCTTGCAGGGTGAAGGTTCTGGCTAATGCGATTCCACTTTCCATTCTTAGTTTTCTCGACCTTTTAATATTCACATAACATCTCCATTGTCGAAAGCTCAAGTCTCGAAGGGGCATGCTGCACACGCAATTTATTAGAGAATACAAACTCACATCATGCTTTTATCCAATAATTAACATGGTATGTTTTTTTTATCAATCTTTGTATGCTTTTTATCCACGGTTACAATAGATTATTATATTGTAAATTTACCTTTTATCATTCTTTTTATCATCGTTTCTTTTTTAGGCCTGTTGAATTCTAGGAAAGTTTTGATTCTTAGGGCTCATTCGGTGTTATTAGGGTTTTATTCTATCTTAGGAGTATTGGTTCTATGAAAGTTTTATAGAGATCAACATATATGATTTATTTTATGCCTTGTCACAATTAAACTGTTGAATGACATTTATATGTTGTTAGTGGATGCTACTCTTGATGGAGAGATGCCACATGGTTTTTATATATTCAAATTGAATTTGACCCAGTTGTTTAAAATGTACTTTTATTAGGATCTTGCTCTGTAATTATTATTGGATCTAAGGTGTTAATGAGAGTGTATATGTCCATATTTTATGTCTATTATTGTTGATGTTTGGGATGTTTGTAATATAAATGAATACACACTGATTATAATGGTGGGGCTATAGTGGAATGGTCATTATTTTGGTTGTCTTCTTGTAGAGTTGTCCAGATTGTACTGGTAGATTCTTTTATTTGTATTTAGACGTTCGTGACTGGTAGATTTTTTTATTCGTATAACAAAGTTCGTCATTTTTACTTGTAACCTAAATTTGTAGGGATTGATACTTATTTTACAATATTTTGTTTTTGTAAGGGTCATTCAGAAGTAAAATGTGTTTTGGTTATTTGTTTTGATGTGTAATTACTATCATCATCCAGAAATTGGATCCAGTTATGTATGATGAATGTATTATTTAGTTCAAACATGAAACTTCATTTCCATCATGATTGTATATAATATGTACAGGGCATGTTTGAACTGATATTTAGACATTATTCTATTTGATATCTACTCATTTGTATTCAATGAGGTTGATTGAAATAATTTTACCACATTTTGCATGCTTTCAAAAATTTCAAGGACATGGATACAAACACCTCCTCAGTTTATCTAAGAAAAATTGGTCTTTAACAAAGTACTTCTAATTATATGTGTGATGATGCATTAATGTGCTTTCTATTATTGTTAGTGTGTGTTATTATTTCTAATAACCATTGCAAGTTTCTAACTAACTCTAAAAATTCTAAATCAAATGAGATAATTCATATTTTTATTGTCTTCAAAAGAAAGGAAAAAATGGAATTCCTATCTATAAACAGATAAGTAGGCTATTTTTTTCTTAAAGGGTATCTTAAAAACGAGAGATTTGGAAAATAAACTAATTGACAATTCATACACTATATTAAGGTTGTGGGTCTCGATAATAATCCATGTTGTAATAATGGTTTGTGGGTGCCATAATCACTCCACAATGTAAAGTTTTCAATTCTATTAGTTTGTTGATATATCAAGATTTGGGTCCCCACATGTTTCTTGGGCCATTAAGGGAATAGATAAAAAGTGGAGTCCCCAATTTCCCTGAATCTAGTTTGTGTAGTTTTGTTTCACCAACACCTCCAGTTGTGAGTGACCCAATACTACTTGTGAAATGTATAAATAAATACCTCCTCTCCTCATTCATGCATTTGTTCATTTGAGGGTCTAGGATTTGAGGGATTCGAGCTCTGATATATTCTATCATATTGCACTACCTTGGTAATCTACAAAATCAAAATATGAGTCTTCCTAGCAAAAGATTGAGCAAGACATTACAATATTTTATAACTTGATGAAATATTTGTCAAGTTTTTACAATATGTTATAATTCAATGAATATTCTCCAAGACTTCAATATCTTATAATTTAGTGAAATATTCACCAAGACTTTATAGATTCTATAATAGAATAAAAATTAGCCAAAAAATTATATATACATATTATATTATTGATAAAATAGCCTTCAATTTTTCCTATATATTAGGGAGATTCACCCATTTATTATACATATAAATTTTGGGGGTGTTCTTAAAATTATCCATGGAGAGAGAGAGAGAGAGAGAGAGAGAGAGAGAGCATGAGTTATGGATAAAGGGAGGGAGAGGGAGGAATGGAGAGGAAGAGGAAAAGAGAGATGGATAGAGAGTGGGGGGTAAAAGGAGAGAGAGGAGAAGGGGGGGATGGTGTGAGAGAGTGGAGGAGGGTGGAATATAGTTAAACGAAGAGAGAAACATATAGGGAGGGAGGGTAGGAGTGAGGTAGAGAAGAAGGGAGGGTGACAAACAGAGTGAGGTAGGGAAGGAGAGGGAGGACTAAAGCTTGGAGAGAGAGAGAGAGAGAGAGAGAGGGGAGGGGGAAGAGAGAGGGGGGAAGTTAGGTAGTGAGAGAGAGAGGGGGGTATAGATTTAAAGAGAGGAGGGACGTAAATAAGAACCAAGGTGGGGGTTAGAAAGAGATTGATGCAAGAATGGAGGTAGGGAGAAAGAGATGATTAGGGAGAGAGTAACAAAAAGAGAGGGGAGGGGAGTAGTGAAGGAGGGAAGGAGGAAAGTAGGGTAGAAGACCTAGTGAGGTAGGGAGGGAGTTATAGGGATGAACAGAGAGAGAGAGAGAGAGAGAGAGAAGGTGGGTTTAAGAGAGAGATCAATGTAAGGGGAGAGAGAGAGAGAGAGAGGGTGGAATAGTGAGTGAGGTAGGGAGGGATTTAGAGGGATGGGAAGTGTTATGGATAGAGATCAATAGGATTGGATAGAGGGAGGGGCGACATTGAGGGAGGGAGAGATTCAAGGGGAGGGAGTAAGGGAGAGAGCCGGGGGGAGGGAGGTCGGGGGAAGGAGAGAGGAAGGGAGAGAGGGGACAAGGGTTATAGGGATGGAGGGATATAATGAAGGAAGGAGGAAAGTAGCATGAGAGAGAGAGAGAGAGAGAGAGAGAGAGAGAGAGATATTAGGAGGAAGGGAGGGTGTGTGTGTGAGAGAGAGATGGGGGGGGATGAAAGATGGGTGAGTTCTAGAGAAAGGGAGGGACATAGTGGGAAGGAGGGATGGAGGAAGGGAAAGACTTGGATAGAGATAGAGATTGGGGGTAGGGGTTTAGAGAGAGAGAGAGAGAGAGATTGGGGGTAGGATTTTAGAGAGAGAGAGAGAGAGATTAGGGGTTATGGGTTTAGAGAGAGAGAGTAAGAGAGATTGTGGGTTAGGGGTTTAGAGAGAAAGAGATTGGGGGTTAAGGGTTTAGAGAGAGAAATATTGGGGGTTAGGGGATTAGAGAGAGAGAGAGATTGGAGGTTAGGGGTTTAGATAGATAAATAGAGAGACAATGATTGGGGCTTAAGGGTTTAGAGGGAGAGATTGGAAGTCAAGGGTTTATAGAGAGAGATATATATGGGGTCTGATTGTTTTAGAGAGAGAGAGAGAGATTGGGTGTTATAGGTTCATAGATAAATGTTGAGAATTGGGGATATATATATATATATATATATATATATATATATATATGGAAACCCCTAACCCCTAATATATCTCTCTGTCCCTCACTTTAAACACCTAATCTCCAACCTCTCTCCCTCTCTCTCTCTCTCTACCTCTCTTTAAACACCTAAGCTCCAACCTCTCTCCCTCTCTCTCTCTCTAAACCCATAACACCCAATCTCTCTCTCTCTCTCTCTCTAAACCCTTAAACACAAACATCTATCCCTCTTTATTTAAACCCATAACCCCCAATCCATCTCTCTCTAAACCACTAAGCCCCAATATCTATCTCTAAACCCCTAACCATCAATTTCTCTCTCTCCCTCCCCAATCGCTCTCTGCACCCCTAACCCCCAATATCCCCCTCTAAACTTCTAAACCCTAGGATTTTTGAGAGAGAGATTGGGGGTTAGGTGTGTAGAAAAAGAGAGATTAGATAGGGAGGGATTAAGAGAGAGATATAGGTGGTTAGGGGTTTAGAGAGAAAGATAGTGGGGCTTAGGTGTTTAGAGAGAGAAATTGGGGGTTAGGGTTTAAATAAAGAGAGAGAGAGAGGTGTTGGGGGTTAGGGGTTTAGAGAGAGAGAGAGAGAGATATTGGGTGCCAGGGGTTTAGAGAAAGAGAGAGAGAGATTGGAAGTTAGGGTTTGAGAGTGAGAGATTGGGGGTTAGGAGTTTAAATAGAGAGAGGGAGAAAGAGAGAGAGATGAGGGGTTAGGGGTTTTTATAGAGAGAGGTAGAGAGATATTGGGGGTTATGGGTTTAGATAGAGTGTGTTTGTGATTTAGGGGTTTAGAGAGAGAGAGAGAGAGAGAGATTGGGGATTAAGGGTTTAGAGGGAGATAAATTGGGGGTTAGGGACTTAGGGGGAGAGAGAGGTGGGCATGAAAGCTGAGTGATTTGTAGAGAAAGGGATGGAGGGAGAGAGAGGGAGTGGGAGAGAAGGTGGGACAAATATGGAGAGAGGGATGGAAAGAGAGGGAGAGAGGGAAAGAGTGGAAGGAAGGGAAAGAGTTGGAAGGAGGGAGGGAGGGAAAGAGTTGGAAGAGAAAGAGAGAGAGAGTTATATAGATAAAAAAAATAGGGAGGGAGCATCAAAATCCAATTTTTGGATCAAAAGTTATGGCAAAATAGTAAAAGCATGTTTACATGTAATATTAACACACACATTTTGATAACGTGAGCACGTTATTAGCATGTGCACGTTTTGATAGTGCGTGCATGTTATTAATATGTTCAAATTTTGATAGCGCTTGTGTGTCCCTACAAATTAAAACAAAAAGGCGGGAAAACCTCTCTTCATTTACGTGGTGGATGACTTGATTGCTTTGGTTTTAGGTTTGGATTGACAAAGCTCTTGATTCAGATTGAATAAATCAAAATACATCCATTTCTCCAGCTCCCTATTTTTCAACGATGATTCTACATATGCTCAAAATGTTCATTTCGAATGAAAGTGCACACACGTATATAGCTTTGTGTGCAGATTCTAACTATATTTTTTTGAATAAATTTGTTATTATTTTCTATTTTTAAGTGCATTCATTTCAAATTTGTATAAACCACAGGTGCTTTATTTCGGCTATAACTTTGACTGGCTCACCTATTTTGAAAATGGAAAAGAACCCACACAAGAATATAAATATACCTACAAACTAAAAATAAATAAAGTTGATTTATTATGTTAATACCATGATAAGGTGGACCAATTCTCGACCACGTCATTTTAGGGATTTAGTGATTTCATTGATTTTAAAAATACATAACATTAAATTTTAAAATTTTGGAAAAATAGCCCTGCACAAGATCAACCTATTACCTATATGACTCTACATGTGTTTTTCACAAAATTTGATAATTTACATACCAAACAGGTGGACCAATGTAAACATATGCATTATATTTTAGAGAAAAAATAAGATACCAATCTTAGAAGAACGAAAATTTGGGGTAGTAATACCTATTTTCCATAAATAAAAGTTATATATTCCAGAAGTTAATCCAATTGTATACATTTCATATTTTTACACCTAACTCTAAAAATTTTTGTAGGTACCTCTCATAATTCATTTTAATGACCATATTTTTGTTTTTCCAACGTGCCATTGCAACTAACATGTTATGAGTGGGTATCAATACCTTGCACCAGACCATTTGCAAGTGATTAATTAACAAAACATGTCATTAATTATCAAAACATGAAAAAGATGAAAATATATTTCAATAACACATTAAACTATTGTATTCCATCAACTTTACAAGCATGAATCGATGTATGTCATGAAAACTATTCAAATTGGTTAACTAGTCAATTCAAATTGTTTTATAGCACATAAAACCTAATTAGAGCTTAACTAGAGCCTAAATTCCCTTTTTTGTCATGCAAACTCTCTCACGCGAGTTAATAGCCTCATAACTAACCTAAGTGGGCATCAGTGGACTTAGACACCTAAATGCAAGGGATAAGTAAATGATAATCTCATGCATGTGTGGATTAACCCTCAAAAGACTCAATAGATGTGCTAGTAGCCCAAAATAGCCATGACAAGCACTTAAGTCCTGGATAGTGGAGTAAACTGCCATGATTTACTCCATAGCTCTAATTGTAGTGGAGGCTCCCTAAATTCAAGGAAAGAAGTCCCAAATCAAGGAATGCACTCTCAATAGCTATAAATATATGGTTAGGAGATCAATTATGGCCTATAAATGACAGTTGGCCCATACATAGAAAATTGGTCCCTTAGAGCTTTAAAAGGAAGCTATAGGGCGGCTCAAATGGTCAAATTGAGTGCAAATTTGGATCCGTAGAATCATGGTACCAAGACCTAAGTCCCTAGGTGAGAGATTAATGATGTGGAAAGTTTTATTATGTTGTAACACCCATTTATTTTGAAGATGTCAATTATGTGATATTTTTGTTCGTTGAGGTGAATCATCATGATCCTTGTCATCATAATAGCTACTAGGTGCTAGTAACACCTAATTTTTTAATTAGGTGGTGAGAGCATATGCATCTATACATAACCTTCCTAAAAATGTGACATGCATAAAATATCCATGTTGCTACTTTGTTACACTTAAGATTAAAAATACTCATTAAGTTATGAACTTATAATAAAAATAAAAATACTCCCAAAATAAAATAGATTTAAATAAATACCATGTTATTAAACCATTTAAATTAGTGAATGATTATAATCTAACAATTTAATTCATAAACTTATCTTAACATAGTTTACTAAACCATTTAAGATATTGAATGATTATAATCTCACAAACTTATCTTACTCAATTCAATTATAATTTTATACACTTTGCATCAAGATTTCTTTTATGCAACTTGTATTTCTTATTAAATAAAAGCTCATTCTCATTCGTTAACATACAAATTCAATATTACAATTATTTTTAGACATAATAAACAATTTATTGAGTTTTTACCTTTTCAATTTTCCCATATTTAATATAACAATTTCTTATTTAAATTAATACCAAATTTTAATTTATAATATAAAGATGTTAAATGTATTTAATACAATATTTACATTTATTTAGAATTTCAATAATTCATTAATTTATGATGTAGTCTCCATGTAGTAGTTACATGAAACAATCATAACATAAAAAATAGTCATATGAAACAATCACAACATGAATGGTGAATGATATAGATAAAGAAGGTTGTCTACCACCATTAGAATTATTTAAAAAAATAATTCACTAATTTAGGAAGATAACTTCCATGTAGTAGTCATATGAAACAACACAACATGAAAGATATAGATAAAGAAGGTTATCTACCACTATTAAAAGAATTTGAAAAAATAATTCATTAATTTACTAAATAATAAAAAATCAAACACATAAATAATAAATAGTCATAAAAAATCATGAACATTGCATCCCAACATAACCAGTTATAATTGTTTCCAATGTGACAATAAACTGGTAAAATAGAGATGAATGATGTAATTTATCATAAGCCTTTATGAACCTCCTACATACTATTTGAATGCTTGCATTCCCCAATGTATTTGTCGCATTATGAAATTAAACAAAGGCTATGTCACATTGTCACAATTTGCAAGGGTTTGATGTCACATCTTCATATGTTTTGCAACACAATACATACTATAGATTTAAACATTGGCTATGTGGCATTGTGATGTTGGTCATCTTCATTCTAATAACAATGAACATATGTTGACTTGGTACATCAATAATATGGTATGGAACATTATAGCTAAATTACATTATAATTTTGTGATGATATACATTATTAGGTTAGTTTATAACAAGTGAATTAAATATATCTTAATTAACATATATAATACAATATTATTATTTTCATTAAAATAATGTTATTATTTTATTATTACTTGAATACAAATAATTTAAATAAATATTATATTTGAATAGTTTGAGAGTAATAATTTAACTAAATACCATATTATTGATAATAGAATAATATAATATAGTATTATTAAAAATTATTATCATTATACTTAAATTTAATATTATTATATAATTATTATTTAATTACACTTAATTAACTATTATTATTATTATTATTATTTTATTAACATCTAAAATAATATATTATAAATAATATTATTATGTAATAAAACATTAATTACACTTAACTAACTATTATTATTATCATTTAAAAGATTATATATATATATATATAAACTAAAAAAGAAATATATAAAAGGGGCTATGTACAGTCATTCATAACAAAATTTAGCAGAAGAAGCGTTCTGGCAGTAGAGATAAAACTGAAACAAAATATGGCCAAAGAGAATGCCTTCTAGAACAACTAAAGTAGTTCCTATTCTTAATATTTACAGAAGTAGTGTATACTCGGATAAATTGTTGATTTAGGACTATGCAAAAAACATGTTCTAAACAAATTTGATTAAGTTTGCCTGGAGAACCCCGCAGGTTGGGCAACTGCATCTTCCTCCATTCTCTGAACAACTGGTGCTGGGTTGTACTGGATGTGGCTTCCCTAGTTCAACTACAATAAATTTTGAATATCTTCCTCCATACGGTCAAATCCTTGTCTAAGAGTCCTCTCAACCGTGTCCATACCTCTTTGCTCCTTAGCAGCCCCAAAAGGTTTTAGATTTTTGTGAAGACTCTGGCTTTCGTCACCTTGCTGGTTGATTTTCGCTATAGTCCCAGAACAACCAAGATCCCACTTAGCAAAGATAACCAGACTATTAGGGACATCAAAACAAAAGCGAGGCTTAAAATCCAAGTTACCCAGATGCAGCAAGAACAAGAGCCCAAGCTCTCCACAGTCCAGAGCAAAAGGGGAGGGTTCTATACACTCAGGAGGGACACAGTAATCAGGTAGTTGAGCATCTGCAGAATATAAAGTCAGTTCTAAAGCCTCATCCAACGACCGAGAGAGAAGCATAGGACTTAACTTATCTGTGAGCAATAACAGTTTGACTTCGGTCTCCTGCAAGGGGGACTGCTCTTTATTTTTATCTTTGAGAAAGCTCTCCCAATCCTGGTTAGACAATGGAAAAAGATAGAGCCGACGACAGAGAGAAATATCCCAATGCAAAGCCATTGCACGTGCGATGGAACCTAGAGCGTGATTCCTGTATACCAAGTTGGCATTAAGAAGAGGGGACGAACAGTTGAGGAGGATGAATGAAAGAGTCGATGCATCCCACAAAGATCTGCATGGACTGCGAAGAGGTCGTAGAAAATCATAATCATTTTGCATATAATTTGAAGAGTAACCCATGCCATGTCCTGACGTGTTGTGAGGAAGCCCGCTTTGAATCTTAGGGGATATGTTTAAAATTTCCTCATCGTCATTTAATAAGATGATGCCTTAAGGAAGAGAGGCCCCCTTGTTTGCCATTGTGTCTGCCTTAGCATTGTTTGCTCTCACGATATGATAGCAGTCTATGCTCTCAGGGATATGAAGCTAAGAAATCCTAATGTGCAACCTTCTGCATTTTATGGATCTCGATGGATAACCTGTTTTCATTTTAAGAATCACTTGACGAGAATATCCAAAGATAAACAGGCTTGTGATGGTCCTTGTGTCTATCATCTCCAATCCTTGGAAGAGAGCCAACCACTCAGCCTCATTGTTAGTCTTGCTCCCCAATCCCCAAGCAAAAGATTTTATTGTTTGTCCTCTTGGGTTCAAAATAATCCCCTGCACCTCCCTCCCAAAGATTATAATATATATTATAATAAACAAGAAAAAAATTATTATTACATGAATTGTTTCCTAATAATAATAAATATCTCCAAACTACATGAAATTTATATCCAATATTAATAAATTAATATGGCAAGTATTAATTGTAATATTGGGACACATTATTTAAATAATATGATTTATAAAATGATATCATTTATTTAATTACAAATGGATATTAACATACTTAATTGTAAAGGTATAGCCTTGGTGTGGCTCATTGGCGATTCAGTTATTATGAAGTCACTTGTTGTAAATTGGAGGTCACCAGTGAGTTCAAATTCTAGTCCCATGTCTTGCAGCGGGTGTGAGGCACCTAAAAGTATAGTGGAAAAAAAATAAAAATTATAAAGGTATTAAATAATAAAGTATGATTAACATATATAATAAATAATATTGGATATAATTAAATTTATGATATATTTTTCATATATATTATAAAGAAAAACATTGTATTAATAATATTATATCTATATTATGTTTTATTTAATGTTTTATATTAATTAAATAATATGATAATAAATAAATTATATTATTTAGTATATATTATAATTAAATAAACAATATTATTTTTATTAATATTTTTTAAGATATGTCTATACATAAGTTGCTAGCAATAACCATCAATGATCATTCTCAACACATGATTAATTTAATGTAGTTGTTGCCAATTTATTATTGTTACTTTTAACTTTTTAATAATAGAATATTAAAATTTGAGAAATTCCGATAACTGAAAAATGTCCCAAACATAAAACATATATATACAGTAGTTGTTGCATCGTCCATAGACGCATATTCGCCATGGCTCCACTGGTGTTCTCATGGCAATTTGCTATCGAAATTGGTTTCGTGTTGGGTTTCTTATGGTTATGGTTGCCGTTACCCCAGCTTGCTCATGTCGAGGCAGCTGCGGAGCGTGAATGGGTTGGGGATTTTGGCTGCGTTAAGGAGGCCGTAGTTAAAAGGACACTTCGGGTGTGTTCTTTGCTCGGCGGAGGGCTGTTTCTTATCCTTCGCCACCGATCCCGCCACCAGTTTTATCTCCTGGCGCTAGGAATCGCGGTGGCCGCTGCTGCTGAGCCTCAATGGCTTGGGGACTTTCGCTGCGTGAACGAAATCGTAGTTACAAGGGCGATCCAGATCCTTGTGATGTGCTCTGTTCTCGCCGGAGGTCTGTTTGTTATCATTACCCAACGATATTCCCGCAACTACTGTTATCTCCTGGACTTCGCTTGTTACAAGCCGTCGGCGGAGCGACAGGTTAACACAGAGCTAAGCATATATTTGTCGCTGACTCACGAGCCCATAAACGTGGATAGTATAAAATTTCAGTGGATAATATATCGGCGATCCGGGCTCGGGGAAGAAACGTGCCTTCCCCGCCGCTATTTCAACGATGGAATGCTTGCGACTTTGGAGGAGGAGCGACTGGAAATGGAGGAGAGCTTCGTGGCTGTTCTGGACGACCTGTTTGCCAAGACCTGCGTCAAGCCACAGGAGATCGACATTGTCATCGTCAACGTCTCCACTTTCGGCTCCGCCCCGTCGCTCTCGGCGTGGATCGTGAAGCGCTACAAGATGAAAGAGAGCGTCAAGACCTTCAATCTCTCCGGCATGGGCTGCAGCGCCAGCATCATAGCGGTGGACATGGCCAACGACCTTTTCAAGGTGTACCGCGACTCCTATGCTATCGTAGTCGGCACCGAGAGCATAACGGGCAACCCCCACTATCATGGTAACGAAAAGTCCATGATGGTCACCAATTGCCTCTTCAGAGTCGGTGGCTACGCGGTGCTTCTGTCGAACAAAGCCAAAGACGCAGCCCGGGCAAAGATGAGGCTCTTGCACACGGTCAGGACGAACGTGGCCGCCGTCGATGAGGCCTACAGCTGCGTGACTGTAAAAGAAGACGACGAGGGGTTTTCTGGCGTTAACCTCAGTCCTTCACTCATAGACGTTGCCGGAGACGCCGTGAAGAGGAACATGGTCACCTTGGGCCCGAAAGTGCTCCCTATAACGGAGCAGCTCAAATACGCCTGCAATATGTTATGCATAAAGGCGTTGAAGATGAATTTGAAGCCTTATATTCCTGATTTCAGGGGCGCCTTTCAGCATTTCTGCGTCCATCCTGGGGGTAGAAGTGTGATCGAAGGAATAGGGAAGAGCCTAAAGCTTACTGATTACGACTTGGAGCCCTCTCGCATGGCCCTGCATCGTTTCGGGAACACTTCTGTGAGCGGGATCTGGTATGAAGCGGCTTACATGGAAGCCAAACGACGCTTTAAGGTGAAAGATCGCATCTGGCAGATAGCACTGGGTTCGGGATTCAAGTGCAACAGCGCTGTGTGGGAAGTTATGAGAGAAACACATTCCCTGGAGGAAACTGTTTGGGACGACTGCATCCACAGGTATCCCTGTGATACTCGTAATAACTACCCCGATGATTACTGTGACAGATGGTTTTGATTAACTTGATGTACTTCATATTGTTGTTGTTGATGAATAAGAGCTTCTGATCCATAGCTCACATTATCATTATGTGAGCATCGTGGCTGAAGCCCAGGAACTTTTCACGCATATATGGAGTTTGACTGAACTCACTTTACCTACGTACTTTTCTGTCGACGCTTTTGAATAATCCTAGGAACTTACGTACGTTTCTGGCTTTAAATAAACTCACCTACTTTATCCTATTTTCGTTGTAAGGCCTCCGGTTTGCTGTTAGTACGTGAACACTGCTTGCTAGAGATAGCTATATTTAGTGGGGGCACGTGCTAATTGTCAAATTTGTCAACGTTCAATTTAATAATGAATAGACGGAGCCCTTTATATACTGGCCAGACTTTTTTTGGGAGGAGAGTCTATCAAATGGGCACAGTCAGATGAGAGATCCAATGGTATCTATATTTAGTGGGGTCATGTGCTAATTGTCAAATTTGTCAAAGTTCAATTTAATAATGAATAGACAGAGCGCCTTATATACTGGCGAGACTTTTTTTGGGGAGGGGAGTCTGTCAAATGGGCACCGTCGGATGAGAGATCCAATGGTATCTATTTGACACGCTCCCCTCTAAAAAAAAATCTATTCAATAAATAAGGATTGCCATGAATAGACAGTAGTTAGTAACCTGTCTATATTAAAACAAATTCCTAATAAATAGAAAAGCCTTTGTTTAATTTATAACTAACCATTGCTTCAATAATGTGCAGTAATACTTCGATAAGTTGTTGTTTGAAAGTAAAAGTGAGAACCAAAATTGAAATTGGAAAGTAAAAGTAAGAACCAAAATTGAAATTATAGTTTTTTTATTTAAATAAAAGAAAAATTAATGGAATAAAGTTTGCTATAGTGTAGAATTAGCTTGTACTTGGATTACATAAGAAAACAACTAGAGTTTTTTTGTAGGGAAGGACAATGAAAAGTGATGGAAAAAGATTTTTCAAGATAATACCAATAAACAACTTAATATTTACATTACAAATAAGTAAGTATTTTTTGGTGGAGTCCATTACTTGAAATTAGGGTTTTACATCAGTTACATAGGAATGCGTGCATTTTTTTTTTTTTTAATCTAGGGACCACTATGCCATAGTTGATGCATGTATTCCTTTTTTTTTGAATTTTTGAAATTTTTTTATGTGACAAAAAGACACTTTCCCACCCTAGTTGAAGAAATGAGTCTTCTCTACCTAATCAAATGTATGTGTATGTATCAAAATAGGTGATATTAAAAAACAACAAAACAATAAAAAATTAAAAATATATTATTCTATTATATATATTTGTTTTAATGTTTTCAAAACTGAATTATATAATACACTCAATTTTAATGAAATTTTTGTGTATATATTTAAAGGTTTAAATAATAAAAAATCTACATTTAAAGCAAAGAAATTGCTCACCCATTGAATAAATAAAAACTTAAAAAAAAACTTAATCAAAGCTTTGCAAACTTTGTATGACTTTATTATAAGATGAAAATTTTAGTTTTTAATAAAATATTAATATAGATTCCGTTTACAATTTACAAACACCATATATGTGATCCTATTAATTATTTGGGACATTAACTTATAGACAAAGCTAAATATTAATGGATGTCACATGTATATAGACAATACATGTGATCTCAAAAAATAATATCTGGAACATTGACGTATATACAAAGCATTGAACATTGACGTATATACAAAGCATTGAAAAGAAATGTTGTGTATAACAATTGATCTAATCAAGACATAAGTTCCCCTCCTACTGGGAAGTTTCTCGATGAAGGGTTCGTCTCTGCGTTACAGTGGTTACGCTCATGGAGGACCTCGACCTGAGGATTTCCCTGCCATTCTTCACTTGTTCAGGACCCTATGACGTTGGCCCTGGCTCGCCCCTTACCCCCATGCTTGTCACTGTTCGTTTAGACCCTTTTCCTGCCTTCTTATCCTTCAGTCTTCTAGGGTTCTCTGGGCTTTTCTGGTTTACTGGTCATGTAGGGTTTGTGACGTTCACAGAGGTTGGCAAACTTGGAGTTCCTCCCCTTACCAAGGGGACTAGTACCAACCAAGCAAAAAAGTGGGAAGGACTTCGTTCTGGGTTTTTCTGCCGCATCTGTGTCGGGGGTTTTTGGGCTATCAGCCCTACATGGGTTTCACATCGCCCCTGCTCATGTTTTTTTGTTGTTGTGCCCATCAACACGCGTAGGGTTGACTTTTTTTTTGTTTCCAGGTTTATGGGGTCTGGTCCATCCCTTCTCCGAGTTTTGGGGTACAAGACTTCTGATTTTAAACCTTTTTCGTTGACCCTTTATTCATGAGGGTTTGTCGGATGGTTTGTTATATCCCGTGACTGTCTCTGTGATTTCTTCCCGGTTGGTCGGGGTTTAACCCTAGGTCACTTGGATGGGGTTATTTTGCCTTTAGGGCTCTGTTCTTGTTCTTCACTTAGGCTCTCTGATAACCCTTGACTTCTCGGTTGCCGACATATTTATCAGTAGGGTTAGGGTTTTTTCGTCTTCCCCCTCTCTGGCACTATAGGGTTGACTTGTGGGTGGCTTACCTCGTCGCTAACAATGGGGTATCGTCTTGCCTCCGTCGTAAAAGACATGCAAAAGGCATTAAGACCCTTGCTGGTAAGTTCTGTTTTGTCCTTGGCCATGATGTTTTTATGGATAGAGTGTCTTCATTATGTTCCTGGGCACTGGTGGGTAGGCTCAAATACTGTAAAATGGGCAAGCAAGCATGGGTTGACTGGGCTAATGTACACTAGAAACCCTTGTTGACGTACATTCCAACCATTAGCCTGCTTTCAAACGGTTGGATTGTTTTCATCTTTCTCGAAGCACAACATGCCTCACTCATACTCGATTCTATCTGGCGCATGGGCTCTGGTTCACTAGTTCTTGGTCGCTAGCATACTCACTTCGACCCTCTCAGAGAAAGAGTTACGAAGCACCATTTATGGGTTTTTTTGCCTCATTTTCCATTTCCCCTATGGCACAAAACATTCTCGAGGGCATTGCGAACATGGTTGGCTGGTTCGTTGCTGTGGATGACGATTTTCACCTTTCCTTCGACAAATGTCTTGCTCGGGTGCTAGTGGAAATGGATGTCACTAATGGATTTCCAGTCAAGGTGGAGATTCTCTGCAATGAGCGCCTATTGGTTCAGAAACTTAACTATCTGCATGTACCGTTTAGGTGTAGCAAATGTCGTGAAACTGGACACCTTTGGAGAACTTGCCCCTTCCTGATGAATGAGCTCTCGTCCACTAGCCAGGATGGTTCTCTAGCTTCACGCGACCAGGCTCCTCTTTTGGATCCGGAACATCCTAAAATGGGTATTTACTCCCACTGGTCTCTCTCTCTGTTTGATGATGTCTCTGAGTCTTTTCTTGAGGCTGTTGATGAGTTAGTTTCCCCTGCTGTGGTTGCTCGTCCCATTGTAGTTGCCGAGGCTGATTTCTCTCCTCAGATCCCTTTGGTTTGTCCTTCTTCTTAGTTGCTAGACCGCATGCAACAGCCTTCTCCCTGCTTGCCACCACTATCCCCTATGATTCCTTCTACTCCTGTGGATGTACCCTCTTTGTCCTCTCTTGTGGATTTCCCTCCTCTCACTTCCACAACACCACCCACTCTCTCCTCATAGTCTTGTATCTTCACCGTCCTTCTCAGACCCATCTCTACAAAAGTCACTTTCCATCTTTTCGGCTTCTACACCTACCTCTCCATCTACTCTTCACCTGAACTCGATTCGTTTTGCTAATATTACTGTTAGAAAAAAGAAAAGGGAGAAGCAGGTATTATCTGGATCTCTTTCTTCAATCTCACCACCTTATGTTCCCCTCTCGACCCGTATTAAAGATGCGGCTAGAGGGAACCCTCCTTGGGTACCTAGAGCAGTGTCTCCCCTCCCTACTGTTCACTCATAAAAATCCTCTCTTTCAATGTTAGAGGTCTCGGAGGTAAGACCAAACAAAACAGCCTCCGTGCCCTCTTCCACACGATTCAACCTGACATGATTCTCCAACAGGAAACGATGTGCAGTTCCTTGCCTGCACTCCATGCCTTCTCAAAGCTCTTACCCAAATGGGAATTCTGTGCCACCAGTGCTTCTGGTCTCTTGGGTGAGTTACTTACGACCTGGAACCCACTTAGGGTTAGATGTCGCGCCTTCGAGACCATTGTCAGTATTCTTGTGAAGGATGTCTTTCATGGCATGAATGTTCCTCTGGTTGTTATCAATTGCTATGGCCCCTATAGGAATAGGGAACTTTTTGGGATAATGTTCTTAGGGGGGGCCTTCTCACTACTCCCAACTTGATTTTTGGAGGGGACCTTAACTTGACCATGAATGCAGCTGAGACCTGGGGTAATAAAGTCGTCTTGGACCCTTTGGCCTCACATTTCAAACACTTTTTCGACTCGGCTGGGCTTTTGGACATTGCCCCCAATAATGTTGGGCCTACCTGGAGAAACGGGAGGGTTGGTGACGAGGGTATCTGTAAAATATTGGATCTCTTTCTACTCTCTTCTTCTTTGATCCCTTCACTAAAGGTTCATCAGACCTGGATTCATCATGCTGATATCTCTGATCACCTCCTGATCTGCCTTGAATGGATAAATCGACAGCCCACTTTTAATTATCCTTTTAAATTCAATCGATCATGGCTCTTTGATCCTGATTTTAATCTCTGGGTTGCTAAGAGATGGCCTGATCTTGACCCTCAGTCTTCTCTTAATGGTTTGGACAACCTGTCTCATAAGTTGAGGACTCTGAAGGGGGAAGTTAAAGCTTGGACCTGGGAGAAAGAAAAGTCTATGAACTCTGATTCTTTGAGGTTGGATTAGGATATTGAGACCCTCCTATTGCGTTCCTTTTCGGGTAATTTCACCCTTGAGGATCAGTTAGCTCTGTATCAGCTTAGAGCCATGAAAAAAAGTTGCAGGCCCACATCTCTTACTCACCTGGCAACTTAAGAGCCGTACTAAGTGGGCCCTGTATGGTGACTCCAATACTAAATTCTTCCATACTATTGCCTCTGATAGAAGGAATCATAACACTATTTGGTCTTTAGTAGATGAGGAGGGTCACTCTATTGAGGATGAGCAAGCACTTAAGGAGCTTGGTAAAAGACATTTTGAACATATTTTTTGTGATGACAAACAAACTTGCTTGTTAACCCAGCTTCAGGTGGTCTCTCTCTATCCCTCTATGATCTCTCAGGCGAATGCACCTAGTCTCATTGCTCCTCTCACTTTGCCTGAGATTGAAAAAGCATTAAAATCATTCAAGAAGGACAGGAGCCCAGGTCCTAATGGTTGGCCTGTCGAGTTTTACCTTCACTTCTTTGATCTGCTGGGCTTAGAATTGTTACATGCTATTGAATTTGCTAGGACTTCTGGGTATATTAGCTAATTGTTATTTTGTGAAGTTAGCTACACATGTATTAATAATTATACAAAAAAAGTCACAATCTTCCTAGGCCTACTAAGGATCTACCTGGTAATCATGCTTGTGGTAGACATCAAAATTTTCAAAGTTGCTTGTGTAGTTCATATGACTATCTATTCAAGGAGCTATGGAAGTGGAAAATGCTTATACAAAAATTATATTCAATGGTTCTAAGACAAAAAAATACCAACATTATGTTTTGTATGCCTATATTAGAGTAATTACTTATTTGAATGTTTGACATTACCTAAATTCAAAAGAAAAATAGGAAGATTGAAAGGCACATAGTCCTCATCCTTAGAGGTTGAATCCATATAGATGAGATGGGGATTCGTGCCCACATGAGCTTCTTTATCTAGAAACTTGTTCACTTGGTTATGAGCTTGACCAACTACTTCCATATCCCACAGGAGCTTTACCAATGCGTCATACTTCTAGCCCAAGTAGTAATGTTTGTTAAGTGTAGCTTTCTGTTGCTTGTTCAAAGTATCCAGGATAACCTTTTGTTGAAGGACCTGGTATTTTATCACTTGGGATAAGGTAGATTTAGTGTGCTAGTGGATATTAATATGTCTGAAATATTTGGTAATTGGTATCCCTACTGCAACTAAATTCAGTATCTAGAATCCAATACATTAATTTAGCATCAATAATATAACTAGTCCATTAAATTGGAATCAAGAACCTGTGACCAAGTGCTAGCTCATTTCTCCCTAACCTTATGTTCATTTATTTCAACTGTGACCTTGATTTTTGAAGCGAATATTTGGTGGTAGTGAAGTGCAACCTCTCTAGATTCCTTCTCGGCCTTGATTGGATGCTTGGATAAGCACTCTTGTTGGAATTATTGTAGGATTGAGGCCCGAACCTCCTCACTGTTCTATCTAAAGTTTTTTCCTCTGTCTCCATATTTAAATGGTGGTTATGGTCCCTCTTCATAGACTATGCATAGAAATAGTGAGAGTTGAGGGTCTCGCCTTAAGAACCTACAAAGTGAATCCCTTGATAATTTTTTCTCACCTTAGGCATGGTGGCAAGCATGTTCGCCTCCTTTATCCCACAAATCCAACACACGTACCATGGTTTTCATGGGCTATGTTAGATCCATTTTCATATAGATGCTACATTTTGAAGGGGTTGAACTTTATTGCAAAGTATTGGATCTATAATCTTCCAAGTAAAACTTTATTGCTAAGCATTGAAGCTAATTTAAAGTTATAGTACTAAGGGAGAGACATTAAAAAAATATCAACATAGAACATTTCAAATGACATGGAAAATGAGCAATATGCACCCAGCATCAACCACATAATTGCACCAATAAATAAAAAAACTAGAACCCAATTGTTCGATATTTCCAAAGTGACAAAAGTGTGGCATAGAGCATATTCTAATGCATCATATCAGTTATGTTGACATGTAAGAAAAACCAACAAAATGATTTCTTGGAGATCCCCTATACAAGTTCACAATAAATAAATAAATAACACACTAAATTCCTCCAGGATCCCCTACAATAGTGCTAGAAAACCCATTTTCAATATCTTTTCCTTGGAGAAGTCCATTGCAGGATGCTACACACATTGAGAGAGATTAATAAATTAGAAATGTCTGAAAAAACAATTATTAAAGGAAAAATATTTCAGACATGTAATGTCCCAAGACACCAATCAAACCTGAGCCATGAATTTCTTCAATAATTCATGCTTTTGTTGTTCATCAGTTGAGGTAATCCCACGGATTTATGTCTTTGATCATATTGTAGAAGCAAGGTAAGAAATAGTTAAAATGAAACAGTTTACCAAAACACTAAAAAAATCCTTAATGAACTATAATCATAACCTTAATCTAATACGTTAAAAGGAGTTTTATAAATTGTGTAGTTGGAAATCTAATTTCTTCACTTCTAAATAAAATTGTACGTTATACAACACTTTTGTTTGTTTATCTAGGTAATTATATCATTAAATATGTCACACATTAGCAATATACGCTACCTAAAGTAAAAAATAAAAATTTGCTCAAGTAAAAAGACAATCTATGTTAGTTTTTGTTCGTCCAAGATCTCTAACAAGTTTGATGCATTGATTCTCAGAACAGGGAACTCCACTGCCAATTATAACTCTAGCATACCCGACGAAGTGTCGGGAGGCTCTGGGAGCCTTATAGGCCTCGTTTCCCTCCTCTCTAACAACGTAAATAATTAAGGATCTGAATTCCCAATCACCCTTTTACATATAACATTATTACCACATTGAAAAGATCACTAAGTTGTTTCAATACCATTTCTCAATCTAGTCAATACTATGAAATGCATTGTAAGGCATACTAGAGAATGGAGAAGGTAGCAATGGCAAGAAAACATGACAACACTAATTATGAGGTTATTTTCTGTAGTAAACACATACAAACAATGATTCACAGTACACCCCAACTCCAAGCAACTATTCCACAACTTGTCAAGAGAAGTGGTTCCAGCAAACAAGCAACAATAGAAAACAAAAGTTGTGTAACAACCAAAATCATCTCAAGCATCAAGAAACATTTGTTCAAACTTCAAATCATCACCTGAAAAGTAAAGTCTAGTAAACTTTAAAAAAAGTGATATAACCCCTGTTTCAAATACCTATTGATACAATTAGAAATAGTTCATAGATTACACTATTCCAAATAACAACACTCTTCTATGAACTTTGCATCAAAGAGGACCAAAACTCAATATCCTTGGATCTACTAATACGACCATGATAGCTAGAAAATAATTTTTTCTCCAAAATCCATGCATATTGTGAAATTCAAAGAATCTATTGAATGCCATAAGCAGTTGTCATAGGAAAATCTCTAGTGTTATTTAGATGAAGGACAAAAAAGAAACCACTGGTAATATCATATTAGAAGCAGATGAAATAAATGTGCAACCTTACAAACATCTAATCCAACACCATTATTTTCACAGACCTGAGTATATATAATCGTCTGGAAGCAATGATAATCCTGGTTGAAGTCAAGAAACCCAATGTTATGATGCATAATATTCCAGTTTGTTCCATATTCATTAGAATTATCCCCCCTACTTATCCATTTATTAAGGCTTACTAAGGAGTTTTGGTCTTCCAATAGTCAAGCTAGACTTAGGATTGTAAACCACATATCATATACTTTAGCATTTGGCTAAAATTTTGCATCAAACTATGAAGTCCATGGATGATATCACAATGAGCTTAGTGTTTTCTAGAGAACATGGAAACCACTCTAACCATTTGGAAGCCATTTTGACCATCTTAAACAATGTTGATCCAAAAAATACTTTAGGTTCAAAATTTCTTAGAGTTGCCCATCACTGCAAGTGCAATGGCCCAAATGTTTTATGTGTAACAAAATATAATCTTTACTCGTCACATATTTTCAAATTATCAAGAAATAAGTGCTTTTCATGACTCACATACATTTTTTTTTTCTCAATTTAGTTAGTTTCCACTTGTGCTATAATATGTATTTTTTTCTAATATTTCTTTATATACTTGAAAGTTTTGAACTCAAGTTCCACTTTATTACAAGCTCCAATACCTTGCGGCTTACCTTGTTTGTTATTGATTTTAATAAATTTTGAGTATAATACAGGTTTTTCCATACTAGTGAGATATATATGGTTATACTTTGTGGAATTGGAATTTTTCAAATATGTAAACAATCCAATCCAAATTCAATTCAAATACGTATATGGTGACTTTGTTGTGAATTCAGGTCCAATCATGAGTTCCTTGTGAATTGAATCATGTTATTGATCAGACACAACACTATGTCAATCCTATAATATAGCTCACAATAGCTCTTGATTATCGATTCTATGAATGAAACTAAGAAATACAAGAAGATAGTACTATAATATAAATTATATTGATCAAAATTGAGTGCAACTTGATTTCCTGTTAGGATATATTGCCAGAAGAAGAGATGATACAATAACTGCTTAGTATTGACCTGAAAGCATTATGCTAAAAATGGTTAGATTTGAATACTTTTCCACAATATTAAAGATGGATACATAAAATACTTTCCCACATGATTTTTATGAATTTTTTAAAAGAGAAAGCAAGTTAGAAATTATACATTAGAGAAAATTTCAACTCAAAATGGGCCTCCTAAGAAAAATAATAAAATAATAATTAAGATAATAAAATGATAGTTATTAATTTTGGAGGAAGAAAAGAAAAAACTACTTTTTTTGTTTGTATTTTCGACATATCTCCCTATGCGTTTACTCAAATTTCGATTAGGAGAGCTCGTTAGATGTGAAATTAAATTCTGCATCCAACGAGTACCCACTCGGAATACTTTTGACAGACCCCGCTACCCCAAAAAGAAGAAATACCTGAAAAACGTGATGATGATGTCATCATCATGTTTGTCAGGTATTTATTCTTTTTGGGGTAGCAGGGTCCGTCAAAAGTATGCCGAGTGGGTACTCGTTGGATGCGAAATTTAATTTTGCATCCAGGGAGCTCTCCCAATCGAAATTTAAGTAAAAACACAGGGAGATCTGTCGAAAATACGAACAAAAAAAGTAGTTTTTTATATGATACATATCCCCAAATTTATATTAAAAATTTGCTTAAGACCTATACGGTATTTCAAATTTAAATCAATTTCATTGGCTAACACATGATGACATGGAATTTGAATTAGTGTTCAAAGGCCGATTTTGAGTTGAAATTTCCTCTAATGCCAATTGAATAGTGAATCTGGCGGCCTTATGCTTTGGTAGAAGAGAATGCTTTATTATAACATAAGGCAATGATTATATCAGAATGTAGAGTAAGGTAGAGATGTTAAGGCGGTTCATTTTATTCTATGTGTCTTAGCTAAATAACTTTGAGCATATTTTTTTAGATGTCATTAGTTAATATATGAATTGCGTATATTAACTAAATTATTATTTTTAGATTCCAAGTTTTACTAAATTATATGTTCAAGTGAATGAAATGTAACACTAATTGTGACTTTGGAAGTGATGAGTTGTATTGAGAGCAAGTCTTCTTATATTTTCTGATGCTCCACTTGTGGACTCATGTTAATGTTAGCCTGCATTATTATTTTGATTCTCCATCCCTACAAACTATAAGAAATATAAAGATAAGATTCACTTTCATCTAGACAATCCAACAGACACATTTGAGATCCTATGATGCTATATAATAACAACAATTATAGTTTCCCATAAAATATAATAGATAAAATAAACACAACTTTCACCTAATATTCTTCTTCAATTTGTTTCCTGCAAGTTCTAAAACCCTTATATTCTTCATTGGGATCCAGGAAGGTAGGCAAGAGAAGGGACATTGTTTCAGTGTAACTATATCAGATTTGGGGACTCAACCCTCATCATTATGCTTTCTAAGTCACAATATTTAGTTGCAACATGTTGTTAGAGGTGGTTGATAAAATGATGAGCTCTTTTGGTCTCATTCTAGGGTCAATCAATCATATAATATCCAACATAAAAGTTTCCTTTAAATCTTCTGTTGATATTCATCATAAGAACCTTAATTGGAAATTCTAGCAAATAAGGAAAGGTGGGAGGATATAAAATATTTGGTCCAAATACAATATGGACAATCTAATTAGTTGATGGATTTCGAAAAGAAAGAAGATCCTCTGGTTGTAGCATCAACAAAACCAAAGAGAATTAACCTAAAGGTAGTCAATATTAATGAGGAAGATGTGCCAAATAAAGTTGACCAAGTGGTAGAGTCCACAACCACTAGTGTTGTTACTAATGAAGCAAGGGTTAAGAAATATTGAAGCTATAACTCACAATATATGATTACCAATCCATACTCCAGAACAACAGGAATTGGGAAACAAAAGAAAAATAAAATAAAATGAAAGGAAGTTTGATCTCACAAGATTTAAAGCTCTTGGATGAGAGACACGGTGAGTGAAGTTTGTGACAGAGACCTCAAATGAAGACTAAGAGGAACATTCCAAAAATGTTTATCTAAAGAAATAAATCTCCTCTTAGGAAAAAAAACCTTCAATGTCAATTATATTATTATACTCATGGTAATAATCAATGCTTCTCCAAATCCAATATATCAAGATTTATCATGGAAAGGTTCCTTTGAAAAATATTTTAGGAACTGTGCCTGATTCATGAAATGAAGAAGAAAGAAATGTGTTTGCACAAATACTTCCTTAGGATTCATTTGTCGCAATGATTTTGAATTCTATTGATTGAGAAATGAGACAATTTAGTATGGTTTTCCTCCAACCCGAGACATCCATAAAATAATTTGATCCAGGAAAAACTGAATTCATGGCTACAATAGTTTAGGTGAATCTCGACTAAATTAATGCTATTGATATGATATAATGGCACAGGAAGACTAGAGAAATGGTCCGATAAATTGATTCAATTGACAATAAAAATATCCAAGCAATAGTCCATATATTGGACAGGAATTTGAAGCATGGGAGAATAATTAACAAGGTTAAAATAACCAAGGAAAATAACCTAGAAGGGAAAACAAATGTATTGGGAACTAAATCTGTGGATATGAAAGTATTAAATGCTTGTTAGAATATAACGATACAAAAATTAAGATTTTGAAATCAAAGTTAAAGATTCTCCTGGTAGAGAATGTACATTCACTAGTTGATATCAACTAATGAGGAGAAAGAGTCGACGAGTTACGTGAATAATGAGGAGAAAGAGTTGATGAGTTGCGTGAATAAAAAATTGAGTGTGTCGAATGCACAACTTGATTATAAGATTGACAAATTGACTAAAGAGAAAAATTAGATTGTAGAAGAACATTAATTTAAGAATATACAAAAAGAGTTCACTTAAAGGTCTTCTCAGTCCATACCTTTCTGAGAGTTGTTTCAAATATTTGAAGAATTGAATAATGATTATAAGTTGACGGATATGCTTAGAAATGAAGAATCTGTTAATTAAATGCTAGAATAAATAACTTATTACAAATCCAAAGTCCTTGAACTTTCAGAAAAAAAATTGAAAGTGTAAAAAGGGGAGGAAAACTCTATCAAATTGTCTTTCAGCTTTGGGAACCATGGATAGTCATAATTCGAGACAACAAAACAAAATTGTAGGTTGATTCATGAAAACCTAAGTCACCTGACACGAGGACACATGATACGAAGGACACGGGGATTTGAGTGTAAGAGATGGACACGGTGATCCTCAGAATCATGACACATAGGACCCGTTATATATATATATATCCAATTTTTTACAAATATTCAACAGAAATCATAATTAATGCACATTTAACATTAGTAATTACCACAGTAATTGTAATTACACATTTACAAATCAATAATCACAATGAGATTATGAGACACATAGATAATTAATGATACTCATGATAGTCATAGATCAAGATGTCAATACTCAGGAGTCAAAACCATATTTCTCATTAATTCATCAAGATTGAAATGTATTACATAGATGTTAGAATTCCAAACGAATTCCATTGGCAAATTCCAAATAGACTATAGTAAATATAAAAAGGGGTAGATCAAGATGGAAGAATGAAGAATCTCATCTATCAATAGTCCTCCTCCATTCCTGAATCAACAAACTTATCATTTCTCTCTTTTTCCTCCTCCTCCTACTCCTCCTCCTCTCCGCTCATCTGAGGATCAATATTTGATGGTGTGGAGGATGACCCCTCTAAAGGACCACTATCATGAAACATCACCAGTTCTAGCACTAGATATCCACACTTGTAAATGATAAAAAGAATGTGAAAATTTTGTTTAAATCAAACCCGAGCGTCTTTTCCACGAAAAACGTGTCCTGGAATCCAAACACGTTGGACACACGTGTCCTAAATCGAGACACGAAAAAGGTGTGTGTACGACAAGCTCTGACAGCGTGTCTATGTTGGACACGTGGACACGGAACACATAGGACCTTAATAACGTGTCTGATAACTTGCTAAAAACACAAATGAAAATGAAAACTCAAAAACCAAGATTGTTGATAATCAAAATACCCTCTCCTAAATAGAATGCAATCGCAACCAAAGATCCAAAATGCAAATTGCATGGCTCTCCACCTTGTATTTAGTCTCCATCTAGCACATATGAATTGTCTCCCATAAATATGTAAGCAATAATAACTTAGCCTTCTCAAAACGTCTTGGTCTTCACTCCATTGAAAAACACTATTTTCTAAAGATGAAATATATGAATGGAAGTAAAATGAGATCTATTTTTCGGGTTATATGCTTCCTAAGTTTCATTAAATATGATTCCCATGATTTTTCTCCCTCCAAAATTGACTACTCGATGTTTATCCTCATATTTTTTCCAAACAGGGTCCACAAGTCTACACTAGGGTTCCAACTTGCAAATTTGTGGCAAGTTAACGAGTTTAAGGCGAGTTTCACGATTTTGAATAGAGGAAACTTTTTGCAATTACTTGTTCTACAAACCACTCAACCAAACTTTTGAAACTGACAAGTATTGGACGATTGTCATAACATCGCAAGAATGATCTACAAACTTCTAATTTTTTCTCTATGAGACCAACAAATTATGAGGTGTACAATTGATTGTCCAATAGTATAGGAGTTGGCTGCAAGCAAGGTAAAAAAATATGCATGTTGCATCATTTCTCAACACTAAGGTGATTTTCTCATACAAGGATTGGTGTTTAATTGGAGTGCATATTTGTTCACTAAAATTAAGATTTATTTCCACCTAGCTCTAATGAAGCCAAAATCAAGTGTTAATATTTCACCATAAGCTAAGGTTTGTTTTATGCAATGTTTCACAAGGATGCATGCCCTAAATTCCTCAAATATAGGAGTGTCTTGAATTGGCATGGATGCCATGTATCCCTTATTCATCCAGTGAATGTAACCTTTTCCTCTATTAAATTTGAAAGTCTCAATGATTTTTTCAAATATTTATCCTTCTTTCTTTGCACTTTCTAGACTTTCCCTCACACAGTGGTTATTGTTAGTTGTTATTACTCCTATTTTCTCAATTGTTCTTGTAAGTCAAGAGGGCCCTTTGATTCCTTCTAAAGATCCACAAAGAGATGAAACATATTTTCATTTTGTTAGGAGTTATGTCTAGTAATAACATGGAAATTGATGAATCAACCTCAAAAAATAAGAAAGATGCGTCATCAACCTCAACTTTTCTTTTTAGCTCCCTTAGAAGGATTTATTAAAGATTACTACCCAAGACAGAGTAAGATTATTAAATATTGATACCCAAGACAGAATAAGAACAAGAGACCCTAGTGACCTCATAATCTCGAAATTGCATCTTTCTATAAACCTTGGGAGACTATATAACAATTGTAAATGATAGTTAGGTTCCTTATTATCCCATTGAAGTATCTTATTGAACATAGTTTATACACTCCATTATGTTTTCCATTCAACTGAAGATGCCTTATGCACTCCATTGTCATACAACACAAGAAGTAACTTCTAGTTAAATTGACTAGCTTAAATAGTCACCTACGGAATAAACATGCTTTTGTTTCTTTATTTATTTCTATGTTATGCTAGTCTACAAATTCAAAAATTTTAAATGCCAAATCTGAATGTACACCCACATGAATTCTAAACCACTAAAAACCCTTATGACCTTCACCAAAAAAAACCAAAAAATAAATAAAATAATCACCCAAAACTTTATTAAAATTGGAGCAAATGACTAAAAGCTATGATGATTTAGCTTATTTAATAAAAATAATTTTGAAGGCTCAAAGCTGCCTGTGAGGTATTTTCTTGGATAATGTACACTTGAGATTGTGTGGTTATTAAGATGCTTCAATGATCAAGTTACACAAAAAGACAACCTGCAAAAATGTATAGAAGTCACATATAAATTTATGGCAAATGCTCTGTATCTACCATTTTCGCAAGATGAAGGATGTTCCTATATTAGGGTTACCGAAGTAGCGCCTGTCTGTGCTTCACTAAATGTTCAGGGCAATTTTGAAGATGAAAGGTGTACTTAGTACTACAATAATGTTGTCAATTTATGAAAGATGAAAAGATGGTGCTCCAATGTAAGGCGACCTTCATTGTGTTGCACAGAACTCATGTATTCATCCATCACCATACAAAGCTTTCCTTCTTTCTCACAATCCCCACAAAAAAGCTATAGACGTTCTGGAACCACATAGATGCAAGCCGCAAGATCTCAAGCTTGCTTTGAACCCAAACCGATCCTCTTGATTGCCACTTTGTGCCCACAACCAGTACGCCTAGTAAGTAGAGCAGACCAATAACAAGGGCCCTTGCCCAGTTGGCAAATCAATATCATAGAATGGGAGGTCACATCCATTCCCATACCCACGACAAGTCAACGGTCACACCAGGCCGTTTACATGAGAATTGTTGTGGTTGTATACACAACATTGGAAGTTTCTCAAAATCCAAGAATCACCGAAGGTAATAGAAAGAGAAACAGATAAGGCATACCTGTTCAATCCCCTCACGAGCAGTTATTTGTTTGTACAATAAATGTAGGTATAATTCCTCGCTTAAGGAACGCTGAAAAATGTAAGGTAAAAAAGCAGGAAATCATTCTTTCCTAGCCCATTGCATATTCGCATATTCTTGGACAGTAATTACAGATATCAGGATAAACAATTCATGTGGCTATAGAAGTAGGAGGAGCCATTACAATAGAAACATAAACCTTCTCTTTTGTCACGACCTTGGTTTCGCATTTTGTCGAAAGACGTTTACCATCTGCATTTCAAAATTGGTTTGCATTGATAAAGGTAGTCTCATAGGCAGTGAAGAAGACTTCCTAGACACCCAAACTTTAAGACTTTATTGCAAACCCTAAACTTGGAAATTTAAAGGGCAAACACGCGTCAGTTTCCAATTTGAGAGAAGGCCGATGAAATTGTAGAGCGTTTATGAAACTGCCCCTAAAAAACGCCTATCGGCGTAAACATAAAACTAGCAATTGCCCCAAGAGGTGCAATAATACGCCGTTAGGTTGTTGTTCAACGGTAGAAAAAACTGAAAAGGGGAACTATGATGGAGTTGTTGTAGCCATGGTGTTGTAGGTTGAGGAATAAATCCAACATGGGAAGACTACTTATTTTGGAAAAGAAAGAACACGACTGTATATGCTTTGTTTGTTGTTGGGACGGAAAGTAAACTAGCAATTGCCCCTAAGGTCCAATAAAACATGGAAAGGGAAAAATTGGGAATAAAAGTAGCTGTGATGAAGTGGAAAAGAGGAATTTATAATCATCTCACTCTGAGTTTAGTCAAAGTTGACATAACTTATCCTCCTTTATTTGAAGGAAGTTGCATATCGTCCATAAATTTGGGGTTCTTCCCCTCCATTTCCTGGACTCGATCATGACATTCCAAAGAATGATAATATTGGTGGGAAATTGCATCGTTGTAGTCAACCAATGCCTTAACAATAGAATTTTACAATCCAATAAAAATGTAACTTCTATATTTTTATGGATTTAAGCCAAAATGATAACAAATTTTTTGTGTTGAGTTAAAGTGTTAGTTTTCACTTTCTCCTAGTGCCAATACACTCAGAATTGATGACATCTTTACTTTGCTACATCACGTACGTCATAAAAGTATAAATTGGACTCTAGATTTAGGGGAGAACTCGACACTTCATACTTCTCACGATACCCATATATTCATTCCCATACCAAGTTACTATCAACAACCAATAGTGTTTCTTCAAAAGTTTGGAAAAGAATCCCAAATTCTCATAAAATGCTTCTACCACCTGTCCTTTTTTGTTGTTGACATCGTATACTCCTTTGATCTATTTTGATTTCATCTCTTGAAAAGTTCTTAAATAGTACGTACATATTTCCTCCTCTTTTCTTATGACCTCCATGCTCGCATAACCTCATTTGTGGAAAATGAAGAACCAAGGAGCTCTTTAGGATATCCACCATCCAACCAACAAAGAAACCACAATGATCCGATCTTGAAGCTGCTAGAAAGAGAGCCTCCAAATCCTCAAAATGAAATGCATTTTGAGGGGTAACACACTCCACGTTGTGCCTTCCATACGATGTCGTCCTTCTATGTGAGGTTACCGAGATCTTCATCCCTCCTTCCCATTCTTCTATGTGTCTACCTAGTATGATAGAGGTTCTATTTATAAGTTTACATTTAATAGTATGTGGGTGTCTGAAGGTAAATTTCCACTCTAAACAAATATAGGTATTGTTTGTATATGCCATTAGGGTTTGCATGGAATGGCTATGGGCAACTTTGTCAATTACCATGTTCACTCCTATAGTCAACCAGGGGGGTTAGATTAATGTGGGGGTATTTAGGTGTTGTAGAGGGGATGTAATAGGAACTTTGGGTGGTTAGGAGCATATGCAACAATAACGCATACACATTTTTGTTCACAAAAATGCGCACACATTCTTGTTCACTAAAACACGTACGTGATATTTAACATTACAACTATATTGTTTGGTTTGGTAATGATAACATTAAAATATTGGGGGGGGCTAAGGGATTAGAGATAGAACAATAGGGGGGTGATAAAGGTTTAGAGGTAGACATAAAGGGTTAAGGGTTTGGGGGGACACATAAGGGTGTCAGTGGTAGGGGGGAGACATAGTGATGTGTGTGTGTGTGTGAGAGAGAGAGAGAGAGATAAAGAGAAGAGGAAGGTGTTAGTATTAGGGGGGACCTATGGGTCTGTGTGTGTGTGTGTGTGTGAGAGAGAGAGAGAGAGAGAGAGAGATCCAATGGGGTGGTTGTGTGTTAGGGGGTTGGGAAATAGATAGGAGGGTGGGGGTTAGGGGTATTTGTATGAGTTGGGGAGTGAGAGAGAGTGAGAGAAGGAGTTAGCAAGAGTTAGGGGGGGAGAGATAGAGAGGGGGCGGGTTAGGGGTTTGGAGAGGAACTTAGGGTGATTAGAGGGAAATAAGGGTATAACTTGTTGGTTGTGGAGCCTGATCTTCCAGATCCAGAGATATTATTCAGCTGTGTTTGTACCCCAAGTTTACTGTACACTCGTTCCCCCAATTTTTGGGATGTTTGTTGGCCAACAGTTTTGCGGACCCATGGTATTGGGTTAACCGTAGTATTTTCCCATGGTATTTTTTCCCCTGTAAAAGAAAAGCATTGTAATACGGTTGTATATTGTATTGTATTGTATCATTGTAAACAATCTCTGTGATTATGTGAGAGCGACTGTGAGAGCATGAAGAGGAAGTGTAGCGGTATTGCTGCAGGTTATATCCCTTCATCTTTCTGGATGGTAATAAAAGGACTGGTAATTTCTGTGTGGACGTAGCCCATCATTTGGGTGAACCACATTATATCTGTGTCTCTCTGTAATGTGCTTAATGTGTTTTGCATCTTGTTTAATGATTTAACTGTATATCTGTTATTGCTCTGTGGTCCTATTTTCTAACATAACTATGGAGTGTGGGTGTTTAGCTTAGAGATAGAGGGAGAGGTAATGAAGAAAAGTGGGGGGAGAGAAAGAGGAGGAGGATGGGGGGTTAGAGGTAGGCGGAGGAGGAGGTGGGGGGGTGATTCCATGAAGATGGGTAACACTTTTTGGCCAAATTTGGCGATGAAAACCTGATTTTTTTACTCATGTGCTAGATAGAAGCCCTCAAAACGCATATATGCCATGTGAATTTTGACTTGCAGTAAAAAAAAAATTGTAGAATATTATGTTGGCTTCATAGTGATATTTAAAAAAAAAATTTCCGTTGTCATTTAATGTGTGAATTTTTGCATTTAATGAACTGTATGACCTTAAAAATTTGAAGAAGCTAATAAGTGGCTCGTGTCCACATAGAGTAATTCAATCTTGCATTAATAATTTAAAAAATATATATATATGAGCATGATCCTCATAAAATGCAGTGTGATGTGCATATTTTTTTGTTAATTTTTTTCGCATTATACAATTATTTATTATTTTTTGAAAGTGACCACATTCGATTTCAGCATCGTTTTAAACACATATTTGTCCACGTAAAGCAATTTTTTCTATTTTTTCAAAAATTGAAAAACCAAAGATACCCTTTTGAAGAGGACACGTCGATATGTGATGTGTGCATTTTTAAGAATTTTTTGGCTGTGTATTTTTAACTCTGCGGATTTTTCTTTAAGCTGCTTCGAAGTTGCAGTGTGGTTTTCTAAGTATAAGTTTTAGAAGTATTTAAAAAATATATTTCATATGAATGCCAAAATGCGTGTATGATACCTCAATGGATAGAATATTCGTTGGTGAATTTATCGGTATCAACTTCGCTCAGTTATGTGCTAGGAATGGCAGGGTGTACACCTCTGCAAGGCACAGGAAATTTTTCATTTGTTTGAATGTGGGCTAAGTCTATTTTCTTAAGCCCTCAACCGAGGTATGAACCTCGACCGAGGTATGAGCTTGGTCGAGGTCCTAGTCATGTAAACTCCTTTGGAGCAAAAGCCCGGGAGTGAATTCAAACATTAATGACACTCCAACTACACACCCAACCATCTTTCCCACCCGAATTTTTGATGAAACTCTATATAAACATAATTCATACTAAGCTAACTCTATCCTTCAAAATTGCCTAATTTCTTTGAAAAGATGTTTGTTTTGTAATACAAATTTAGCATTGTAGATTGTTTTGCAGGTATCAATTTGGATTGTTGATCAATCACAATAGGAAGCAACCAACGTCGAACAAAAAGAAATGAGAGAAATCAAAACAAAATTGAAGAGAAAAGAGAGAAAGATAAAGAAAGGAAGAGGAGAAAAAGAACAATCTTGAGAGAAGAAGAAATTCCAAATG
>LPNX010223411.1:332997-415167 GCA_001517045.1 Pseudotsuga menziesii | reverse complement strand
CATTTTCATACCATATTTCCATCAAAAACCCATAAAACCATCTAAAAAGCCTCCAAAAGGCTTAAAATGCCTCCAAAAGGCCATAAAACCCTCTTTTCCTTCAAAAACAAAAAATATCCAAAAAGGAAGAAAAAATATGAAATAATGAGGAAAATGAGGAAAAAACCCTAAACAGCTGAAACCCTAACCCTAAAACCGCATGGTTTCCAACTATAAATAAGGGGTGGAGACCCCTTATTTCCCATCCACAATCATAAGTATCCTGCCTCTGCGAAAATTGCTCTTGAAATCCTAGCTCACCATTGAGCTGCTTTCACCGTGAGAGCCCCTTATGACCCATTTCCACCATTGGAGAAAGAGAAGGAGCAGCCGGAGCTCGAAGCAACCTCTCGGATCAGCGCAACGGGCTTCACCAACCTTCACATTGGAGGTCAGATCAATAAAAAAATCATTCTTTACTTTTTACTGTTTTGTTTCATGAATATGTTTAGATTAATTTTTATTACTGTTTAGCATCTCTTATTTCACATATTATTGAATTGCTACTAAGGAATCCATTGTCCTTAGTAGGTACTCATTCGTACAAGCTAGGGGTAAAACCCTAGCTATAGGTCCATGGAGTGTTAACTAACTCCCTTTGGGTGCCCCATGGCACAATAAAATAATATAATATTTTAATCTTTTGACTTTGTGCCTCCTTGAGGAAATCGTGAGCCTACCAAAAGCTTTAGAAAATAATATAAAAATGCCCAAAAAATAGGTGTGGGTCCAATCAGGTGCCGCAACTACTAGAGAAGGTGTAGAGGACATCACTCTCATCATCATGACTGATCCCATGTCATTTTCTTGCCTCATTATCCCAAATCAATTTCTTCAATAGCCATTTAATCATTTTTTAATCTGCCTCGGGAAATGTGAACCTACCAAAACAATTTCCTAGGGTTCCTATGTTGTCCAACTGAACCCACCAAGATCTCTAGGATGGGGGTACTATGGTATGATCAAGTGGTTGCACTCCCTATGCCCCATACAATTCCCTAGGAGATCCAATAAAAACATATCCCTGCTCAGACACATCATCCTGTGAAACAAAACTGCATCAAAAGAGTAAAATGAGCATGACCATCTCTACAAGTGCCCGGAAGTGAAAATAAACTATCTCATTAGAATCAAAGAGTCCAAATCCATCTAGGGTGTATACTCATACCCTCTCTAGGTCTCTACCTAATCATCAACCATATCCAATAGACAATATAATCATCTGTAAATGACCAGATAACAATAATATAACTCATACTATCATCCATCTGCTGCAAGTGTTATAAGGCTAAGACATGCTCTACAAATCATTTAAGAAACAATCACAACAAGTAGTAGTCATCTCACTGGTAGTACATCAACCAAATACATATATAGGGTTTTATTTATTATTACTCAGACCAAACTTTCAGGACTATACTCACTTCATAGTTGTAGTCAATTTGCTAGTGAAGGCTGAAGGCTGAAATTGACAAGGCTAGGGAAAAGGATGACTATCTACTTAACATCATGACACTTTGGATATGGAAAGGGAATACTCACAATAACCACATGTAGGACAATCAACAACACAAGGAATGGCAGTGATTCACAAATGGTTGAGTTGTTCAGAGAATGCTTATTCAACTTAGGCATCATGTCTACATAAAGTTTGATCCAGTTTCATTAGGATCATCAATTTTATTTCCATGGCCTTTTTGGCCTATATGACCCTTTGGGACTTCACAGTGCTTAAAAGCACAGCTAATCACAGCTTTCATCTAGGACATATTAAATTTATAAGGTCAGCAATATTTGGATATAGCATATATTTAACCATTGCTTTTGGGACCTTTTCTTATACCCTTCACGAGGTATTTTAGCATTTCATTGCTCTTGCCCTTTTCTCACATATGTTAAGAAACATAGTTTAGAATCTATATTTTTCATGGGAATATATATAAACATTTCCAATACAAGTAGTACATGAGCTTTCAATTTTAGCCAACAACATCTCAAGTGACCAGGGGGAGTTTTGCACAGTGCCAAACATCGAGACAACCGACCAGAATGATTTAGGCATACAATCAAACTTACCAAAGGCAAGTTCTATCACCAACTTACATCTGAGACACTGTATGAACAGGGAAGTTTGTCCAACAAAGGCTCTAACAAGGAAAGTTCCTCCATGCCACAAGTCAAGTAGTAAGTCGGGTTAAAACAAAACTGGAAGGTAATGGATGGGTGGAGACAGTGAATGATGAATCCAACACTAGAAATCCAGAGAAATGCTTGGAAATACTACCTCTATTCTCACTAAGGAGGGTAACACCAATGAGTATATATCAGGAACTTCCACGTCTGAGTAGGGACATCAATACATAATACAAATAAATCCAAGTCCATATATTTATGACCGCCTAATCATGACACTAAATGCTAGTATATGTCACAAAATTGAGTATAAGAGTAATGATAACCATAACACAATATATAATAAATGTTGAGTCATAACCATGAAAATAACCCATCTGAACCTTCATATGTCCAATGAGAAAATACTAAAACCAATTTGGGCATCATCAACTGCTCTGCAAATGATTAAATGGCTACATCAGTCATCCAATCTGAGTGTCCTAAGACTCAGTCCTGGCATGGGAGAGTATAATAGTCCACTAAAAAAATAACGACCCTGTTAAATTTTCATATGCTAAGCTAGATCATTAGTATTTCATTTCGATTTCATAACAAAATCATATAAACAGGATCACTGAAAGATAGACAAGCACAACCATACAAAAGGATCACAAAAATTTATCCTGGGAAAACCCTAAAGGGAAAAACCCTGCAAAATATTCCTCTATATAGATGCCCAAAAAGGTAAAAAGGTAAAACCAACAAGGAGATCAAGAACCTGATCCTCCTCCTTCTCCAGCTACTTCTCTCCTCCACAAGTGCGCTACACAAGTGAGTGTGTGTGTCATAAATGAGGAGAGCTACACCTCTATTTATATTCATCCGTTCACTTCAATTAACTCACCTGACATGTAGGATCGATTTAATCATGTGGGCTTGAGTTACACATGTAGGCTTAAGTAACCACACTGGGGTGCTAATGACCCACCTTTACAATTAGAGGGGACTACCTCATGACTCTTATTAGTTCTTCCGATTAGAAGCATCGGGGTACAAAGTAATACAAGTGGTTCTCCCGATAGGACCCTTAGGGACCACAAAAGATACATATAGAATATTCTTCGAAGTTACAATATTTCAACACTCCCCCTTAACGAGAAGGGTATTCTACAACAACATCAACAACAACAATAATAGGAGAGAGAAAGATAGGACATCATCAACATAATCAGGGTAACACATCTATAAATCATTGGAAGCTTTTCAACATCATATAGTCTTCGTCTTCAATATTCAACGACAACAACTCTTTGATCAGCGTCAGCATCTTTTGACCTTTTGATCAACAACATCTTCAACACTTTGACCTTTCGATCAGAAACACCTTCAACAACATCTTCAGCACTTTGACCTTTCGATCAGCAACATCTTCATCACTTTGACCTTTCAATCAGCAGCAACATCTTCAGCACTTTGACCTTTCGATCAGCAACATCTTCAGCGTTTTGACCTTTCAATCAGCAACAATATATTCAGCATTTTGATCTTTCGATAATCAACAACATCTTCAACATTCCGATCAGCAACATCTTTAGCACTTTGATCTTTCGATCAGCAACAACATCTTCAACATTTTGTCATTTCGATCAGCAACATCATCATATCCTGATCAGTAACATCATGATCAGCACCGTCATCATACTTCAATTCTCGAACAACATCATCATCATCATATTTTGATCTTTTGATCAGTACGTCGTCATCATCACATACTGATCAGTACGTCATCATCATCATACTCTGATCTTTCGATCAGTGCATCATCATCGTCATACTTTGATCTTTCGATCAGTACATCATCATCATGCTCTGATCTTTTGATCAGTACATCATCATCATCATGCTCTGATCTTTTGATCAGTACATCGTATTCATCATCATACTCTGATCTTTCGATTAGTACATCATCATCATCATACAAACATCAACATCATCAAAACATAAACATGATCCTTCCTTTCAGAATTACGGGATTTAGGTCTTTATGGAGTTACCAATGATCCTTCCTTTCGGAATTATGGGATTTAGGTCTTTACGGAGTTACTAATGATCCTTCCTTTCGGAATTACGGGATTTAGGTATTTACGGAGTTACTAACGATCCTTCCTTTCGGAATGACGAGATCAACACATTTGTGGAACTCAGACAATCCTTCCTATTAGAATTACGGGATCAACACATCTGTGGAACTCAGGAAATCCTTCCTATTGGAATTACGGGATCAATTCAATGATCCTTCCTTTCGGAATTATGGGATTTAGGTCTTTACGGAGTTACTAACGATCCTTCCTTTCAAAATTATGGGATCAACACAGATGTGGAACTCAGACAATCCTTCCTATTGGAATTATGGGGTCAACACATCTGTGGAACTCAGGCAATCCTTCCTATTGGAATTACGGGATCAATTCAATGATCCTTCCTTTCAGAATTACGGGATTTAGGTCTTTACAGAGTTACTAATGATCCTTCCTTTCGGAATTACGAGATCAACACAGATGTGGAACTCAGACAATCCTTCCTCTAGGAATTATGGGATCAACACACGTTCTCGAGTGCCGAAGTCACTGGATCAGTTCTGAACCGAAGTTCAAGGATGATACAATCCTACCACATTCACGGGGATCGAGATCTCCAGATACATTTTGAACCGAGGTTCAGGGATGATGCAATCCTACCACTTTCACGGGGGCCAAGACCTCTGAATACATTTTGAACCAAGGTTCAGAGATGATGCAATCCAACACTTTCACGGGGGCCAAGACCTCCGGATACATTTTGAACCAAGGTTCAGGGATGATGCAATCCACCACTTTCACGGGGGCCGAGACCTCCGGATACATTTTGAACCGAGGTTCAGGGATGATGTAATCCCACCACATTCATGGGGTCCAAGACCTCCGGATACATTTTGAACCGAAGTTCAGGGATGATGCAATCCTACCACATTCACGAAGACCAAAGTCACTGGATCTATTTTGGACAGATGTCCCAAGATGATACAATCCCTCTTCATTCTCGAGGACTGAGGTCACTGGATCACTTTTGGACAAATGTCCCAGGATGATACAATCCCTCTTCATTCTTAAGGACCGAGGCCACTGGATCATTTTAGGGCAAGTTCCCAGGGATGATACAATCCCATTTCCACATCACTACTCCCCCTTTCGAGGAAGGTCTTTCCAAACAACACAAGCTTGTCTCGAAAGTGTTCGAACTTTAGTCGAGACAAAGGCTTCATCAACACATCATCATCTACATCTTCAGTATGTGAATACTGAACTATCATCAGGTCACCATCATCTGCATCTACAATATGTAAATACTGAAACATCATCTATATCTTCAGTATGGGAATACTGAAATCATCATCATCTATATCTTCAGTATGGGAATACTGAAACATCATCATTTCTACATTCAGTATAGAAATATTGAATCACCATCATCTGTATCTACAGTATGTAAATACTGAAACATCATCATCTGCATCTTTATCTTGAATGTAGAAATACCAGATTTCTATGTGTTACGACGGAACACAGGGTTCTCCATTATCACAACTCTCGTTATCACATAGAATCAATGTAGTATCCATCTTCAGTTCAAAGAGACCTGATATCAGCTTCCGAATCCATATGGCTTCACAAATTAGCAGAGCAATCTGCTATGTATTTTGCTTCATCCATGCTACAAGAAACACTGGACTGTTTCCTGCTAAACCATGAACTCATAGAAGACCCCAAACAAAAGCATCTACCTAATGTTATTTTCATGTCTGAGATACTTCCAACCCAATATGCATCTGTGTAGCCATACAATCTTTACTCATGGCTACCATCATAATATAAACCAAAGTCTATAGTCCCTTTCAGATATCTCATCACATGTTTTGCAGTTACTAGGTGAACCTATCTTGGTTGAACAAGATATTGACTTAAGGTGTTCACAACAAAACAAATTTTTGGTCTGGTATTTGTTAAGTACATCAATGACCCAATGATCTGTCTGTAATGAGTCATATCCACTAACTCTAATGAGTCATAAGCTAACAGCTTCAGGTTGGAGTCCATGGGTGTGGCCATGACTTTGCATTCCAACATATTGAATCTCTTCAATATCTCTACCATATACTTTCCCTGGTTGATAAATATTTCTTCTGAACTTTTCCATACTTCCAGACCTAGGAAATAATGCATTAACCCAAGGTCTTTCATCTCAAATTCTTCTGCTAGTTTCTTCTTGCTTTCCATGACTTGTTTCTCATTTCCTGTCAAGGATAATTCATCCACATATAATAACAGGATGACAAGTTCATCTTCTACAACCTTGAGATAAAGTTTAGGATCATCTTTACCCTTGGTAAATCCCATGCTCGACAAGAAACTATCTATTCTTCCATACCAAGCTCTGGGAGCTTGCTTCAGGCCATAGAGGGCCTTCTTCAACTTGCATACATGATTCCATCTGGCTTCAACTTCAAATCCTCGTGACTATTCGATGTAAAACTCTTTCTCAATCATACCATTAAGGACGGCTTGTCTTTACTTCACCATGGAAGAAACTACCATGATAGTTCTGAAGGAAGTGTACCTTGCTTCCTGGAGTAAGTGTCTCTTCAAAATTAATTCCCTCTTTCTGAAAGAAACTTCTGGACACAAATCTTGCTTTATAATTCTTGATACTTCCGTTAGCTGTATATCTATTTGGAGGATACAATACTCTTTCCTTCTGGTTTGGGAACTATATCCCATACATCATTCTAGTATTCTTTCATCATAACATCTTTCATGAGTTCATCTTGTCAGATCATTAACATATCCTAGTCTTCTGCATTCAATTTTGAAGGTTGGAACCCACTTTACTCTTGGTAAAGTCTCGATCCATCAAGAAGCTATCCATCATGTCGTACCTTGTCGAACTCATATATCTTCTATAGTCACTCCCCCTAAAGTGGAGTATTATCTTCCTTCTTCATTTTGTACAGGTGGATATATACTGGTCAATAGAGTATGTCATGTCATAGTCTATTCTTTCTGAGGCAAATCACGAACCTTTCTTTGTACACTTGTTCTTGTAGATCCATATGGAGGATACTATGTACTTCCCTTTATGTCTCGAAATCATATCGTATACATCATTCCCCATGATCAACTGTTATTCTTTGATCATAGTTTCTTTCATAGCATTCTTTTCTTCATCTTGAGTTATCTCTCATACCCATGGTGTTCTTCATCCTTTGAGGTGGATCTACCGCTCTATGAAGCTCTTTCTTCCGTCATGGTGTCTCTGACACTGGGAGCTTCAGATTCATGTTTATTGAATTGTCATCACTTGTTCTTCGGAACAATTCTCATCCTTCTTTTCTTGTAGGAGGTTGTACAGGACCTTTCCTACAATTCAAATGCACCAGTTGCATGGTTAGAACTATTTCATAAAACATATGCTTAACGACAAATTCTTATGCATCATGCAACTATTTAGCCAATACACCATTCATCCATATCTCACGGAAACTTTCTATATGCCTTCCATCTCTATCATGACATCATTGAGATTGTGCACTAATCCAATATGTCAGCAAAGAGGTTTCATTCTAGATAAGTAGAAATGGAGAGATGTATGGCACCATGAGATACTTACCGATCACATGCATATTAGTAGTATACAGTCATTAATGCAAACAATCTATAATGCATAACACATCAACTGAATATAATCAAATGCATAACAAAACAATATCATTAAATGACAATTGAATACTTATCTTTTATTTGTTTCGTGGGTAGACTCCATCTTGATCATTCTGCTTTATCATATTCTTCATTCATGAAATCATCATTTCTTATCCAAATGATAAGATGAATAAGAGGTTCTTCAAGAATTGAGTTTTTCATATTCCTCATCGCTTGAGGGATCTTCTTTGAATGGTGAGAGCTTAATCTTCAATTGCTCCCATATTCTTATTCTCTTCTTATTAGTTGAGCTCAAAGTAATCACTTACTTCTGGAATACATTCTTCGCATGAATGAATCCCATGATCATGGGAGCCATTCAAGGTGTCTATCACAACTTCTACATTCTCTGCTTCTTCTTCTACCGCTTCAAGATGTTATTCATTCTGGATCTTCACATTCTTCAACTGTTTTCTCAAATCCATCTTTTGAATTATGTTCTTATCTTCAAATAGCTTGATCAAGGAATCAAACATATTCGGTGTCTTTAGGGAAGAAACTTGTAGCACAAGTTGATCCATGATTGAATCAACAATGATCTTCTTGGCCTTGATAAAGTTCTTCTTGTGTAAGGCTTTGAGGCTCATCTCCCTCTAGAACTGGAACCTCTTTACTCATGTAGGTGTCCAATTCATTTTCTTCAGAGAGATCAAATACTTCCATGCTTGGAAGTTTTTCAAGCTTATCATCAAGCTGATGTGATAGATCACTTTGAAATGAGAACCTCAAATGCAAATAGCAAAAGATTAGATCTTACCGATTTGAGGTGTCCGTCCTACTTCCGGAGCTGGCTGATCTAGGGTTTGTCAGAGAAACCCTAATTTTCAAAAATTGGAATCTTTCAGATATAATTAGATAAAAATATAGATCTCTTCAAATGGAGCTGTCCAATGTACTCCTTTTCTGAAAACAGTGGAGGGAAGCTCCCGGAACAGGAAGCCCTAGTTTTCCAATTTTTTTTCTGCAGAAATGCCTGTTACTGTCTCTCTGATATATCTGAAATTACTGCTCCTATGTGTCTGAAATTTCTCACTGAGTTAACCTCACATTTTACTGATACAAAACAACAGGTTTTTATCAAAATTGGTTTTACCAATTGGGATTTATGATCATTTTCCCAAGGAGACCTGTTACAGGACTTTTCAGAATAGTGAAGTTGTACGGAATTCCACATGTCACTGGTTCATATTCAGGTTCTGAAATGTGGACCACAGAAATTAAAGTCTGTACTATTTAAGGAATATCTTTAGGAATTCCATTTGGACCTCTGTAGCCCACGCTGTAGCAATTCTCCCCAGGTGTCCTGTTTAGGGATGAATTCTGGAAGAGGATGGAACCCTAACTTGGAGGGGTCATATATCCCATAATATAGCGAATATGAGGCTGAAGTTTTTACACAGTGTAAATTAGGATTTTATCTCCGGCCTCAGCAATTTTTAACTCCTGAGCCGTCTCCAATCTCAAGATATAGCGAATGTACAAAAACTTAGCAGTTTTAGTATTTAGGGTTTTTACAGATCGGGGTCAAACTAGGGTTTGACTTTCCCGGAGTTTCATCCAACCAAATTTATTGATCCAGGTCTCTAAAATTCGATTTTGATGAGGAGAAAAATCCTATGCTGGGCTCACTCAAAAATTCTTCTTCTGTAGAAAGCCCTAATTTTCCGCACCAAAACTGAAAATGCTCGAAATTGAATTCCGCTTCGACAGAAAGATGCACCCTTCAATGGAGAGTCAACCTAGCCTTATTTTGCTGATTGATCATGGATAGAGACCCAAAAAATAAGAATCCCTAGATTCTTTAGCTACACAATGTATTCTTTTAGGGTGACTCTGATTCCATGTTAAGTTTTCATATGCTAAGCTACATCATTAGTATTTCATTTCGATTTCATAACAAAAGCATATAAACAGGATCACTGAAAGATAGACAAGCACAACCATACAAAAGGAACACAAAGATTTATCCTGGGAAAAACCCAGCAAAAGCTTCCTCAATATAGATGCCCCCAAAAGGTAAAAAGGTAAAACCAACAAGGAGATCAAAAACCTAATCCTCCTCCTTCTCCAGCTACTTCTCTCCTCCACAAGTGCCCTACACAAGAGAGTGTGTGTGTCACAAATGAGGAGAGCTACACCTCTATTTATATTCATCAGTTCACTTCAATTAACTCACCTGACATGTAGGTTTGATTTAATCATGTATGCTTGAGTTACACATGTAGGCTCAAGTAACCACACTGGGGTGCTAATGACCCACCTTTACAATTAGAGGGGACTACCTCATGACTCTTATTAGTTCTTTCAATTAGAAGAATCGGGGTACAAAGTAATACAAGTGGTTCTCCCGATAGGACCCTTGGGGACCACAAAATATACATATAAAATATTCTTCGAAGTTACAATATTTCAACAGAACCATCAAAACTGCTCATCTCAGCATCTCATATGTAAGAGATCTGGCTGAAAAATGTCTTGTATCTGAATAATAGAATATGGTATCCTAGCTACTATATATGTGATAACAATGACATTATTGTATCAGTAACTTCATGGGAATACTCGGTTGAATTTATGGTCATATAATCAAAGGATCCTTCTAGAGGACATCCTATTATCTTAGGGATACCATGGTTCACCACTGCTAATGCCTTTATAGGATGTAGGGATGGGGAAATGACCATTTCAAATGGGTTGTCTACACAGAGACTTATTTTATATCCCCCAGTACAACCTGTAACTGAAACGTTGTGGTGGTTAGATTGCCCATTTGGGGATGAAAATATTGAAGATCTCTTCTTTCCTAGTGACTACTCGTGGGCACTTCAGGAGCAAAATACTGAGAATGTATTAAACCAGTTGGTCTCTTCCACAACTTGTATAGATTTTTCGCAGTCTTTTGCCCAACTTGATCAGATCTTTGGAGATGAGTTTCAAGAAAATATGGCTCTCTCAACATTTGTAGAAACACCATGTGTCTTTGCAATTGAATAACACATATGACCTTATACTATACCTTGTGAAGTTAGCCCTGGAAAATTTTTACACATAAATGCAGTGTTAAATAAGAGCCAACAAGAATGATTGCTTAAGGTCCTTAAAAAACAATCTGGAGCATTTGCATGGGAATACACTAACATGAAAGGTGTACACCTTGACACTTGTATTCACCATATCTACATGGATCCAACCATTCCACCTATGAGACAACCTCAGAGGAGGATGAATCCTGCTCTAAAATATATAGTAAAAGAGGAGTTACAAAAACTTCTCAATGCTGGTTTCATCTATCCTATCTTTGATAGTAAATGGGTGTATCCTCTAGTGTTATTCCCAAATAAAGTCACAGGGAAGTGGCATATTTGTGTTGATTTCAGAGAATTAAATAAGGCCACTCTTAAAGACTATTTTCCTTTTCCCTTTATTGATCAAGTATTGTATACCCTGTCAGGCAAACAATACTTTTCCTTTCTTGATGGATATAGTGGATATAATCATATTTTAACAGCACTCGAGGATCAAGATAAGACCACTTTTACATGCCCTTGGGTAACATACGCCTATAGAGTTTTTCCATTTGGATTATGTAATGCACTTGCCACTTTTCAACGTGCAGTTTTAGGAATTTTTACTGATCTTATACACGACTATGTAGAGGTACATGGATGATTTTATAGCTTATGGTAATACTTTTCAAGAGGCCCTTGATAACCTTGAGAAGGTCCTGATTCGATGTCAAGAAACAAACCTGGCCCTTAGTCATGAGAAATGTAAAATTTTATTAACATAAGGTATAGTCTTGGGGTATCAGTTTCTTCCCAAGGAATCAAGGTGGATCTTGCGAAAATAGAAGTAATTGTTGGCCTTCCGTCTCCAAAAACTCAAAAAGAGGTGAGAAGCTTTCTTGGCCATACAGGATATTATCACCACTTTATTGAGAATTTCACTAAAATATCTACACCAATGTTTAAGCTCCTTACAAAGGATGTATAATTCCAATGGAATGAATCTTGTCAAAGTTCTTTCGAAGTCCTAAAAGATAAATTATCAGTGGCACCAATACTTAGGGGTCCCAACTTGTCCCTTCCTTTCCATATATCCACTATTGCTTTTGATACAGCCATAGGAGGATTCCTAGGCCAAAAGGAAGGCCAATAACCTTATGCCATTTATTTTATTAGCAAGAATTTGAACCCTGTCGAGCTAAATTATATTGTTACTGAAAAAGAATTTTTGGCAGTAGTCTATTCTATTAATAAATTTCGCCATTACATTACAGGATACGAAGTTTTTGTGCATACAGATCACTCTGCCATCAAATTTTTAATGAATAAACCAATTACCAATGGTAGGGTGACTCGATGGCTTATTTTATTACAAGAATTTAACATTACCGTCATTGAACGACTTGGTAAAGAAAATTTAGTAGCAGATTTCCTTTCCAGTATTCAACATAATGACGGTACTAAACCCATTGACAACACTTTTCTTGATGAACATCTATTTGCTGTATCCATTCAAACCCTTTGGTTTGCAGATATTTCCAATTATTTATCAACTGGGAAATTACCAAATCACTTGTCCCCACCCGAGAAGTGTCATATTATAGTATAGAGATCTAGTTATTCTTGGGTTGATAATGATCTCTTTCGTACTAGCCCAGATATTATTATTAGACGATGCGTACGGGAAGATGAAATGCCAGATATCCTCCATGCATGCTATGATGGACCATGTGGAGGACATTTTTCTGATAAGCGAATGGCATACAAAGTGTTGCACTCTAGTTATTACTGGTCGAGCATTTTCAAGCATGCTGCCAAATATGTCAAAGGATGTGATAGTTGCCAAATAATGGGTAGACCTATGTCTTTTGATCAAATTTCCTTACAGCCTCAGGTCATGATAGAGCCATTTGAGAAATGGGCTCTATATTTTGTAGGACCTATTTCTCCCATGTCTCATAAAAAGAAGTATATCCTAGTTTGCACAGACTATGTTACTAAGTGGGTAGAAGCTAAAACTTTGTTTAGGGCCATAGAGAAATCAGTAGTAGAATTCATATATGAATAAATATTCACTCCATTTGGTGTACCTAGAGAAATTGTCATAGATCAAGGCTCTCAATTTACTTCTAAGTTAATGAAAGAACTCACCACGAAGTATGGCATTCAACATTGCAAATCCTCCCCTTATCATCCCCAGGCTAATGGCCAGGTAGAATCAACCAATAAAGTATTAAAATACATATTAACCAAAACCATTCACTTACATCATAAGGATTGGGTAGATAGACTCCCGGAGGCCTTGTGGACTTATAGGATAACATGGAGAAACACTACTGGACATACCCCCTACGATTTGGTGTATGGAAAACAAGTTCTTTTACCTATCGAACTTCAAGTTAAAACATTTCGTATGGCATCACAATTAGGCATGAATTTGGATGAAGCAAAGAAACAATGAGTGCTACAAATTAATGAGTTAGATGAAATTAGACAGGATGCACTCCAAAGAACAATGTTAATACAGAACCAACGGAAGAAATGGAAAGATAAATTTATAAAGAAAAAACAATTTAATACTGGATATTGGGCATTGCTATTTGACTCAAGATACAAAAAGTTTAAAATAAAATTAACTACTCGTTGGATGGGTCCATATGAATTAGTTACAGCTTTCGATAATGGATCAATAGAAATTAAGACAATTGATGATTCACAAATTTCCTTTGTAGTAAATGGACACAAACTTAGACTTTACCATCAACCCATATCTAAATAGGATTTCATACAGAATGTCTTACAGCAGAGAGAAATGGAATTGGTTGAAGAGGAAGTCATTCCTCCTCCTCCTAATCCTTAAAAGTTATTCTGGGTTGTCATTATTTGTATATATGTAGATATTTTTCTTGAATAAGAGTCATTTCTAATAAATTGACCACATATAAGGGATTCATTCCCACAATCACCTGTTATAGTTTTGGCAATTAAAATATGAACTCTTTTTCCTTTTTCTTATGAATTTTGTAGATGTTTTTTTAAGAATAAATAAAAATCATCTAACAAGTGGTGTTGCAGTTTGATTACAAATATTTTATCTCTATAATCAGCGTATGAAGTATTATTTGAAAATGGGTAGTGCTTTAAAATATTCATGATATATCTTTCTTTTTGGTTATTATCAAAATTGAAGTTTATAGTACAATTTAAGAATCCCTTGTATATCATCCTTAACCACTTATTCTATGATTTTTTATGCTTTTATATATAGTATTTTGATTCATACATGTACATTTATAATTTAATAAGAATAGTTGCTTGAAAGACCTACCCTAATTATCATATTCTTCATATTCTTATCCTATACCTATGGATTACTAGTTCATCCTATACTTATTATCAAACCTTGCCTCTTAATCATTTTTGTGGTAACTCGGAAGCAAGTGAAATTTATGCTTGTGGGGAACATTACTGAAATTTCATGAATAAGATAGACTGAAAGGTCAAAGAATAGCTTTGAGTTATTCTCTTTTGACATGATCCATAATTAAGGCCAGTTTATTTAAGAAATTAAAAAAAAAATTGCTTTAAAAATTGAATTATGTGTTTAGTAGGATTAGCACGCTTTAGTACCAACCGGCTTCCATATACTCAAAATCTTTATACGAAGCAAACCCGTCGGGTTACTGAATAGGCCTGCTGGAAGTGAGTTAATGCTAAGTAACATCTTAAAACAAGGAAGCTCGGTAAATGCAAGTAAACCCGTCGAGGTACTGAACAGGCTCGCTTGTAGCAGGGCTATGCTTGCATGGTACCAAGATAAACCCGTTGGGGTACTGAACAGGCCTGTTGGAAGCGGGGAAATATTAGGTAAAAGAGATCTGGTTAATGCACTAATATGCACATAGTTCGTTGAAAATGATAATATTAGAATATATAAATACATGTGTAGGCCAATAGTTTATGATTTCATTAGAGAATGGTTGTAAGTTGGGCTTGGATCCGGCTGTCTAATTCAATCCATACCTAGGATATGATTATCCTAGAAATGGGACCCATAGCTGTAAAATCTCATAAACTCTAGGGTAACTCAAAATATTCTTAAGATGACAAGATATTTATACAATGAGGCATGGATGACTAGTTTTTCCTATGGCATTTTCCAATTATACTATCATAATTCACTTGATCTTTCTAAGCATTGTTATTTCTGATAAATGTACATATCTTAATCATTTCCATTTTACTATTTCGTTTTGTTTTTCATGCAAAAATGATCACAACATGATAAAACTCTGTATTAAATTGATTTGAAATTTAGTTTTTCTTGTATGGCTTGAGGACACGCCATATATTTGGTTTAGGAGAAGAAGAGTATGCTCTGAAGATTATACTATTTTTTTTTCTTGCTATTTATATACAAGTTTATTTATCTTTGACAAATGACAAATGTTTTCAGGATAATTAGCAACAATCTGATCTAGAATAAAGCATGTTTTTATAAAAAAAATATATATGAAGGATCATATGAAGGACCATATGAAGGGATGAATGCTGGTCTAAATGAAATTCCAAATGATGATCTGAATAAAATTGTGGTATTATAGCACTAATGATTAAAAATCATGTCAAGGTGTTAGATTAATTTTGTTTGGGAAAAAAGTTAAAATTAGTTGAGTCATACCATGATTTTTAAGTCATGTCTACAAGGGAATTATGAATAATCTCGACCTATGATATTTTACATTTGTGATCTCCGTTTACCTCCATATGGATTCGATATGACCTTATGACCTTTTCAGTCATCATGAATTTGCCATCACCCCTATCCTCTCACTCACTCGCATGCGTAAACTATCAAATAGTCGATCCTCTTGTTAAATAGAAATTATTATGGTTATGAATGTGATTTATGCATTCATATTAAGTGATATGTTTAACCTGTCCAAAGTTTTACTTTGGACATGGTTGAACTGATTGCAACCTTATGAACTCATTAAAAAAGGTGTTCTTGAAAACACACATCTCAATATCTGCCATAATGGCATGATCACCTAAACGTGCCAAGCCTTTTGCATCATCGTTTGGCCGATTGAATGAGGCACATTTTAAATCGACATCATGTGAACTGCTACTCTATCGCTCTCACTTACCATTATCCCTATAGAGTTGTGTTATCCACCTTCTTCCTATACTCCCTGCAAACTCTGTATCATTGTATCTCCTTGAACCATGCCGAATCGTTTTGAGTCGGAGAGCTACCAAGACTTATTTCAAATTCCAAAGTTTCGGGAGTGCCGAGAGGTATTTTTTCGCGCTGGTTGGAACCTATTTCTTCACCTGTTGCAAGGGTATGATGAAGAAATTTCACTGCTTTTCATGATGGGTTTTAATGGAAAGAAGGCGAGGGTTGGACATCTCATCTTCCCAGTAATTGAGGAGTCTATTGTGCTCGCAACCAAGCTTCCTAGAGGGGGCACTCGGTGGCACAAGCATTGGTTCCTTCCGCGGGAAACCCACAACTTCGCCCTTAAACCAGAATACTGGATGTCACAGGCATCAAAGGTTTCCATCGCAACTAGATTAAGGCAGAGTATATTGATCCTATGACTGTTATCATCCATTTGATCACTTGTGAGGGTAAGTTCAACGTATTTAAATCCTTCCATACCCGTTTTCTAGCGCATTTTGTTGATCAGAAGTTTATTAATTTCCCTTTCTATTTTCTTAGAAGTCTAGAGAAGATGTCGATCCAGGTCAACAAAAATAAAATTAACCCTAAGGGCAGCCTGTATCACCATAGTTTGATTACACTCTTGATCTTAGATCATCTTAAAGAGCGGAACCAATATTGGGATACCTTTGTGTTTAGATTTCTTAAGCCCCATCTAAATATCTGAAAACGCCCTCAAAATATTCATAATCATGAATCCAGTCAATCTCCATCCTTAGAGAAGAAAATCCCCAATGTTGTCCATCTCGACGATGACACATCGGAGGTGAGTCCATCCACTCGTTCTACCCCTATTATCCCTGTATCTGCTAAGTTTGTACCCTTATCACGCCCTCGCACCATAGTCCAGAAGGAAAAATTTGTCCATTCCATGGTTCATCCTAGAGTCTAGACCATGGTACATCTTGATATTTAGACTGGTCATCTAGACAATACAGTTGAAGCATATACACCTGATCCAAACTCACCTCTGTTCACATTGGCCCATGTCTCTGCCGAATCGCTAAAGGATGTCGATCGTGAAAATGTCCCTGCACCTACACAGGACATGAGTCTTGACAGACACATTCCTTCTGTTGATATCGATCCACCATCAAGGGAGATGAGTCCCCCACAAGATTCTAAGAAACCTACAGAGCCATCTACTCTGCATCAGTCGATGGTAGATCAATTAACTCAGGATTTGGCTCAATGAGTAAGCCAAAATAAAGAGTATGCTAAGATAATCGCAAGTCTTTAGCAAGAGAATAAATATTTGTGCTTGCAAGTCAAAACCATCGAAGAGCTGGATAAGGTCATCAATTTGTCACATCGGTCTCAACAGAAGAGGCGTGCTATTTTGAAATCACAGGCTCAAAAATTTAAGTTTAAAACCCATGTTTCATCAACCAAGTCGAAGGCAGCTGCTAACGCAGCTCATCCTTCTTCCTGATTCATTTTTCCTTTTCTCAGTGGGACCTGGCATTTCTCTGATTTGGGGGAATGTTCCTTTGCACTTTATTATCATATGCATGAATCAACTGATCTCAAAATAATTTATATTAAATATTTCTTAGAATTCTAGTGTTTTCTGTATACAAACTGTCAGTCAGACAGCCTATTTAGCCTGTTGTTAAGACCTACCTTCCAGTCTGTTATCTAGCCCTTCATTCAACCTTTAGTGTTTTTAATCTTTTTTAAGCTTGTTTCTTTAGCTTTTTATTATATTATGACTGTGGTAGTTAGATAATAGTTATATTTATTCTTAAATCCTTAGTTTATACTGTTTAAAGTATTTATTAAAGTCTTATTCCTAGTTTTCTCTCCTTTCGCCCTATGTTTTGAGTTATGTCTTGTGTTTTGGTTTATTATGGTTTCTGATTTCTTTCTTCAATATTGTTGTGATGCTTTGTAATTATATCTTTGGTTTGGATTGATTTATCCTTTTGTATATAGAGTTTAGGACTAGATATGTCAATGTTAGAAAAATACACTAGCACTTTGTAGATTGGTTATAGTAGTAGGACCTGTTTCTTTCACTGTGTGGTGACTGAATAGACTCAGAGAGTAGGACTTAAAAGAGTTATCTTTATTAAGTTTTCTACTTGCTTCAGAATTCAATCTTCTTTATTAAGTTTTCTACTTGCTTCATAATTAAATCTTCTTTATTAAGTTTTCTACTTGCTTCCAATTAGATCTTCTTTATTAAGTTTTCTACTTGCTTCTTTCACTAAGATCTCTTACTTGTTTATAAGTTAGATTTCCTTTACATTTGTTTCATATAAGAATTGGTTATTTATGAAAGTAATCTTTAAAAAGAACCTTGTCTCTTAATAGATTAGTTATTCATAATATCTTTTTAATTAAGAATCATTTGCTTATGGAATAGATCATCATGTTTACTATCACATGTAATTGGACATTCCTTAGTTTGCATATATTTGTATAAGTTAAGTTAGATTTTATGCCATTTAGTTTCTTCACTTCTTTTGAAACCCATTTTGACACTACTCCTACTCAAGTTCCAATCACAGTAAATGCATATCCACAGAACAATCAAGGAGAGTGGAACTAGATAATTTAGTTTGAATCATTATGTATATTTTTTAATTGCATGAATAGTTGATTTCTCATATAATCCTTCCTTGTATAGTTAGTTTCTAAAATTGTTAAGTAGCAGAATAGTTCATAAAGAATATAATAGTATTGCTTATATTTTTATCTTTCAGTATTTGTCTATAGAGTAGAGTAGTATAGCTTGATACTGCTCTAGTATAGCACTTTGTTTGGTTTAATTACCTTTCTAGTTGAATTTATAAGAGCTTGACTCGGTTTTTCATTTTGAAAGAGCTTTCGATCTTTTATTTGTTAAAATATTTCTATGATGCCCTAGGAACCCATCTACCTCCGCATATACTTTGTGTGAACTCGAAGTTTACCAACCTTGGTCGATAATTAAATATTAGGTGAGTTAATTAAGACATTATAACACCCAACAACTAATCTAGTTGCATTTTCAGTATGCCCTTCTCACAAATAAGCATTTTAATTGACAACAGTAAATACAATAAGAACCTACCTCTGGGTCCGTTGAAGGATTCTCGTTCTGCTTCACTGTAGGATTTGGTAGTGTCGATGGAAAATTCAGTGATATATCCCTCCAGGATACTATCCATCCAGATCTCAACAACTCATGATGCCCGATTGTCAGTTTCTTGTATCTCCTTGATTAATTCAGGGGTCCAAGATGTTGGTTCTCCTCCTTCGAAATTTGTTTTTTTGTATGTGAACTATTCCAACCACTCGTACAGTATAATAGGAAACTTGCATAAAACATAATCATGAGGATCATCGTGTATGTAGTTTTCCAACCACTTGTCTATGGTCAATCCCAGGTTCTGATTTTCTACTTCAGCAAATTACTGTAGCTTTTGGTCAAACCAATCTCGGATTTATGGTTGCATTGGATTCCACATCCCCTCCTCTTAGTCACAACAAGGTCCCGAAAATGGAGCCATTTTTTTGCTCAACCCTCAACCAACAAAACCCAGTTGATAGGGGTTTCCTCTGTCAACACTCAACTTGCCGCGATCTCCCTAAGCATCAACCCAAATGGGTTTTACCCCGTCCAACAACACCCGCAGAGCGGATGAGGTCTCACCTGAGATGTTTAAGGGAGGGCTGATGGAACCAAGTTTCTGCAGTAGAGAAGAGGGTTAGGGGAATCGATAGTTCATTAGTTCAATAACCAGATTAGATCAACCCCTTTAGTAAAACCATTCATCATTGCACTTCATTCATTCATAACTGAAACAGATCTACCAGTGCAGGAATAGATAAAGATAACAACATTCATAAACAGTAATCATTGCATCACAAAGCCATATTTCAGATTCAATTAGCATTCATCATTGAGTTTGCAAGAACAGAAAGATAGGAAAAGATAAAAGAAGACAATAGCGATTCAGATCAACATCCAGCTTATCATATTACTTCTACGCAATCACCCACGGATCAAAACCGATAACAATTCATCTCAGACAGATATCAATTTCTATCAATCCGTACCTCTATGGTCTCTATCTCCCCTTCCTATATATAGGCTTGTGCCTTTACATTCATGGTCCACTTCTAACTAACTCCTAACTGATTTAACTGACTAATGACCAATATCCACAAGAAATGGTCAACAAGTACAAAAAGTGACACAAAATAATCAAAAGTAGTCTATCTTCCGCCTATCGCGTTATCTTTGTCTTGTGTGGTGTCTTCTATGTTTGTGCAGCATCCGCGATGCTGTGCAAATTACCCCAACCCCTTGCCAACAACATCGTTGATTTAAAATCAACTATTTTTTCATAATTTTGGTGACGACCGCAGAAATTGCAAAGCGAAAATCGTTTAACCGAGTGCCCAGATTTATGTTATGATTGCATAAATAAATCTAGAGTGATTGTTCTAGTTCTAAAAATAAGTTATTATATCGAATATGAGCAATCTTGATCAGGTTATGCTCATTTTAAAATTTCCGTCTTAAAACCCTAGCTCTATTTACGGGTTTTTTTGGGCGATGGGTGGGATTTCCGCCAAATGTTTTCTAGCACTATGATTATTGCAGTAGTTCTTCTTCTTTGAATCGGTATTATTCATTTGGATCAGGGAAAAAACCCCATTTGATCAACTATGGGAAGTACTTGGGCATATCCCTAAAATTCATTATGAGGAGTACCACAGGAACCCCGAAGTAGCTGGCCATTGAGAAGAACTTCCAAGCGAAAAGGGAAACAACCCCTACATGATTGACTAGTTCCACCCGTGAAGTAAACAAAGAGATGTCATTTGTGGAAAAAAGGTTATCATTTTTACCTGAGCCATGGAGTGAGGGGTACTGCCCCAATTTGCAATTCGTTAGACAACATTGGTGTTCAAGTGAATCCCTTGAACCTTTAGGAATCCGAACATACCTAGGGTCCATATCCATTTCCATTTGATAAAGCACAGATTTCCAAAATCATCACAGATCATTTCCTCCATTTATAGTTGATAAAGCACATATTTCCAAAATCACCACAAATCATTTCCATCGAACCGACAAAAAAAAATCATCTTCTTTGATTTAGCTCCATTTAGCTTGAAAATTCACTGTAACCCTCCTAATCCCATTCCGCATATTTCCTTCCTTAAGGACCATATCCCAAATTCCACTTCCCAAAGAACGGAATTCCAGATATGTCTATTTTTAGGGTTTGCCATAACTTTTCTGATTCTCACCCAATCGCCTTCAAATTTTGCCACTGTGTTCATTTCCCATTTCTGCTTTCTTGTCCCTCTCTGATAAATTTTCCCATTCTTTCACCCCGCTTCTTGTTACGGAGAGAAAATTCCTATGGGTTGGGGGTACCACAATAGACAGTATGACACCAGAAATCAATCTTTCCCAATATGCAAGAATAGTAAGCAAATCTAACACTAATGGATACCAAATCGTACCTTATTCTGGACGGTAGAAGTAGATCCCTGTTGATATTTTCCAATGCAAATGAAATTATAATTTTCTCTCAACAATAGAAAAAAAAGAAAGCATGATATATATAAATGTGTTAGATTTGTCCTAGTATATATAATCAACCATGTATAAGCAATTAAATACATCCATGGATTCAATATTCATATTCAAAATGCACATGAATTGGACAGGAACAGATATTTCTATTAATAAATCAGAGATACAATAGTGACAAACTCAGTCAACACATCTACGAATCAGAGAAACCGAGTCCTCCACCTAGGCCTCCACCACTTCAATCCTCCATCTCTCGATAGAAATCTCACAAAGCAAAGGCAATATTGGGAATAACACTATGTGCTCCAAGGGACAAAGGGATGCAAACTCAATTATAAGCAAAGTTGAGGCAACAATGGACTATAGTTTCCTTGCTCTTCGATTTCTCCTCTTCAATGTATCCAAGGGGTTCCTTATATAGCACTTGAAATAGGTAATTGAGGGTCAAATTATAGCATTCTCAAGGCATTTGCAAGGCCAAGAGTCAATCTATTCGGACTCAAATGAGGAAGAATCGAAAAATATTTGTCATTTTGCACACATCTCGATGTACGTGGGTTTGAGGTCAAAATTTGGGTATACAAGTGGGTATTGCTTTAAAATGATGGGATTATAATCCTCCCTTGTACAATTTGGTCAATTATGTCTAAATCAGGAGCCCTTTTAGTGTATTTTTAGTCAATAGCACCATTGGGTCCACTTGACCTAATTGGGGCACATGTGCCAGTTACTAAAGTGTGGGGAACACTAATTGAGGCCAACTGCCACTGATTGCACTTGAATGCATTAGTTTAGGATCCTCCTAGATCAATCCCTACAAATTACGAGCCATTGGGAGTGCTAACTCCAACCTCCATTAGTTGAGTTCAGTTGGTGACTAGTCAAGCTCAAATAGGAGTCAGTTACATTCAGTTCTAGTCTCTTACATTCATTTTTACTCAGTTAGCGCTAGGCTTGCATGGATGCATGCGAGTGAGGTGCATTTAGTCACCTACCTCAGTCAGTTATACTAGTTAACACTGAATTAGACACTTGAGTTTAGATTTTGAACTTGGATGAACTTTGATAATGATTTAGACAAGGTCAGTTAACGATTCAGTCAAGTAGAGCCAAACCAATTCGAATTTCCTCACATGGATTCGAATTACATGAGGATTTTTAGCCATTGTACTTCATTGTAATTAATTATCTAATTACTTTTGATTAATGAAAGCATTCACAGTCACAATCCATTTTTGCACTGTTTCATTCTTCAATTTATGAGTAAAATTGTATGATCTATCTTGTGATTTGTGTGTTGGTCCATAGACCTATGTGCTCAATTTAATATGGTATCAGAGCCTCAGCAGGACAAGGCACTTATCCTACTACATATTCATACTTGGATAAAAAAAAAATTGAACAAAATTGCTCCTTCCAGTACTGCACCAGAAGCCAAGAATTTACCACTTAATATACCAAGTAAAGGAATTGTTGATCAAGCTTTCTTGATCAACTATGATGGGTGTGAAGAAAATTCCAAAAGTGCAGGTTGCGACCTTACTTTGTTTGTTTGATTGTGTGATTTATAGGTTTATTAGTCTCCTTCATTGCATTCGCTACAAGCAGCTTAGTCTCCTTCATTGCATTCGCTACAGTAGCTCAGTCGCCTTCACTGCATTCGAAATGGTCCCTCCAATGGAGCTTCTCACTCCTTTCAAATACCAATTTTGGGAAGGAGGACATGGAGATGTAGCTACGCTCCAAAAGACTCTTTAGACTCACAATGGACACATAAGCATATCCAGTTCATTATGTTGACTAAAAAAAGTATTGGAATAGTGTTGGCAAGTGGTTGGGGTGAGTTAGTTACGCAGCGTTGCGACAGCTGCGCAAGCTCACGCGGCACCACGCAAGGGCCGTTTAGCATGATAAATGGAGAAGTAACCACTTTTTGAATATTTTATATATATGTGGACCTAATTTTGTTGTAATAGGTCAGTAGCAGTTAGAAATTAGTTAATAGTGGAATCTTGAGGTGAAGGCGTAAGCCTATTTATAGACCCATTTTTGTAATGATAGAGAGACATGAATTTGGCATTGTAATTGTCGCTTTCAATACCAAGGATTGCTCTGTCATTGCTGTGATTTTGTCTGGATCTCTTTTGATAAACTCTCCAGTTTTGGAGAAGGATGATGTAATGTGGTATGTTTGCGCAAGGTCAATATAAGATGTGGTTCAATCTCTATCTAAGTTCTGTTATGATGTGGTATTACTTCTTTTTGTTATGATGATACAATGTGATATATGTAGATTTGTGTGGTGCTATGATTCTGCTTCTGATACAATGATGCAATTTAGTTTCTCCTTGCTCTGTTAATGCGATATGTTAAATCTCTGCAATTGTTGAATGCGATACGATGTTTCATTATTAATGCTATGATAATATAGGGTGATCTCATAAGTCATGGTTTTCTCTATTCGGATCCCCATGTCCTCCTCCCCCACTATCGAAAACTCAGTTCTGAAATCTCTCCCTTGAACGCCTCGGGTGAGACCTTGTTTGCTTTGCAAACATTGCCAGGAAGGGTAAAACCTATTTAGGCCAGTGCTCAGGGATATCACACTGCAGGGTGTCAACAGAGTGAGAACCCCTATCGATGAGGCTTTGTTGGTGCATCATGCCAACAAATGGTTCTGTTTCCAGGACCGAGTTGCAATTAGGAGGGGGATATGTTTTGGAATCTGACTCAGTCAGAGATCGATGATTGGTTTGATCAAAAGTTGCAGGATTTTACTGAAACTGAAAACCAAAGCCTGAAATTATCAACAAATCAATGGCTAGATAGATATATCCATGATGGTCCTCATGAGTGGTACTTTTGTGAATTTTCGGTACTCCTACATGAATGGTTGACCAAGTTCGCTAAGCGGTAGATAAATTTCCAAGGAGGAGAGTCGACATCCTAGACCCCAGAATTAATCCAAGTGCTGCAGGAAACTAACAACAATGCGTTTCAGGCAGTTGAGGTATGGTTGGATAGTATCTTAGAAGGATACATCACTGATTTTGTTGTTGATACTAATAAATCTTTCATCGAAGTAGAAAGGGAATTTTTCAGTGGACCTCGTGGCCGGTTCTTATTGTCGCTACAACTGTCGATTAAGCAACTAGTCTGTTAAAAGGGTATCCTGAAAATGGATCAAGAGTAGTGGACCTCCGGTGTGTGGGGGATGTAGGCACAGTGACCAAAAAGGGGGGAAATGCATAAGGAAATAAGGGGTAGATGGGCATGATTTCTAGTGAGAATATAAAGGTCATTGAAGAAACAAGTGCTTGTACGAGGGGAGGAGCAAGGTTTCAAGAAAAGAGGCAGAGGACGGGAGAAGTTCCTACTAAAGTCAAATTGCGATACGTGAAGAACAACCACACGGGACGAAGTGGCCTTTCTTTGACGATGAGGATATACAATCCCAGGCTACCCCCAGAAGAACAACATGATCAAACCCTAGTGGTAGCGTGCCTACCCCTCAGTGCACTACTCCACCACAAGGAAGGAACACGCATTCTACGTCGACTTGCTTGACGTGTCAACAAAATTCTAGTAGTAGAGCACCTGCAGGAGGAAGAAGGCCCATGATGGCAGGTGATGAGATGAAGTTGCCAATATTCTATGGAAATGGAACTGATGATCCAGAACAATACTGGTTCTTATGTGAAGCTATCTGGACTGCTCGACAAACCATTGATGAGGATGTCAAGAAAAGTCAGCTAGCCACCACTCTGAGGGGTCATGCATTGGAATGGTTTATGAGATTCATGTGAGTGCCTTAGGGAGATACTACAAAAACATTGGATGAGATCAGGTTAGAGCTATTTGAGGAATTTAAGAAGCCAAAGTCCAAAGCTCAGTAAATTACTGAACTAAAGGAGATCAAACAATTCCCCATTGAAACCATTTTGGATTTTGATCAGCAATTTAAGACATTGATGGCTCGGGTCAGTTTTCAGATGAGCGATGTTCAGCACAAGGAATGGTTCATTGCAGCTCTTGTCCCACATATTCAACAACCATTAATGCAGCGAAAGATTGTGACATAGAGCAAGGCTCTAGAGACCGCGATGAAACTAAAAGCATCACCAATAGGAGAAACATCTATTGGGATGAATCAGATTCATGTGTAGCTGGCCAATCTAACGCTGCAGTTGCAAGAAATCAAGAAGGCCAAGGAGGATCATTAAGATCTTTGGTGTACCCGGTTCCATGCAGGTGGACATACCAAGGATACATGTCTGACATTTCAAAATTATTTGCTATCAGGAGCCCCTAATCCGTTGAGCAGTGCTGGTGCAGCTTGGCGTCGTATCTTCCAGGTCTATGGGCATCGACATGAGAACTGTGACTACATGTAGAAATGGTTACCAAAGAAAAGAAATTGTACTGTACATTCTGTCAATCAGTTGGACACGATGACACAAACTTTCGTGCTTATGATTTGCTCCAAGAAAGGACATATGATTCATACTTCGTGAAAAGGGAGGAACCCTGGACAGCACAAGCACCACAGCAAGAAACAGAACCAGTAGCACAGGTACTATACACGTAGTCACCTCCATTACAGTTTGTCCATATGCAACCTCAGCCGCAGTTCGTAGCTCAGCCGCAGTTCGTGCCACAGCCGCAGATAGTTGTACAACCACAGTATAGTTAGGTGCAGCGACCACAGTATAGTCAACCATAGGCCGCGCAATATGTTCAACAGCAATTTCGTCAGCAGGAGCAAGCTCAACCATATTTCCAACAGGGAGGAACCCGAGGAGGATTCTAGGGATGCTTTAGGGGCTGCGACGGAGGCTTTGGTCAAGGAAGTGGCCAAGGTCGGGAATCCATCCAGTGTTATACATGTGGAATATTTGGGCACTATCAGAGAGAATGTACTCATGCGCAATATACTTACTGTGTAGCCAGTGATCACAATGTTGAAAATTTTCCTTAGTTGATCACGACATGGTAGGCTAGCCATGTTCCCCAGTTGTAGAACAATCAAAATCAGAATCAGCCTCTGTTCCAGGTGCAGAATCAGCCACCTCTGCAAGGTCAGATCCCACTGCAGAATCAGACTCTGACTCAACCCCAGGCTTAGAATATACCAATGAATCAAGCTAGGAACCAGCTAAGAGCTCAAGCCCAGAACTTGCATCAAGGACCGACAGTTGCAGCAATCCATGCGGAGCCTAGGATGAAGGATGTGGATGTCAGGATTGTCACTCACGCTGGAGCGACAACTGGTGATGATGGACCACGAAAACCTGTTTGACTTTCTGGCAAGAAAAATGTTGCTTTCGATATTACAACAGAAAAATACACTTTCTTGGAAGTGAAGTAGGTGATTGGAAGAAATCCAAGTAAGATGCCAGTTCTTGACATGCCTTTCACTTTTGACACATCTGTAGAAGCAGGACCATCATGGCAGCATGGCACTTTGCGTAAGTTTTTTGAAAGTTGTCTATCACTGGCCAGGGACTCGAATGCCCTTATCAAGCTTGAGACATTGATGCACCTTCCAAAGACAACTATGAAGGATTCTATTGTAAATTCTTTACAAAAAAGAAAAACAGGCAAGGAAATGCGGATGGATATCCAAATTGGGGATTATGAGGTTGACTAGGTCATTCTAGACCTTGGATCTGATGTCAACATTCTAACAAAGAAAACTTGGCAGTCGATGGGGAAGCCAATGCTAGGATGGTCACTAGTACAACTATGATTAGCAAATCAGGCGAAGGTTCAACCCATTGGTCGGGTTTCAAATTTAGTTTTCGACATTGAAGGTATGCGAACATGTGTTGAATATGGTGGTTCCTATGTAGAGCTACTAGGAATTGGATGGGCTAATGACATCATGGCAATTATCAATTTCAAAAACTGATTAATGACATTTGAGAACTAGGATATTAGGGTCATTGCTCCTATGGACCCCTAGGAAGGACGACACTATATTGAACCTGTGAAGGATGAAGTCGGGAGAAGCTGGGATCAGGCATACAACATTTTCGAGGACTACATCCATCCCACTTCCAATGGTGAACTGGGATGGCATAGTGCAAGCTTCACATCTTCAGATTTAGAGGATGATCTAGAAAATTTCAGAATCGGTTGCATGAGGTATCATTCAGGAAGTGTGGGTTAATTACGTAGTCTCTTTGACATGTTGCAAATGAGATGGTCAAGTTTCCCATTTATGAAGGACTTCCAGGACTTCGTGAGTTCATTCAAGAATTTGAAAAGAAAGTGTTGGAACCACAAAGGATATTGGCTCTTGATGTAGAACTGTAAATCCACCCTAGCCCGTTGGTGGGCGACACACAAACGGACGATCCACGACTGGGAGCAGTGCTGGAGATTGATGATGGTCCGTTTTGGTGATGTAGAGGTTTACCATGTTGGGAGATATGATGGACAGAATGACCCCACCCATCATTTGATCGAATGTCAGACGTTATGGACATTGCGACCCGGAGATGAGTGGGTTCAATCTTTTGTTCATACTCTTGAAGAAATGCCACGGTCCTGGTATCTAGCAGCAGAGTTGCGCAGAACCATTACCACATGGGAGGAGTTGTCAGTTCGCTTCATGCAGATGTTTAACTTCCAGGGCATTGATGCTGAGGTATGTAATGCTTTACACCTTATCCATGATATAGTACTAAAAGTCACCCCTATCGCATATCCGGTTGATCCCCATGCAAATTGCTCCATCCAATCCATGATGATGTGCTACAATTTTTCCGGGGACCCTGAAGACGACGACGAGCTATGCAATACTAATATCTCATATTTTGAGGGAATTCGTGTTGTCGCAGCTCCTGACATACCGATGGACTTGATGAACCAACCACTGCGCATTAGAAAAGTTGACATTAGGATGGCAGAAAATCCAAAATTTTCCAATGTTGGAGACTACTGGGGTGAAGAAATGATAGCCAAAATCACATATCTACTGCACGGGTTCCAGGATCTGTTCCCCACACAGTTTTTTGAGATGAAGAGGATTCTTGGCGATTTAGGAGAAATGAAGATTCCGCTCAAACTGGATGCAAAACTAGTTTGCCAGAGGCCGTACAGACTAAACCCACAATATAAGGATCGAGTGAAAACTAAGCTTGATCGAATGCTTGATGCTGGGATTATAAAGCCAGTAGAAGAATCAGAGTGGATAAGCCCAATGGTCATCCAAGATAAGAAGACTGGAGAAATCCGCATCTATGTCGATCTACAAAAATTGAATGACGCATGTATGCACGATCCGTTCCCGACCCCTTTCACGGATGAAGTCCTAGAAGGTGTAGGTGGCTAGGAGATATATTCCTTCATAGATGGTTTTTTAGGCTACCACCAGATCCAGATTGCGAAGGAGGATTGCCATAAGACTACATTCGTTACTGAATGGGGTTGTTTCCAGTATACAGTTATGCCATTTGGGCTGAAAAATGCCCCTGTCGTATTTTCCCGTGTTGTTATCACAGTGTTTAAGGATTTTATTCAGAAGTTCCTACAAGTTTATATGGATGATTAGACTGTTTACAGTTTGGCTAAAGACCACCTAGAAAACTTGCGACTAATGTTGGAACGGTGTCGATAGCATCAGATTGCACTAAATTCCAAGAAATGTATTTTCTGTGCACCCTTTGGTATATTACTTGGGCACATCATCTACAAAGAAGGTATGTTGGTAGATCTAGCAAAGATTGCACTGATCCTCAATTTACCACTGTCGACAAATGTAAAAATGCTCCGAGCAACACTGGGCCACACAGGCTACTATCGCAAGTTTATCAGGGGATATGCTGCGATTACTACTCCTATGAAGAAACTGCTAAAGAAAGATGCTGCATTTGAATGGACTCTGAAATGTCAAGGTAGCTTTGACACTTTGAAGGCCAAGATGGCTTCTGCACCCATACTGGTTTTTCCTAACTAGAATAATGAATTCCATGTGCATGTTGATGCCTCTTCTACTATGCTGGGGGTTGTTCTTGCGCAACCAGGTGAAGGTGACTTGGATCATCCCATAGCATATGCCAGTAGGAAGTTATCATTTGCTGAATGGAATTACACCAGGACTGAAAGAGAAGGCCTAGCAATGGTGTATGATCTGCAAAATTTTAGGCACTATTTGTTGGCTGGACACTTTAATATGTTCACTGATCATTCAGCTTTGCAATACCTAGTAAATAAGCCTGTTTTGGGGGGGAGAATCTAGAGGTGGCTTCTTTTGTTCCAAGAATTTGATTTTGAGATAGTAGTCAAGCCAGGACGGTTGAACGCTGGCCCTGATCATCTGTCACGTATTGAGAATGGTGAAGAACCCACTAATATTGAGGATGGGCTGATTGATGCGCAATTATTCTGCGTTGAAATCGTAGAAGATTACTATGGCCCTATTGTTCAGTTTTTATCTACTGACCTCTCCCTTACAAACATGTCGATTAGCTAGAAGAAGCAGTTGGTCATTAAGGCTTTTGATTTTTCACTCATTGCAGGACATCTCTATAAACTTGGACCAGATGAGATACTGCGACGATGCGTCTTACCACATGAGCAGGGTCCTATTCTAGAGGAAGCACACGCAGGTGTTGTGCGAGGTCACTGCAGAGGCCGTGCCACTGCCCGAAAGGTTGCATGCTGGGATTTGGTGGCTCACATTGCATAATGATGCCATAGACTATTCCATGAGTTGTGATGTATGCCAATGGGTTCGTAAACCATCGCAAAGAGATGAGATGCCGCTGGTATTGCATGTGACTTTGCAGCCATTTGACAAATGGGTCGTCGACTTTATAGGTCCCATCAATCCACTAGGTATGTGCACTGGTGCCTATTATATTATTACTGCAACTAACTACCTAACTCAGTGGGCGGAGGATGCACCAATCATTAATTGCACTGCCACGACAGTCGCACGGTTTATTTTTGAGAACATTGTGACACACTTCGGGTGTCCGCGCATCCTGAAGAGAGACCAAGGTAGTCAGTTTATCAATCAAATGTTAAAAGCACTAACCCAGGAGCTTCAGGTACAACATAAGCGGAGTACTCGCTACCATCCGCAGGCCAATGGCACTATTGAGGCCTTCAACAAAATTTTGGAGACCGTTCTGACCAAGGTATGTAACACCAACCGCGATCACTGGGATTTGAAAATTCCTGTAGTTTATGGGCCTATCGTACTACCTGCAAATGGCTCACAATTCACACACTGTTTAAGTTGGTTTATGGGAAAGAGGAAGTCATGCCAATGGAGTACATTATTCCCATCTTGCGTATTGTTGTGGCAACAGGAATGGTGGATGTAGAGGCATTAGACGAACGTGCTATGCAGCTGCTTCAACTCGACGAGGATCACTTCATCCTAGGATTCCAACAGCGGGTTATGAAAGATCGACATAAGGCATGACATGATCACCACATTAAGCACAAACAGTTTGTGGTAGGCGATTTGGTGTTTTTATATGACAGTAAGTTTATCAAGCACCCAGGAAAGTTACAAATGCATTGGCTAGGTCCCTATCTTATTTAGTCTATTACCTATGGAGGCACTGTGCAGTTGCAACAATTAGACGGTGTTATGTTGCCAAAGCTCATTAATGGGAGTTTCCTGAAGCCCTATAGAATGGGGCCGAAGATGTACACCACCTGAGGTAAAAAAAAAAACATTTCTAAGTTCAGCATGAAGTGGTGAGCCTCGGAGTGAGGCTGCGCAAAGAAGATACAGTAGTTGGTAGTAGTTAGTCGACCATTCACGACAATCGTCACGCTGTGGGATGGTCAAATCAGGTAATAAATGCAGGTAGTTAAACCAGTTGGCTAGTGGCATTTGTTGAAGTGACCCGCATTAATGGGGGATCCGACCGTTAGCCGCATAATATCACCAGTGGATTCAGCATCATTAATACTTGATTTGGCAATAATGGTGCAGTTAGATTCGGTAATGATGGATTTAGACTTCGAAGTGATTATAAAACACCGTGTGAGAAGCATTGGTTGGCATTATTCAGTTGTGAAAGCTGAAGGTGAAGGTGAATTGGTGCATAATATTGAGCTAAGTGTTCAGTAGAGTTTGTGTTGTTGAAGCGTATCTTCTGGTTCTCTGGGGTAAGGGATGTTGAGAAACCTTGACGCCATTGAAATTTTGAGTGAATACGAGTCCCCTATTTGGCCCATGGCTATGTAATATTAAGTTATGAGTATGCCAGTGGGTTTGTCATCCATCCCAAAGTGGAAACAACAGACTCAGCGACCCAGTCCGACACCCCCTGAGAAGCAGTAAACTCACACCTCTGTGTGAATGCGGGGAGAAGGCACTACCTAGACGGGGCCGTCGAGCTCAAGAGCGGTTGAGTCCATGGTGCCTTGAGGTGTCTCACTGAATGATGTTTTTGGATATGTTGCTCCCACCCATCCAATATCTAAGCCACGACAGTTGTCGAAGAACCAGAAGTATCGACCCAAGTTGCCACTGCTGCCAGAAGGAATGAAATGCTCCGTCGATATCATCCCTATGTTGATTCAGCTCAAGTTCGATGATCATGACTTGTTGTTGCTAAAAGATGTCTGGGACAATCCCTATGAGTCCATCATGATAGCCCTTGGTGGGCCCATTCAGTGAATTTTGAAGCCATGGGCCAGTGGATTAGAGAAATATGGATTGTTGGGACTCATCAATATGCCCCACTTTGGTTGGTTAAATGAAACACATGCATGTGTGAAGCAATCGTTGGCATGCTTCCATGAAGGGATGATCTAGCTGACTACACCGATTCCTATTACCGTCAACTTGATTTCCAATATTACTGGGTTGCATAAGGCTGGGGAGGACCCAGCGCAATATATTCATGGGCGAGATATGGACAAAATGCTTGCGAAGTAGCTGAAGGAGTGCTTCGAGTTATAATAGGATGGTCGTGCCTATCGTATCGACAGTATCAACTCCCAGGAAGTGCGAATTGGCGCCAGAATTATGGCTAGTAAATTTGTTCACGGAAATCGACTGGTGCAATGCAAGTCGGGAGTTGTAACCTGTGCTTAGAAATGTACGAAAGGAGCTCAGATAAATTGGTCTTTATTTCTATTAAATCAGTTGCTTGACGATGCGCTTGCTTCTCAGAGCGGGTGCCCTTTCTCTTATAGTTGGCTTTTGATTCTCATTGCCCTAGTTGCTTGGATGGAGCTAGAGGACTACCAACCAATGATGATTAAGGAAACCAAGGTTTGCCACGGCGCCCGATATCAAAACTTGTGGTGGGTCGAAGAACCTAGTCGTCAAACAAATTGTACGATTCATTTTTTGATATATTGGGAAGCCCTGCAGGTGGCCATTGTAGCGGTTCCAAGGATCTCTCCCTACATTGTGGCCAAGTACGAGAGTATTATTTGGTTTGATGTTATCCCTCACTCCATTCATATTCAGGTGAGGAGGGAACCCGATAAGCAATGGCTGCCATTTCCTTACAAGATCACCACAGAATATTTGGATGTGATTGTGCAATACTGGCTGGGCGATTGGAGCATCCCAGTAATTCAAGAGGAGTTAGATAAGGAGACACCCTCGGAAGCACCTAAAGACCATTCTCCACCAAAATTAAGTGCCCATTACTCTGACAATGAGTCATCCATGGACCCGAAAGATTCAGTGCAGTGGATGTGGGAGGATACTCGCACCAATTGGAAACAAGAGTATGAGGTTGGCAGAGGTACTAAATCCGGCTTAGAAGATCAATTGCAGCGGCTTATCAAGGCCGTCACAGATTCATCCACAGCTACGACTGAGGCAATCCGTGAGTCAAAATAGGTATAATTTGGTACGGTAAGAACTACGCTCAACTCTATTTTTGATATTGTTTCCAAGCAACCATCGGCACAACCTCTATTGTAGGATAGCCTGTCAATAAGCACTAAGCCCTGGGTTCCAAATGTGCAAGTTCCCTCGACTGCAATCGACGCAGGTAATGTAGAAGGTTCTCAGTAGTTGCACTCAATCTAGAGCATGAATATGGACCTGTACAAGCTATCCACTATAGAATTGGTTGATTTATAGCATGGCACCGCACTGGAGTTGGCAACCCGACAACATCCGTTGACGGTAGGATATATTGAAGCCTGTGATTCTTTTGAGCAGCTGAAGAAGGATACCACAGAGCTACATCAGGTTTGTGTGCATTTGGCCAAATAAAATTTGCAAGAAATCAACATGCTCAAGGAGACACAGGCTGAGATGTAGCAGAAAGATGCTACGAAGATTACGGATCTCAAGAAGGCACATGATCGCCTAATTGTGGAGCAAGCGTAGCTATGTGCGCGGTATAGTGAATTGGAGCAGGATATCTCTACAGCTTGTTAAGACATGGTTGAAACACCCACCGATATCACCCCAGTCAAGAAGGCCTAGCAATTGGGGTAGACTTTGATTCAACTTCAGGACCATAACTTGCTTCTTCAGGCTCAAGCGCAGCCCACTACCCCGCCAGAGCAGGTTGCGGAGCGTAAGGCATCCCTAGAAGAAGTTGCGACTCAATATGGCCACATGGAGAAAGAGTCCAAATCTATTATGGTGCAAATATCCCATGCCACCAAATTGAAATACCTCCAGTAGCGCACTGCCCATGCCCAAGAGTGCCAGCAAAAGCGCCGCGAGCAGCTTGATGAATTCCAAGATATTAGCGGCCAATTGGCTGCGAAGGCTGTTGCCACACTTCAGGCTGTTCAGTAGAGTTGAAAAATGGTCAACAGCAAGGCTAATGAGGAGAACCTGGTCTAGCAAACAATGAGAAATTATCAGAATACCGTTGCTAAAGTGCAGCTCCAAATTCACGAAGTTGCCGAGCAATTTTTCGATTTTAAGGATAAGACTGTCGCATACACCTTGTCAACTTGACGTGCCTCAAGGGAGAGCCACAAAACTATGTTGGGGGCCTGTTGGAAAGGGGTTGGGGTGAGTGATTTGCATAGTGTCACAACAACTGCGTAGTGTCACGGCAGCTGCGTAGCGTCACGGCAGCTGCGCAAGCTCACGTGGCATCGTGCAAGGGCTGTTTAGTGCGATGAGCAAAGAAGTAACCACTTTTTGGATATTTTATATATATGTGGACCTAATTTTGTTGTAATAGGTTGGTAGCGGTTAGAAATTAGTTAATAGTGGACTCTTGAGGTGAAGGCATAAGCCTATTTATAGACCCATTTTTGTAATGATAGAGAGACATGAATTTGGCATTGTACTTGTCGCTTTGAGTACCAGGGATTGCTTTGTCATCGCTGTGATTTTGTCTGGATCTCTTTTGATGAACTCTCCAGTTTTGGAGAAGGATGATGTAATGTGGTATGTTTGCACAAGGTCAATATAAGATGTGGTTCAATCTCTATCTGAGTTCTGTTATGATGTAGTATGTGACTACTTTTTGTTATGATGATACAATGCAATATATGTAGATCTATGTGATGCTATGATTCTGCTTCTAATACAATGATGCGATTTAGTTTCTCGTTGCTCTGTTAAATCTTTGCAATTGTTGAATGCGTATGATGTTTCATGATTAATTTTGTGATAACATAGGGTGATCACATAAGTCATGGTTTTCTCTAGTTGGATCCCCATGTCCTCCTCCCCCACTATCGAAAACTCGGTTCTGACAGCTCTCCTTTGAATGCCTCGAGTGAGACCTCATCTGCTTTGTAGATGTTTCCGAGCAGGGTAAAACCTATTCAGACTGGTGCTCAGGGAGATCACACTATAGGGAATCAACATAGTGGGAACCCCTGTCGATGAGGCTTTGTTGGTGGATCACACCAACAAATAGGCTTGATGAAGCATATGGGTGCTTGTGCCTCTCAGTCTCTCAAGATCTTCTCTGCCACATCAATGGATCGAAAACTCCCAAGGAGGCTTTGGATAATATTTATTCCTTATTTGATAAGTAGGATGACCTGAGTATGTATCAGCTAGAGAATGAGCTTATTTCTCTTCATCCAGCCAATTTCGAACCACTAAATGACTTCTTCACCAAATTCAAGAATCTAGTGTTCCAATTGAAGCTGTGCAAGGTTGAGAAGGAGGGTGATCAACTCATCCTTGCCATTCTCTCTAAAATTGGTGTAGACTACTTAGTCTTTGTATCAACCTTTCATTCAGTGAAGCTCACTACTCCAAATTGGAATATTCCTTCTCTTCATGCATTCATTGAATCTCTCACCCAAGAGCATGACAAGTTGATCAAAATGGGGATCATTTGAACTTTCAAAGATCAAGAACTGGTTGCTGGAGGAAATAAGGTAGAGAATGATAAAGGGAAGCAAAAGGATGGCTCTCTTATGGAGAAAGAGCAGTCAAATGAGCCTTCAGGTTCAAAGAGAAGCAATAATAATGGAAAAGGAAAGACCCTATGTTCTTACTATGTAAGGGGCTTTCATCTAGAAATATCCTATATGAGAAGAACAATTGATGAGATGGATCTTATTCTAAATAAATATAACATTACTATACCTGCTAGTGCAAGGAAGGCTAACCTTAGAGAAGAAACTGAAGAAAATGAAGAGCCATGCCATGCACTGAAGGCTATATGTTCAACAGCACATGCCTTTGTCATTGATTCTGGAGCTTCCAATCATGTGGTTGCATCCAAAGAATCATTCTCTTCCTTGTAGTCTTTTGATGGTCCTAGTATTCAGATGGGTAATAATAGTCAAATTCGAGACAAAGCGAAGGGTTCTATCAGGCTTGAACGTGGAAAGATAAAAGATGTGCTTTATGTGCCCTCCTTAGCTGCAAATTTGTTATTTGTATATCAGATGGCTCATACTGGCTCTCCAAAGTGAGTGATATTTGGTCTTGAATAAGTGGATATCATAGATACCTCTACTGGGAACATCATAGTGAAGGGTTCTGTAAATCATGCCCCCAAGGCATATGAGTTCTCACACTTCATGCCATTTTCAGAACCAATGCACTCTCAGCTGCCACTTGAAAGGGAAGGTAAAAACATTCCATCTACTTCTTTTTCAGTTTCCACTAGTATTGTAGAACCATCTCTATCATTTTATGAGATTGTGATTCAGGTTGATTCAGATCTAGATCCAGTCCCTACTCCTAAGTGGGAATCTAGGAAGATGACTGGAAATCCATCTAACACACAGAAGACAAAGAACCTTGCGTTATGCCATGCAATCTTACCTCCTTCAGAGAGATGCAACAAACTACCTGTGAGATGCTACATGGCAAGGTATGATCAGTTACACTACCTTCAGAAGAATAGAGTGGATCATACACCTCTTAATCCAGAAAGAGGAAAATGTTACATTCCTCCTTCCTTCCATCATCATTTTCAGAGAAGACGGAGAATCCTACATGCCAGGCCCAAGGATACCTATGCACATAACATCATGTATACTACTTCGCTACATCATAGAGATGAAGGTTGCAGTAACATATTTTCAATTTTTCAAACTTGACTCCTAATTCAATCTTCTTAGTTAGAGGGGGGGCCTTTTCCCATGTGGTTTTTTCCCTAGCTCCTTGTATTGAGAAGCTACTTTACTTGTTGTAATGGGTGGCCTATGGTCTTAGTTACCAGGGCCCACAAATTTTTCAAGTTAGTATTTGGGGGGGGTGTTAGTATTATAATCCTCCCTTGTCCAGTTTGTTCAATTATGTCTAAATCAGGAGTCCTTTCAGTCTATTTTTAGTCACTAGCACCATTGGGTCCACTTGGCCTAATTGGGGAACATGTACCAGTTACTAAAGTGTAGGGAACACTAATTGAGGCCAAATTCCACTTATTTCACTTGCATGCATCATTTTAGGATCCTCCTATATAAATCCCTACAAATTAGGATCCATTGGGAGTGTCGACACCAACCTCCATTAGTTGAGTTCAGTTGGTGACTAGTCAAGCTCAGTTAGGATTCAGTTACATTCAATTCTAGTCTGTTACATTCAGTTCTACTTAGTTAGCACTAGGTTTGCATGGATGCATGTAGGTGAGGTGAACTTACTCTCCTACCTCAGTCAGTTAGAATAGTTAACACTAAATTAGAAACTTGATTTTGGATTTTGAACTCCTATGAACTCCGATAATGATTTAGACAAGGTCAGTTAACCATTCATCCAAGTAGATTCAAACCAATTCAAATTTCCTTACATGGATTCGAATTGCATGAGGATATTTATCCATTATACTTCATTGTAATTAATTATCTAATTACTTTTGATTAATGAAAGCATTCACAGTTGCAAGCCATTTTTGCACTGTTTCATTCTTCAATTTTTGAGTAAAATTGTATGATCTATCTTGTGAGTTGTTTGTTGGTCCAAAGATATATGTGCTCAATTTAATATGGTATCAAATCCTTAGCAGGACAAGGAAATCCTCCTACTACATATTCATACTTGGATCAAAAAAAAAATTGATCGAAATTTCTCCTTCCAGTACTGCACAAGAAGCGGAGAATTTACCACTTAATATCCCAAGTAAAGGAATTGTTGATCAATCTTGCTTGATCAACTATGCTGGGTGTGAAGAAAATTCCAAAAGTGTGGGCTGTCAACCTTACTTTTTCTGTTTGATTGTGTGATTTACAGCTTTATCAGTCTCCTTCATTGCATTCGCTACAAGCAGCTCAGTCTCCTTCATTGCATTCGCTACAGTAGCTCAGTCTCCTTCACTGCATTCGAAATAGCCCCTCCAATGGAGCTTCTCAGTCCTTTCAACTACCACCAGTGGAAGGAGGACATGGAGATGTAGCTTCACTCCAAACGACTCTTCAGACTCACAATGGAGATAGAGGTAGAGCCAGTTCATTATGTTGATAAAAGAAAAGTACTGGAATAGACTTGATGAAGCATATGGATGCTTGTGCCTCTCAATCTCTCGAGATATTTTGTTCCACATCAATGGATTGAATACTCACAAGGAGGTTTGGGATAATCTTACTTCCTTATTTGATAAGCAAGATGACCTAAGGATCTATCATCTAGAGAATGATCTGATTTCTCTTCATCTAGCCAATTTCGAAACACTAAATGACTTCTTCACCAAATTCAAGCATCTAGTGTTCCAGTTGAAGCTGTGCAAGGTTGAGAAGGAGGATGATCAACTCATCCTTTCCATTCTCTCTAAAATTAGTGCATACTACTTAGTATTTGTATCAACCTTTCATTCAGTGAAGCTCACTACTCCAAATCAATATATACCTACTCTTAATGCCTTCATTGAATCTCTCACCCAGGAGCATGATAAGTTGATCCAAATGGGGATCATTCGATCTTTTAAATATCAAGTAATGGTTGTTGGAGGACCTAAGGTAGTAAATGATAAAGGGAAGAAAAATGATGAGTGTCCTATGGAGAAAGAGTAGTCAAATGAGCCTTCAGGTTCGAAGAGAAGCAAGAAGAATGGCAAAGGAAAGACCCTGTGTTCTTACTATGGAAGGGGCTTTCATCCAGAAAGCTTCTATATGAGAAGAAAAATTGATGAGATGGCTCTTCTTATGAAGAAGAATAACATTATTGTACCTTCTAGTGCAAGGAAGGCTAACCTTAGAGAAGAAATTGAAGAACATGAAGAGACATGCCATGCACTGAAGGCTATTTGTTCAACAACAAATGCCCTCCTCATTGATTATGGAGCTTCCAATCATATGGTTGCATCTAGAAAATCATTCTCTTCCTTGCTGTATGTTGATGGTCCTAGTATTCAGATGGGTAATAACAGTCAAATTTAAGCCAAAGGGAAGGGTTCTATCAAGCTTGGACATGGAAAATTCAAAGATGTGCTTTATGTGCCCTCCGTAGCTACAAATCTATTATCTGTATATCAAATGACTCATACTGGCTCTCCAAAGCCAGTGATATTTAGTCCTGACTCACTGGAGATCACAAATATCTCGACTGGGAACATCATAGCAAAGGGTGTTGCAAATCATGCCTCCAAGGCATATGAGTTCTCACACTTCATGCCATTTTCATAACTAGTGCACTCTCAGCTGCCACTTGAAAGGGAAGGTAAAAACATTCCATATACTTCTTGTGCAGTTTCCACTAGTATTGCAGAACCAGTTGTATCAGTTTATGAGATTGAGATTCAGGGTGATTCAGATCTAGATCCAGTCCCTACTCCCAAGCGGTAAGCTAGGAATATGGCTGGAAATCCATCTAACACATAGAAGACAAAGAACCTTGCACTATTTCATGCAATCTTACCTCCTTTAGAGAGATGCAACAAACTCCCTGTGAGATGCTACATGGAAAGGTGTGATTAGTTACACTTCCTTCAGAAGCATAGAGTGGATCATACACCTCTTCATCCAGAAAGAGGAAAAGGCTACATTCCTCCTTCCTTCCATCATCATTTTGGGAGAATATGGAGAAGCCTACATGCCAGGCCCCAGGATACTTGTGCACAGAACATCATGCATGGTAGCATGGGGGGGGGGCTCTTTCCCATGTGGTTTTTTCCCCAACTCCTTGTATTGAGAAGCTACGTGGAAGCTACTTTACTTGTTGTAATGGGTGATGCATGGTCTTAGTTACCAAGGCCCACAAATTGTCCTAGCTAGCATTCAGGGGGTTGTTAGGATTATAATGCTCCCTTGTCCAATTTGGTCAATTATGTCTAAATCAAGATCCCTTTCAGTGTATTTTTAGTCACTAGCTCCATTGGGTCCACTTGGCCTAATTGGGGCACATGTACCAGTTACTAAAGTGTGGGGAACACTAATTGAGGTCAAATACCACTAATTACACTTACATGCATCAGTTTAGGAGCCTCCTAGATCAATCCTTACAAATTAGGAGCCACTGGGAGTGCCGACACCAACCTCCATTAGTTGAGTTCAATTGGTGACTAGTCAAGCTCAATTAGGAGTCAGTTACATTCAGTTATAGTCAGTTACATTCAGTTCTACTCATTTAGCACTAGGTTTGCATGGCTGCATGCAGGTGAGGCGCATTTACTCACCTACCTTATTCAGTTAGACTAGTTAACACTGAATTAGACACTTGAGTTTGGATTTTGAACTCCGATAATGATTTAGACAAGGTTAGTTAACCATTTAGTCAAGTAGAGTCAAACCAATTCGAATTTCCTCACATGGATTCAAATTGCATGAGGCTATTTAGCCATTGTACTTCATTGTAATTAATTATCTAATTACTTTTGATTAATGAAAGAATTCACAGTTGCAAGCCATTTTTGCACAGTTTCATTCTTCAATTTCTGAGTAAAATTGTATGATCTATCTTGTGAGTTATGTGTTGGTCCACAGATATATGTGCTCAATTTAATATAAAAGTCATGTATATGTATAAACAGGAAATTTTTGGGGATGATATTGGAACATCAAAATCATAATATAAGTCCATGGGGTCCTTCGATGGTTCTGTTGGTACATCAAGGATCATGAAGAGCCACAATGGAAAAAAAATTTCCAACTCCTTTTGCAACGATTTGGCCCTAGTGGTTTTGATGAATTCACAAAAGCCCTCACTAAAATTAGTCAAACTGGCACTATAAGAGAGCATCAGATAGAATTTGAGTGATTGGTCAATAACACAGAAGGATTGTCTTATGAATTCTACAAGAGTTGTTTCACCAATGGTCTGAAGGATACAATCCAATATGAGGTTAAATTGTTTTGTCCCAACACAATGATGGAAGCCCTAGGGTTGGCTAAGTTGGCGGAGGATAAGATCAAGGATCAACAATGCTCCAAATCCAATTTTGTTCCATTCATAAATATGGTTCCCCAAATACCTCCAATCCCGCCAGCTCCTAGAACCACTCCTATCAAGAATTTTCCTGAACCCGAGATGTGGGAACGTAGGGAAAAAGGGCTTTGTTATAATTGTGATGAGAAATTCACCCCGGGACATCAATGTGTTGAGAAAATTATCTATCTCTTGGATGTGGCTTCTCTGCCTGCACTTAAAAATTTTGAAGCTTCTCAGGATCCAGTGGATGATCAAGTCCACATTCAGTAGCCTCCCGTTGACCCTCCTTCTCATGACGACCAACCAGAGATATCTCTCCATGCATTAGTCAAAGTAACCACCCCACAAACCATGTGGGTCAAGGGTTTTTTCAATAAGATCCCTCTTACAATACTCATTGATTCTGGTAACACCCATAAATTCATTGACCCTCAGATCACCAAACAGACTGGTTGTTTTTTCCATCCTTGCTTCAGCTTTAAAGTCATGATTGCCAATGGGGGAACCTTACCTTGCAAAGGAAAGTGTCTCAATGTGTGTATCTCTATTGGAGATTATAACTTGCTCTCTAACATGTTTTCCATTCCCTTAGGAGTATTTTATGTGATTTTGGGAACTCTATGGTTACGCACACTCAGACCCATCTTACGAGATTTTTCTTAACTGTGGATACAGTTTTCAGTCAATGGGAAAAAACACACTATGAAGGGATTAAAACCAGGGTCTCTCAACATCATCAGTTCACATCGCATGGAAAATATCCTTAAGAAGACTTCACATGGTGTCATCGCTCAAATCCATTTCATTCAGCTGCAACCTTCAACGGTCTCCATTACTCCCTTGGATCTTTCATTCACATGCAACCTTCAGATGGTCAATTTTTCCAGTCCCTTCACTATTGATAGTGATCCTTGCAGAATTGAACTTGGTGTTGTCGTCCTCTGGGATGAAAATCCCACTGTGTTCACCAACAAATCCCTTTTTGGTAAGAATTTAGCCATCTCTACATATGAGAAGGAAATGATGGCTATTTTGTATGCAGTACAAAAGTGGCAGCCATACCTCTTAGGGAATCATTTATACATCAAGACTGATAACCAGAGTATGAAATGTTTCCTGGACCAGTGGGTCTCATTCCCAACACAATAGAATTTTTTTATCAAACTCATGGGTTATTACTATGATATCACTTACAAGAAGGGTATGGACAATCTTATGACGGATTCTCTTTCCCGCAAATTTGAATACCATGTTTCTATTTCATTTATTTATATGCCTATTCAAAATTGGTTACACCATGTTCAACAAGGATATGTCAATGAATCTTCATTATATAAACTCATCCAATAGTTATCCAATAACCCTTCTGTTGTACTACATTACTCTTGTGATGGTTCTTCTACAAAAGACAAGGGTCGTCTGGTGCTTCCCCGGAGCACGGATCTTAAACATATGTTCTTCTATGAAGTCCATGCTTCTCCATCAGCAGGGCACTTTGGGTTCCTCAAAACATATGAGAAGGCACGAGGTAACTTCCTTTGGAAGGGAATGAAAAGATAATTTCAATATATGGTTGTGGAATGTGCTCCTTGTTAGTGCCACAAGGGTGAAACTACACTCCTTCCTGGATTTCTCGAACCTTTTCCCATCCCTACAAGAATTTGGACATATATTTGAATGGATTCCATTCAAGGGCTCCCTAAATTTGGAGGGAAGACCGTAATCTTGGTTTTGGTTTATTATATCTCCAAATATAGTCATTTTCATTCTCTTATCCATTCATATACCACCTCCTCAGTCGTACAAATTTTCATGGACAAAATATTTTGTATTCATGGAATCCCTTCTTCAATTGTCTCAGACTGCAACGCAGCTTTCACAAGTCATTTTTTCCCTCACTGGAACCAAATTGAATATGATTTCAGTTTATCACCTACAAACAGATAGTCAGACTAAAGTCACCAGTAAATGTTTGGAAACATATCTTCGTTGCTTCACCTCTGAGCAACAACATCAGTGGGAAAAGTGGCTCCCTCTCACTGAATGGTGGTACAACACTTCCTACCCTACTACATCTAAAATGACTCCATTTGAATTAGTTTATGGTCAAGAACCTCCAGTACTCCTTCCATACACCCCCAACAGTTCACCAATTCAGGAAGTTGACATGGTTCATTGAAATCGAGATCAGATTCTTCACATTCTGCAGGACAATCTTCACATGGAAAGAAACCAAATGAAACAACAGGCCGATCAACATTGTTCTGAGTGCACTTTTCAATTCAATGATATGGTTTTTCTTTGTCTACAACCCTACAAGCAATCCTCCTTGAAACTAAAATGGCATCATAAGCTCACTCCAAAGTTCCATGGTCCACATATGGTTCTTCAAAATATTGGGTCTGTTTCCTATAAATTGTAACTTCCTCCTTCTTCTCGCATTCACCCAATATTTCATTTCTCTTGTCTTAAGAAAGTGATTGGAACCAACATCAGATCACAAATTGTTTTACCAGAACTGGACAATGAAGGATCCATCATTTTGGAGTTGGATTCAATCCTCAATAAGCGCACTCGTCAGCTTCACTCTCGATCCATCACAGAGATCTTAATTTATTGGCACAGCATGCAACCAGAGGATGATACATGGGAACCACTCCTTCATATTCAGCAACAGTTTCCACACCTAAAGCTTTGAGGACAAATATTTTCTAAGAGGGATGGGATGTTAAGAACTCGTGTCAACCCTCCTCTTTATTTTTTTAGTATATTTTGTTGGACGCATATGCTTTGTAATTTGTCTCATTAATATGTTGTATTATCGCACATTCATGGGGAGTAATAGTTATTTACATTAGACTTAGTATATAAGTGAGTGATGAGGCCAATGAAGGTATCCAAGAATTATTTGTATTGAGCTTTCTCAAAGGAGGTTTCCCCCTCGAAGTGGCATGTGATCAATAAAATCTCTTTTGTGCTATTTTATTTCTATTATATCGTGCATTTTCATTATTTATTGCAAGAGGTTCCCCACAAAACAATTTCACATGAAATTGGATGATAAATGGATATTTATAATAATGTAAAAAAATAGATACAATGTGACAACCTCTGTCAGCAACTCTTCAGAATAGAGAAACCGAGTTCCTCCACCTAGGCCTCCACCACTTCAATCCTCCATAGAAATGAAAGCTCACAAAGATAATGGAGAGTTTGGGAGATGAACATAAAAAGTTCTATCAATAAGGACAAAGGGATGTAGACTCAAGAGTATGGAAATGGGGGAAAAAATTCTATAGTTTCCTTACTCTCAAAGTTTCTCCTCCTCTAATGCTTCATGATAACTCAATATATAGACCTCAAATGGGAAATGGAGGACCAAATCGAACCATTTTTGAGCATATATAAGGCAAAGGATCAAGATATTTGTTACTTGATGAGGAAAAATCCAAATATTTTGTGTTTCTTAGCACAAAACCCAATGTACATGGGTTGTAATGGTGCAATATGTGTAGACGCAAGATGCATAGCTGCTAACCCACATGTATCTTCAAAAATGTCTTTTTTAGGGTCAAACTGAAGCATCAAGGTTATAATGACTAAGGGGGGTATAGTGATTCTGCATAGGGACACGGGAAGGACATAAAGGTATGATGCACAAGGTGTCACAAATCATGCTATAACATATTCCCCCTAATGTGTGAGGTCATAGGGGTACATGATGACCAAAATGCATTATAATAGTCCCAGGAGTGGAGTAGTGAAGATCCAGGTGAAAGAACAACCCACTCTCCAGCATATTACAATGATAACTCTGTATACATGATTGCATATTTGGAGTGCATATAGTAGTCATGGATACATATAATTACAATGTCCAAGAATAGGCATAATAAGCATATGTCTTAAGTGGTCACAACCACACACAATACATAGTCGAGTCCAGTCTCCATACTAAATGAAGACATCTGGTACATAATAAGGTACACTGCTATGGTATGACAACTGAAATCCCATAGGTACTGTCGTGATCAAGGTAGTAACATAAATGGAATAACACCATACTTTGAGGTCTTTGTTGCTTGCAGCAACATATCCCATTTTAATAGCTTAAAATGGGAGCCCCATTCATTCATTAAATTGGACCTCAAAGCCATGATCTTGTTATGGAAGTTTTTGTCATCTTCTTTGTAAGTACTGTTTTCTACTTTTAATAAAATTTCCTTTAAAAAAACCTTGTTTTTTTTGGGTTTTTCGGATTGCGGAAATACCCTTTCCTTTAATATGTTTTGTGTTTCCACAACCACATGTGGATTGCGGAAGCCCTTTTTTAGGGGGGGGTAGAAATCGATTTACCGCATTCTACAACCCGTAATTGAGGATTGCGGATAGCGGAGAACCTTTGGTAAATAAATTCTTATATTTTCGGTTCTGCCTTCCATATTCCACAATGTGGATTGAAAAAAGCGTAAAAATATTTTGTATCCAATGCGGATTGCGGAAAGAGAAAAATCGATAAAAATAAAATTTGCGACATTATCGTCCTGCAACCCGCAACCCACAAATCTTTGCATATTGCAGAATTTAAAAAAGACTTTTTCTTGGCTTCGAATCTTAGTCCGCATCCTGCAACCTACAATGTGGATTGTGAAAATCATAGGATCGAAAGTTTTTATTGAATTCATCCCCACATTTTGGTTTCTCACTTCAATCTCAATTGTCCATTTTCTCGAAATCCACATCCCAAATCTATTCTATCGTTGAGACCTAGATTATTTAAATCATTCGAATCTATGAATTCCTTACCATTCTCACTTGCAATTTTTCACCGTGCTTGAGAATTTTACTACAAATTTCTCATTGAAGCTCACCAGTTCTCTGATTTCCAAGCTGTCCACCGATAAGTTTCTAATCGCAGTGGTTAATTTTTGTTACTCCTACTATGGTAAAATTTAATTATGGTTGCCAAATTTGTATCAAAATCTACTTCCAAGTCCACCAATATGTCCAGAAACACCAAGTCCAAGGATGCTCTCAGTGGGAAAAAGAAAAAAGACCGAAATGCTGGCATTTTTACTGACACCAGTGGATGAGTGTGTGAAACCCTCCATCTAGATTGGTCCAAAATTTACACCATATTTGACAATGATTACTTTTCTGCTATCACGCATGACCAACCAACATATGCTAAAATTAGAAGTCTGCAGCTCCATTGCATTGCAGTAATATCGCCTTTCATGCCATACACAGAGTTAGTCAAGAGGGAACTTGATCATGCAAGCCCTAAGGAACGGTCTTTCGACGACCACATTGGAAATCCAATAGCCTCTTTTCATCCAGACATCTTCGCAAGAGCATATGTTTTTAAACCTCCTAAATAGCTTCTCACTGTCCAATTTCTCAATGCATCCATGACCCAATTTGAATTGGAGGAAGTAATAAAGTCTTGGATGGACAACCCTGTAGAGTTTTTCCCCCAAGCAGACAAATCCTATCCCATTTCCTAGTTCAGGAAGTCATTTTCCCTGTTGGCATCCATGTTTTTCCATTTATAATGACTACCCAACTGCGTAGAATTCAAAGCTAAATGGGCTCCTATAGCACATCATATTTTGATTACAGGAGAATCCTTCAACTGTGTGCAAATCCTATCAATGGTGCTCAAGGAAGCAATTGAAAAGTACCAAAAGAATTCGACGTCCAGAAATCCAACTTTCTATCTATCAGGGTATGTTATGGATTTTTTCTTTGCAACTTCTGCACTCTCAGCGATGGGATGGAAATGGACTAGAGCTTCTCCTTTGGTCCATATTTACTGCTAGGATATATGGGAGGACGACCTTTTTCCTCCTATTTATGAAATCTGTGACCACTTCATAGGGTCAATGTATAAAATGATTTTCAGAGCGGATTCTCCCACTTTCTTATAGGGATAGAGCATTGATTTCTCTAATGGGTGATTGGGTGATTGATATGTGGGGGACTATTTTTTCTACATTAGGATTTGGGGTAGAAATACAGTGCATCTGTTGTCAAGAATAGTCCCAGACATAATGGTCATTCAGGAGATTGCATTTCAAACCATCATTGATTGGGTCTACCCAAATATAGCAGCAAGTAAAAGGAAGCGTTGGGCCAATTTTCCAATGAACTTGGGATTTTTGACTCTGCAAAGTTCCACCTATGTTGCTATCTTCAGAAAATACAGAGCTGAAATGATTCTTGGAGAGGTGTCAAAGAGAATGCATGGACCCAAGGGTTTATTGGAAAACCATTTTGTGTAGGAGCACACGAATATTGCATATGTCCATTAGGAGCTCCTTGATGATTCTATATATAGAGGTGCCATTGATTTCTCATAGGTGATGAGAAGGGTATCCACTCCTCTGTAAAATACTCACATGTTCCAATACCAAAAGGAGACAAAAACCACTAGAATACATTTTAGGAAACTTTGGTTAAAAATGGAAGAGAATCTACAGAAACATAATGTAGAAAATGAGGCTAAAGAAGCATTATCTAGCTTTTCCACTATCCCTGCTGATAATTCAAAAGACAAGGGTAAGGTTGTCCTTGAAGGTCCTAAAAGGACACAACCTTCCTCTACACTAGAAGTTGTGTACAGAGCAACAGAGTTCAATAAGGGTTTGGAAAAACTTAGCTCAGAGGTGCAAGCGTAGGAAGCAATGGCAGAAAAACCAGCTAAGAAGTAGAAGGTTCAAGAGGACGTTCTATTGATCCCAATTTTGTCATCATTTTCGGCAGTTAAATTACATGTTTAAACATATGTTTTGTCCTATTTTTGCACATTTTCTATCACACAGCTCACTATTCATCCCCAGGTACGAATGAATTTAAGATTTATGTAAAACCTGTTTATTATTATCATTTCACGATTTTATAGATTAAAAATGACATTATTTAGAGTGCACTTTGATTTATGTATACATTTTTTTACAGGTTATAGGTTTTGGATGAGCTAACAACAAACATGCATTCAGTTAGATATGCGCATAGCGTGTCCATATTACCATCCAGCTCGCTAATTACACTGCACGATAGCTGTTAGCAGGTTTTCCAGGCATTAAAATGTTAGCAGGAGATTGTTAGTGTAGACCATAGTATTTAGCATGCCAACAAATAGAAAACACATTCACCCTAGATATGCATAGAGCATATCCAGCTCACCGCTACACCCGCAGTTCCAACCACACATCGTTGATAAGAGATTCTCAGGTGTTAAAGCTTGCAACTATTTAATTTCCATGTGTTTGCGTGATGCAATTTCTCTCATTCTAGAAGAATCACCAGCATGCTGCCTTTGCTCGACACCAAACCACCAGTCCATGCTAAGAAGAGCCCTCATGCCACATTACATATCATGAAGAGAACCGAGTCGCGAAGGAGAAGGAGAACGCTATGTGTTTGTGTTTGATCAGTTATATGCCATAATGGTTGACTAAATTTAGAGAGAAGTCGACAACTAAAGGCTCAACTTGCTCAGCTCTGTAAGCATTGTGTATATAAACGCCTTCATGCGAAGAGATAAAGAGTTGTTGAGTTCTTCAATTCATTAGTGAGACAGACAGTTTTTAAGAACAATTCTGTAACTCTGCTCCTTATTTTTAATAGAAGCTTGATGTTTGGTTGTTCATGATTGTGTTCGAGTAAGCGTTAGCCAGGCATCACCCCTGATTGCTGAGAGGGCCCCTCATCAACCAAAGGTTTCTTTTCTTGTGTAGTTTTGTTACCTTTTATTTTGTAGTTAATTTGATTTCTAGTTTGTTTTCATTTAAATTACTGTAAACGTTTATTTCATTGCTTCCTGTAATGCATTTTATTTCTAAAGTTAAATAGCTAGTTGTGCGCATAGTTTTCTTTCAATTTGCTTTCATTCATTTCATTTCTAGTTTTCCTTTTCAGTTTTATTTACAAATAGATAAAATATATTGTTGTTATCAAGTTAAGATGGATTCAATTATGTTCATTTCCCTTTTTGTTATAAGTTTATTTAAATTTCAGTTTGTTTCTTAATACGCAATGATTTCTTTATATTTATGAATTAGTTTAAGATTATTTCGCTGTCAAATTTTAGTATTAAGTAGGTTTATTTACTGCCTCTCTACATTGTATTTTCATGTGCACAAATTCAGCTGAAGATTAGATCATTTAGGTATTTTTCTATGCAGACTATCATTCAGACATCTTGTTTAAACTATCATTAAAACGCCCCTTTCAGACCTGCATTTCAGTCTGTCATCCAATCCGTAGTTTCGTTTTTAGTGTTTTTAATGTGTTTTGAACCCATTTAAAGCTTTGTTTCCTTAGTTTTTAAAGCATGATTTTACTGTTATAGTTAGATGCTAGTTCTATTTAACACTAAGACTAAAATTGAGATTGTTTTAGATTATTTATTAAAGTTTTATCCTCTCACCTTGAACATGTTTTGAGCTATGTTATGTTTTGTTTCTTTTGTTTGTTTCCGATTCCTTTAACTAATATTGTTGTATTGTTTTGTGATCATGCCTTTGGATTGATTTATTCGTTTGCATGTAAAACTTAGTATTATATGTGTTATCCTTGGGAAAATATACTAGTACCTTTTGGACTGCTCCTTTTTCACTGTGTGATTATCGGAAGAGACTTGTAGGATAGAATTTAAAGTTATTCCTATTAAGTTTTCTACTTGTTTCTTTTATCAAGTTTTCTTTATTAAGTTTTCTACTTGTTTCTCTTATTAAGTTTTCTTTATTGAGTTTTCTACTTGTTTCTTTTATTAATTTTTCTTTTCACTTATAAGTTAGGTCTTCCTTGCATCTTAGTCTTTCACTTGAAAAGTTAGTTGTTGATAGTATCCTTTTCAGTCTAAAGGTACTTGCTTGTAAAATAAATTATCAATCTAATTATTGTTGCTATGTTTTCGATATAAACTTTCTTTACATAATTAGTTCTTGAAACTATTAAATAAAACTTACTAGAAAGAGTAGTTTTTTTCTTGTATAGAAGTAGTATTGTATATATCTTTATTCTTTAGTAACTGTTTATAGAGTAGAGTAGTGTATTTTTGATATTATGATTTAGTATTATGTTTCGGTTCAATTACCTTGATAGTTGAATTCTTAGGAGTTTGACTTGGTTTTTCATTTTGAAATATCTTTCGATCTTTTGTTTGTTAAAATATTTCCATGACACCATAGGAATCCCTCTACATTCGCATATATTTTGTGTCGACTCTAATCCTACCAACCCCGGTCGATAATTAAATATTAGGTGAATTAATCTAGACGATATAACACCCAACATTTTGGCGCCGTTTCCAGGGAGTTGTTCTATAAGGTAGAATAGATAGAATTCTTTATGAAGTTTAGTAATAGGATGGTGGCAGGGAAGTGGTAAGACGACGGGTAAGAACCTACGAATATGTTATAACAGGTGCCCCCAAATATAGCAATAGTAGTAGCATAGGTTTTTCTTTAGTTTAAATTTTTTCATGAGAAGACTTAGAGATCCTTAGGGTAGATTTGTTAAGACGGGAAAACTTATTGAAATTCATACTAACTTTTACAAAGGATGTAATACCCCAACCACTAACTCAATAGAAAGGTATTGAAAGACACCTGTAGGAAGCAGTTCTACCCAGAAACCTAAAGAGACTCTCATAGGAGATCTTATCAGGGAATCCATAGAAGGAGAAGCAACCTTGGCAGGAGGTCCTAAGGACCTCGTTCCTGAGGAAGTTCAAGAGGATCAGCCACTAGGAACCTCTAACTCTCCACTAGTCTTGAATCCAAATAATACAACTTTTTCACTAGTAGGAGATCCAAATTTAGTTGACTTTGTTGATCCTGCCCAGGTAAATGCTCTCTTTGGAAACTTCATAGATCCAGTTATCTCACAAATTGAAACATCCATAGTAGAACCTACTCTCCCTCTAGGATTCAATAAAAACACGGTTGATCAGAGGAAGATATCTCCCAAAAAGAAAGTTGGGACGCCCCATTATCACCTCAAAAGGAGCCTCCTAGGTATATTTATGTTAAAAACCCAACCTATATGGAGAGACAGAGAGAGAACGAAGATCATGATGAAGTTAGAAATGACCAAGGAGAAGGATAAAATTGAACTGAGGCTACCTTCGGGTTTCCTATTTTAGACACTATATAGGATGTAACTATGAAAAACATCCCTCCTTCCTCCTTATCGACTTTCTATGGAAAAAGTAATGAGGACCCAGACACATTTATGTTCTAGTTCGATATCCTTTGTAGGAGATATAATTATCTACAAGATTCTCACAAACTAAAACTCTTTCCCGCTACACTAAAAGATTCTCCCTTTAGATGGTTCATGGGATTAGGTTAATCCACTATCAGGACTTGGGATGATATGAAAACCTCATTTTTGCAAAAATATCAAGAATATTAGAAACCTAAGGATTCTTGACATGATATATTCAATATACAACAGCTTGAAGAAGAAAACCTAGAGGATTATCTCGAAAGGTTTGTTTATACATTACATAAATCAAAATATAGTGACCTCCGAGAAGATGCAGTATGTACACTTTTTCTTAAATGGATCTTCGAGGACTTGATAGAAAGTCTTAATCTCATGGAAGCCGACGATATTTCTCATAAAACCTTTGCACAAATCATTGAGATGTGTAAAAATTATTCTAGAAGCAAGGGGGAAGTTGGGAAAAACGTTCGGGAGCCTTATAGTAGAAATGTGAGAGGAAACACTCCCAGTTCAAGTGGAGTTACAAGGATAGAGTTAGGAAACCTATTGGAGAACTTCAAGATTGATATCTTAGGAGCCATGGGTTCTCAACTAGATTCTTTATGAGTAAAGAAAAGGCAGGATGAATAACGACCAGCAATGAGCATTTTTTGTCCAAGATGTAGGACCAAACATTCCCAAAGGGAATGTCCATTAAACAACATCTTCGTATGTCACATCTATAAATAAGAGCATCGAATAAATAACTGCCCATCCTTGTTTGGGTTTCAAGCCATCTATAAGAGTGGGGATGTAGGTGAAACATCTAGGAGTCCTCCTTGGAAACCTAGAGACCAACCAGCATACCATAAATTTCCACCACAACCCCAATTCTATTATCCTCCATATCAACCACCTCAACAATGGAACAATTCAAGTTGGCAGAATTGGCCACCTCATTACCCTTTTCCTTAATTTCCGCAGCAGCAATATTGGTCACAAGGATGGAGAGGACAACCATACCCTTAGTCACAACCTATCTCTGCACCTAATCATCCTTATCCTCAGCACCAAACAAATTTCCAACATATTTCTCTTGGATTTGTACCTCCAGTTCCTCTCATTGCACAACAAACTCATCACTTTCAGAATATAAATCCTTCGCGACCGACATTATTACCTACACAACCGATACCTAGCCCAAATAATAAACCAACTCAAGCTCTTAAAAGCATTGAGTTGCAAACTCTTCCATCATACCTTATTTCTACTTTACCTGTACATGAGATTCAATTACGATATGGAAGAGTTGTGAATGACAAACCCAAGTCATCAGTCATCATTCATGAAGAAAATGAAGAAGAAGAGGATTCAAATGAACCCATGAATGATGTCATTTTGGAGGATGTGAACATTCCAAAGAGTCCAATAGACACCCATCCTCTGCAAGAACCCATTCAGGAGAAAAGAGTTCCTCCATTTCCAGGTAATAGAAAAACTTGCAGTTCATCCTGAGTATGACATTTTGAAGGAATTAAAGAATATCCGTGTCAAAATTCTTCTATTACAAGCTATCAAGGACATACCAATCTATAGCAAGGTAATAAAGGAACTATGCATTAAACGCCCAAGGAAGAAGAAAAAGGACCCCCTCACAATTCATGTTATAGGAGAGATGTCTGAATGTATGACAGATTAGTCCCGGATTTCAAAATATACAAATCTAGGAGCCCCAGTAGTGACCGTGATTGTAAACAATACCACCATAGAAAATACATTAATCGATTTAGGATCCGCTACCAACATGATGACCACCGGAGTTTTAGAAGTTTTATAGTTAGGACAATTTCTCCAACCTACCCCTTCCATCCTAGAACTAGCAGACCATACTACGGTAAAACCTGTTGGAGTCCTGGATGACATTATTGTATCAATAGCATCATGGGAATACCCTGTCAACTTTATGGTCGTAAAATAAAAGGATCCTTCTAAAGGGAATCCTATTATCTTGGGAATACCATGGTTAGCTACTACAAATTCTTTTATATGATGTAGGTGTTGGGCTCCAATCCACTAGTGTAAATTAGACCTTAAGTTTATGTCAATCCGGAGTTTGTAGACTTAGAGGCATATCCCAAATATAGAGACTTAGAGCTAGACCTAACTGGAAATTTAGTTTACCTATGAAACAAATCTATTGAATGCTAGAATGCTGTGACTTTGAAATGCAAAACCTCCCTTACAAAAGCAACTTCATTTGATCTCTGAGTTTAACCAGCAATTCATATGTGAAATATCCTGAGATAAAAAAAAAACAAATACTGAACCTAAATCTTAAAAATAGATCACAATACACTTCCTATTATCTCACTGTTGAAAGTAGACAATCATTGATTTCCTTTACAAGAAGACAATTCGCAATGTATAACTATCCTCATAACCCTGTTCATACAATCTAACTCGTTCTACAATGTATGAGTAATTAAAATAAGGAAAATCGACTTCTACAGGATTTAATTAAAACATACCACATGCAACGATGCAAAAATATGTGTGCAGACTTGGCAAAGGGGGCCCTCCAATGCTTTTCTTGCACACGCAAATAAAATCATAGAGCTCTAGAACTCAATCGCATTCACCATATAGAAATGGGAATACACAATAATTTTTCAAATCCACAGTCTTTATTTCAAAACCATACGTCTATTATCCAGGAGGTCTCTTTCCTCTATAAAATCAAATACTTATACAATTTAAAAAAAAACTGGAAATGCTACAAATCTGGAAGACTCATAATGATATGCGACCCTCGAGATCCTCCATCAGATCCATCAAAATAGGCAAAATCGAAACTGTCCTATTTTTATGCTAAGTGGTAGCACAGGTGGTCGTCTTTGACCGGCATTGACTCGACACCTGTGAAAGCCATATCATATGTTCGTTAGAAATTTAACCATCCTTGGACATCGAGGATATTCCTCCCATCTCTCAGTTTGTGCCTAGCTGGCCTGCAATTATCCAACCTAGGAGAAATTACGGGAAGTTAGCACATTCTGTAATTTTGAATAAAACCTTAATTTAAATGCCTTAAAAATCAGATAATTCAATTTGCTAAGAAGCAACAATATTTATTCCTTTGACCAAAGTTTTGTGGATGAAATTAATGTTTTATGGATCAAGTATGAAGGTTTATGGAGAAAACTGGAAGGTATTTGGATGGAAAAATAGGTAAAAATGGTGCCCAACATCTCCCCCAAGAGGAAGCTGTTGCATGTCCTCATGCACAAAAATTATTTCCAAAAATTTGACCTCACTTATATCATGATCAAAATTTTGTTGCTGAACCTCTGCTTTTAATCTCCTGTCTGAGATGATGCATATGTAGAAGTTCAAGATGCATAAAGGACTTTCAGTTTTTCATACTTGGTTTTGTAAGTCTTCTTGTGTTTATACCATCTATATGCATGCTTGGAGATTCATTCCCTTTGAACTTTAAGCTTCCTGTTCTTTTCTTTTAACTTTTCATTCCTCAATTCTAATTCTCTTACTTCTAGTTTCAACTTCTTAATCTTTTTACTGATTTTGGAAGTTTCCTTCTTTTTTATCTTCATTGAAGGCTGCACAGAATTAGTGTCCATCCCCAATTATTCATTCTCTTGTATTGAATCTCCCTTCTTTTCTTTTTCCATAGTTTGTTGCTCTAAGAAAGGAGAAGCTGGATCATTTGATATTCCCTATCTTGGATGCTTTTTCTCTTCTTTTTCTTGTTGTTCCAAGAAGAGATTGATTTTTTTAGTCTGCTTTATCACTTCATCTGAAATCTTTTCAGTTTCTTGGGTATCTTTTTCTTCATGGACTTGCCCTATCTCACCTGTTAGACTTTCTTCTTGACTTTCCAAGGATTGTATGTATTCATACTGTTTCTGCTGGCTTTCATCATCCTCTTCTAGTGTTGAATTATTTCAATCTTGCTGATGCTTCCTTGGATTTTTCTTATAAGTGGTGAAGATTTGATCTTGCTTTTGGAACTGTATTTCTTCTTTCATCACACTCCTGGTTCGTATCCTTCTCTGAGGCTGTTTTGAGCTTGCTACCTCAGAGTTATCTTCATCATCTGTGATCATCAACACCTCTCTTTCTTTCTTTTCCCCTTAAGCAGTTTTGAGCTTGTTTCTCCAGGGTTCTGTTCTCCATCCTTGGGGTATATTATCATCAACAGTTTGTCTTCTTTCAAACCTTCTTCAGGTAGCTCTTCTTGTTCTTCAAACTGATTATGAATTAGAAATTCTTGCCATGTCCGGTTTTGCTTCTGTAACTCATATGTGATGATTATTTTGATGAGCCCACAATGGAAAAGGCTTGATAATTTATCTGCTGCACACTTTTGAATAGCCTTAGCCATCTTGGAAAGGCTCTACAATAAAAAAATGGGGCATATTAATCTCACAATCACCCCTCAAATGCTGCAATAGCTTGACATGATAAAGATATACAATACTAAATCGTCCTTCACAGGTGATGAATCTTTGGATGACATATACTATTTCATCCCATGGATGAACCAACCAACTCCTTAGTATTCCCTTCTTCCAGTTCACTGAAGCTGCCCTTGACTTACACATAAAGGGTATCCATGCCTTCTCCTTGAATTGTTTGGTTTTAAAGAATCTCTCTCCTTTCTGTGGTAAGCCAACGATCTATGCCAAAATGTCTTCAGACAGTCTAAAATTCAAATTTCCTACTGTAGCCCTCTCTCCATCAAACGAGTCAGCAAAGGCTAGGCTAGCATTATCATTGTGCCCATCAAACTTTTCAAAAAAAGACACCCACTGTTTCCTCTCAAACATTTCCATACATTTCTCATGAATAACAGTGGAATCAAATTTCTCTGGTTCCAATCTAGATACCATTTTGCAATTTTAACAGGAAAAGAAATATGCAGAAACCCCAGCTTTGCAACTTTTAACTCTGTAAACGTTTTCCTATTTCAAAACAATCCTCTGAAACTAGAATTGCTATTAATCTAGCAAATTCTTTTGGCAAAATATTTAAGTTTTACCTCTCCTCTGGCATTATTGCTTCAAAATTTCTCCTGCGCGTATGCATTCTTTAGAAAGCTACTGCCCGCATCCTTCCTTTGTGATACACACGTTCTTTTCACTGTGAAATATTATCCCTATATTCCTTTGCATTGTACAGCAATTGAGTCTGCAGATGGAAGAGTGAAGTTTGGGAAATGATCAAAGCGAAATGACCATTATGATATGCAATCTTAGTATCATAAGTTTAGAGTGCGATTTTCTAGGCAAATAAATATTTTCGTGGGATTATACAACTGTGATTCCCACGTCTTTTACAATCATTATCTGAACATGCCACTTTTTTTTATCCCAATCACTAGTTCAGGTACAAATTTCTCAAGGAGAAAGATTGAAGGAAAGGTTAGAACCATTCCATCTCTATACAATGCGCTCTAGTTCCCTTGCATACCCCAGTGTTTGATTAATGAGTTGCAAGGAAGGGATTTCTTTACTTGGAGTGGACTCTTTTGCCTTTTTGTAAATACACACAGCCATTCCTTATATCAAATGTTCTACGATCCATATTCCATATATATTTTTAACTTAATGCATACTTGTAGAAGGAGCAAGTCGACTTATGTCAACTTGCTGTCGGTCCATCGACTTAGTCGGCTGACTAAGTCGGTCTTCGTTCAAGTCGACTTATGTCGACTTGCTCCTTCTACAATAATGCATTAATATCTTTGTCCTGGAGTATATAAATGAAAATATAAAAACATTTGAATTCCATTGTTTTTTTTTTTAAATATTTCTCTTCCTGTTGAGAAGAAAACCCTGCCTTTAGAATGCAGTTTAGGTTTTGAAAATTTGAAATTTGCTTGTGGGATTGATTCTGACCACCATTTTGACACCTAGGGTAGGATAATGAGAAGTGAATGGAATGCCAGCATTGATTGTGAAGGTGATAGAGTAAATAGTCAGGCTTATGAGGATAGGTAGATATGTCATTACTTAAAAACAAAGAATCATGCAACTTTTAAAGCATAAAAATTAAAATCCTTACAGACTTTGCTTGATATCCCTTTGTGCTATGCTTGCTGCTTGATGTAGCTGGTTTGCAATTTATTTCTTATTCACATATGTCCTTTTGATGTCATCTCTTAAAAATGTTTTCCCTCTCAGGTCCCTTCTACTATCTTTTGCTGCAATGTCTCAGATTCCTTCTACTAAATTGGAAGTCAGGTCCCTTTGCATTTGGAAAAGGCTTGGAGGGTTCCAAGAAATAAGAAAAATAGAAAGCATGAAATGCTTATCCCCCTCATAGGCCTATTTATTGACTTGTCCTCAAGTCAAACAAGATCTTTATTATGCAAAAAAAACTGCTTATGAGGCAAGAAATTTCTAATGCCAGAAAGTGAAAATATTTTTGTGAATTTTCAATGGCCAAGTAAACCTGGATTTCCAAGGAAAATTCGAGTTTATGTTGTGCTAGTTGCCTGGTTTTCACAACTAAACTCCCTTTTTTTGTTTCTTGTTTTTTTTTTATGTTTTGTTTCTCTCTCTCTTTTTTTTTATCCAATCAGAAAATGGCTAAGAAGAAAGTGAAGGAGAAACATCAGTGTGTTTATCCAACACTTATCTCCCGGTCCTGTGAAATATGTTGTATGAAATCTTGTTTGTTGGTAGGCTTGGTGTAGAGTTTGAGCCGATGGCCATTGACCACAAATGTATGTGCTTCATCATCGATTGTTTGGAGTTTGACTGAGCCATTGTCATATACCTCTGCAATATCATATGGACCAAGCCAATGAGTTGTGAACTTGGCCTTGAATTCTTTGAATTTTGAATCAAACAATAGGGCCCAGTCACCGATGTGAAATTGTTTCGTTTTGATAAACTTGTCATGCCATTGCGCTCTCTCTTGTTGTATAAAAATATTGTGTTCTAATGTAGCCTGTCTCATCTCATCTAGTTGATTCAATTGTAGTATCCTTTCTTGTTGTGCTTCAAAAAGATTCATCCCCAAATATGTTGCTAACTTAACAGTATGAATTTGAAATTCTATTGGCAAGAGGACTTGCTTACCATAAACGAGCTGGTAAGGAGAAAAACTAGTACTATTTTTCCAAGTGATTCGGTATGCCCATAAAGCTTCAATAAGCTTAGCTGACCAATCCTCTCTATACATCTGGACAGTTTTGGTGATGATTCCTTCCAAAGTTTTGTTTGTAGATTCCACCTGGCCATTGGCTTGTAGATGGTAAGGTGAAGATTTTCTGTGCTTAATCTTGTACTTTGCTGCATCTCCTGCACTAGTTTAGAAGTAAATTGTGCACCCTGATTAGTGGCAATCTCTCTAGGAACCCCAAATATGACAAATATATCTTCAAAAATAAAGTTTACCACTATCTGTTCTATGGCTCTTGGTAATGGTTTGGCTTCCACCCACTTTGTAACATAGTCGGTACATACTAAAATGTACTTCTTTCCTTGTGATGGTGGATGAATCGGACCAATGAAATCAAGAGCCCACTTTTCAAATGGTTCTATTAGGATTTGTGGTTGGAGTGGCATTTCATCAGATCGTACTGGTCATCCCATCCATTGACAAGTATCACAGCTCCTAACATACTTCGTAGAATCCTTGAAAATAGAAGGCCAGTAATACCCCAAATTGAGTATCTTGTATGTTGTTATTTTCTCTGCAAAATGGCCACCACACGATTCATCATGACATGATTTAAAAATATCTAAAACTTCATCTTGTCATACACATCTCCTTATAATTAGATCATATCCTGTGTAAAAGAGATCACCATTGACCCATATATGTCTAGCACTTTGTTTAATAATATTTTTTCTTTTCTTTAGATGACCTAGATGGAGGTAGTTGTCCTGATGATAAATAGTTGGCAATATCAGCATACCAAGGAGTGATAACAGAAATTGCAAACATGTGTTCATCAGGAAAACTATCTAAAACAGGAACAACCTCACCAATATTGTGTAAGCGAGACAAGAAATCTGCCACTTGATTTTCTCGTCCAAGTCGATCTAAAACAGTGATATTGAATTCCTGCATTAATAGTAACCATCTGGTTATCCAACCATTCGTAATAGCCTTATTCATCAAATATTGTAAAGCGAAATGATCTGTGTGGACAAAAATTTCGTAGCCAGTAATGTAATGCCAGAATTTGTTCACAGCATGAACTACTGCCAACATCTCCTTTTCAGTGAATGTATAATCCAATTCTATAGGTGTTAGATTTTTGCTGATAAAATAAATAGCATAAGTCATGGTATGCTCTTTTTGTCGCAAAGAGGCCCATATTGCAGTATCAGATGCACCAGTAGAAATATGGAAGGGAAATGTCCAATTTGGTCCCCTTAAAATGGGAGCAGTTGAGAGCTTCGCTTTAAGTGTCTGAAATGCAGATTGACAGTTAGTATCCCATTTGAAATGTACATCCTTTTAAAGTAATTTAAACAATGGCAGAGCTATCTTACTGAAATTTGCAATAAATCTACGATAATAGCCTGCATACCCTAAAAAGATTCTTACATTTGTTTGAGTTCTTGGTTCAGATAGATTTAAAATGATTTGAATTTTAGCAGGATCTCCTTTTATTCCAGATGAAGAAATGTGATGTCCTAAAACTATCCCTTCAGTCATCGTCATAAAACAATTTTCGTTGCTAAGGGAAAGATTTGAGTCAACACACCTTTTTAAAATTTTCTCCAAGTTTGCTAAGGAATCCTCAAAGGCACTTCCATGCACAGAAAAATCATCCATATAGAATTCAACACATTCATGAATTAGATCTGCAAAAATGGCCAAGACTGCCCTCTGAAAGGTAGATGGGGAATTACATAAACCAAAAGGTAAAACCTTGTAGGCATATGTGCCCCAGGGACATGTAAAGGTAGTTTTGTCCTGGTCCTCTTTTGCAATGCTAATTTGATTATATCCACTAAAACCATCTAGAAATGAAAAATATTCTTTCCTAGCTAAGGCATCTAACACTTGATCAATAAAGGGCAATGGGAAATAATCTTTTAGTGTTGCCTTGTTTAACTCCCTATAATATACAAATATCCGCCATTTGCTATTTTTATTAGGAACAACAACCAAGGGAGAAACCCATTGGCTGTTAAAGATAGGGTAGATAAATCCTACCTTTAATAACTTCTGCAATTCTTCCTTAACTATCTCTTTTAGTATGGGGTTCATTCTACATTGAGGTTGTTTGAGAGGTCTGATTTTATCATCTGTGTAAATGTGGTGAGTGCATGTTTCATGATGAATGCCTGGCATGTCAGTGTATTCCCAAGAAAATGCATGGGAATATTTATTCAGTAAGGCAATCAACTGTTCTTCTTGTGATGTAGTAAGATGTGCACTGATATTCAAATGTTTTCCTGGACTAATTTCAACTGTTTTGCTTTGGACATCAGTGATTGAATGAACATTAAAAATATCATGAAGTGCCAATGCTAAAGAATGTACTGTACAATTTTCCTGAAAATTCTATCCCAAAACTTGATCTGCTATAGCATACTGCATGTCTCTTAATTCTTCAGAAATATGAGGTTCAACAATGAAGTAATCTAGCAAATATTCATTGTTTTCTTCTTGAAAATCAAACAACTGATTGATACTTAGAACAGGCTGAATTACTTCTTCTTCCTGATTTTTGGTCTCATTAATCCATGATAATTGATCTAATATAGAAGGTGATTGGGCAGAAGGATAAAGTGTAATTTGTTTTCTCTCTGTCCCATGTGAAATTAGCATACTTCCTGATCTACACCCTATGAAAGCATCAGTTGTTTCCAACCAGGGTCTACAAAGAATTAATGGAAGCCCCCCTAGATTAGACTTTGGTTGCAGCACTATAAAATCTACAGGATACTCCCAGGAATCTAAAGAAACAATGATATCTTCTAAGATCCCTTCAGGTGTGATTTTAGATCTGTCAGCTAGTTCCAAAACTGTAGTGGTTGGTCTGAGATTTTTCAAGTGAAGGTATTCCATTGTCTCTAGTGTCATGACATTAATAGCAGCACCTAAATCAATCAGTGTTTTTGGAATTGAAAAATTGTTGACAGTGATTGTGACCATTGGGATTCCAGGATCTACATATTTTTCAATAAAAATAGTGTTAGAAATTAATCCTGCTAATTTCCCTACCACATGATTTTTTGATGGATCCTTCCTTCTCTTATTGAGACATAATTCCCTAACTACTTTCGTATAGATTGGAATATCCTTTATAGCCTGCAATAGGGGGATTTTGACACATACATTGGTTAACTCATTAAAAACATCAAAATCAGGTAGGGAGATTGAAAGTTTTTCCTTGACCAACCTTTCTGGAAAGGGAGGTATATATGGTACTAATGTTTTCCCTTTTTGACTGTGACTTTTCTATATTTAATTTTTTTGGAGTTTTCTCATTTTCTACTTATTCTTCTAAAATAACAGGAGATTCTTTTTGTAAAGTTTTTCCAAATATTAAGTTGATGTTTTGAAGTGGGAGGATTGAGTAGGGGAGTGCCATTCCATCATCAACATTATACATGGGTTTATCCATTTTATTATTCGGATTTGGTATTGGCTGGGCTGGAAATTGTGTTGGTCGAGGTGTAGGATGGTTGTATGGATATTGAAGCTGTTGAGGTTGTTGTCCTAGTTGGGGAGCAATATTGGGTTGTTGTAAAAATGGGGCTTGATTCTGCTGGTATTGGGGATATGCAGAAGGTTGTTGATAGGGCTGTAGATAGGCTTGTTGATATGTCTGGTTACCATGAGCATACCCTCACCAATTTGGAGCAGGTTGGGCTAGTTGAGGAGACCAAGTTTGCCAGGGCATGGGTGCATTCCATGAATTATGAACAGGAGTTGGATGGTTTGAATGAAACTGCTGCATAGGATCTTAAGACATACTTGAAAAACGTGGCTGCCAAGGTCTTCGTTGTCCCATAAAATAGAGAGACTCCATGCTTTGATTCTCCTCCATTCGAGCTGCCTACAATTCTTTCAATCTAGGGTAATCATCAGTTTATGGTTTGTAGTACATAAGCCACAAATTTGAACAGTATTTAAAGGACATTCTTTTAATGGGTGTTTCTTTCTACATTTAGGGCAAAAAATAGACAAGGCTTGATCTTGTTGGTCTTGTTATTTTTGTCTTTTCTTAGTTCTTGATGTTTCAACCTGTGTTCCTAAGGTACTCAATAGATCAGTCTTAAAATATTCTAACAGATTCCCAAGTTCATCTCTGGATATGCTACTAGTTGCATATTTAGTTGCTTTGGAAGTTACATCCCTTTTCCCATTTCTAGCCTTTCCTCTTGAATACTTCTGACATAAGTCTTGTACCTCATCAAAGGGTAAGTAGGAGATGTCACCTTTTCCCATAACATTCAAAATATCAAGGTATTCTTCTCTTATTCCTTTTAAAAATATTGTCTAAGTGATCTCAGGAGTCAAGGAATTGTATTTGGATTTCTGCAAGTTGTATGCGAATCTTTCTAGATACTCTTCCAAGCTTTCATCCTCCTGCTTGTTGCTGCCTTTTACACACCTGGGTCATGTGGCAGAAATATTCAAGCCACTCAGTGTGTCCTTGGGGGAAAGTCTCGAGTCAAGGCTGTCACCTTGTTCTTGACTCCTCCGTTTAGGCTCAACTCCTAATGAAGCCAAGGGGGGTAGACCCTATTAAGTTACTAAGGCTGATTACTTAGTATGGTGATGTTAAACTGAATGAATTACTTAGGAGTTTGAAATTTAACCATAAACAACCATAGATGACAAGATACAAAATGAGTGCATGAAAGAACAATGTTGAGACACAATATATATATAGCAAGAAAATAACCAGTGACTTAAAATGGAGTCAAAAGAAAATCAATGTACTTGCATGTGCTTGGAGTGAATGTTTTGGAATTGCCTCTTGGTATGTTTTAAGTTAATGTGAAATATGAGTTGATTAAAATTAGGCAAAGGGGTGGACTCTAGATATACCTGAGAGTACTTGGAGTGTGTCCAAAACTAAACCTTCATGGCTACCCGCAAGGAATATGTGGGCTGAATGGAGTCTCTGGGGCTATTGTTCATAATGCACCCATTAGGGTGTGATAGAGCTCGGCACCCCGAGGTCACTTTTCAGAAGTTCCCACTTCCTTTGGGTATTTTTCCACCATAATGGTTTGATCTAGGTGTTTGATTTTCACCTGATGGTTTGTCAATTTGGGAGAGTGAATCCTAATAATACTAGTCACTCAAGTGCTTTTGATACAGCGTGACTGATCGGATGAACCGTAGCCAAGTGTAGAGCATACACACCGGAGTCTTGTCAATTTTAGTAAATTTTGAGATGGATGTTCTTGTTAAAAAGAAAACCCTCCAGGAACCTCTTTCGGTCCAATTGGACCTCAATTGAGGAATCAATGAGGGGTTGATTTTATTATGGTTACTAAAACAAATGATGATATCAAATGAAACATAAAAAGATAAGCAAACCACAATTTTCTAATTAGAATACCACGAACCTTTCTTCACCTTTCGGCTCAAAAGGAGGCTCGTGGGGTAAGTATTAAAGTTACTTTGAAACCAATAGAAATGGAATATGGAAATGATTTAAAATCAAAGTATACTACCCTGCATATTAGTACTACGCTAGATTGAAAAAAGATGAACGAAAAGCAAAAAATGACACGGACGCAAATCCCCCCAGGGGGGATGGGGAATGGGCTCAAAAGAGCCTATTCAGAATTATTTTTATTAACAGTGGTTACAATATCAGAAAACTGATATGGTTCCTCTTGATTCTTATACAGAATGAAACCAAGAGCCTACAAAGCACAAAAATTAAAGATTTCAGTCAAAAAGGGAGACCCCTGGGGGGATTCAGAAGGCCCAAAAGACACTTTCAAACAGAATCTCCTTCTCTTTTATGTTATACCTTCTAAAAACCAGCAATCTTATTAGACTGAAATATGCCCAAAATAACTCTAAAAGTACCTTTGGGTTAGCTTCTAACTTAAAAAAGCTAAGTTAAAACTAGTTAAAAAAGGGTAAAGCAAGGAACCAAGGAAAGCAAGCTTTCCTTGGGATCTTGGCTTGAATTTTAGGCAGCCAATATGATGTGCACTGCTTGCTATATTTGTCTTTTATAACAAAAAACATAAATCTAATGCATGCAAGCTACAAATTCTCTTTAAAATTCCATGCAAAAAGGACGATTTCCCTAAAGCTAGATCTAGAATGCTTGTGAAACCTTTTAAGAACAAGATCTAGATTATGGGCTTTGAGAAGATAGATCTATCTTAAATTTACTTTAATATAATATATCTAAACAATATCAAAGCTGTGGACAAAGTAACCAGGTAAAAGAATTGATTTTGAAGGAGGAAGAGGAGGAGAGAAATGTTGGTAGCCTTGAAGATCCACCATGGAGCTTTCAGGTGGAATGTCGAGGGACTATGCCTTTGGAAGGTTTTGGAGAGAGTGAAGAAGCAAAATAGATCAGCATCCTCTCCAATCTAGGAACCTGCAGCTCAACTGAAATAAAAAAACTTGCTGAAATACTTGTGAGATCCGATTAGTGCATACATAGAGATTCATAATAACATGCATATAAACTTATAAAACATGCTGAATCTAGATCTCTAAACATGCATCAAAGGAAAGAGATGGCCAATAAATTTATTGAAAATCACCTTTCCTATCAAGATTATAATAAGCTTATTATCAATCTTAGTAATGAATCCACAAGCAATCAGCAAATTATGAACATAGATACAGGTTACCTCAGTAAAAAATGGCAATGATCATCCACACATACAATGGCATAACACCGTCTTGCCTCCAAAGCTTCTCTTTATTTCAAATGAACAATGACAACAGTACAATATCAGCAACACCTCAATCCCAGTTCTAACTAGCTTGGAAGAGGGAGATTGTGCCTAGATATATGCAAAAACCAGGAGATCCATCCCAGGGGGGGCACAAATCCCAAGGAGACAGATCAAATCAGTTGATGGAGAGTCAATCAATGCAGATCTGAAGCTAAACTGAGCCTACTTGTCAACCGGGGGGTTGATTGAGCTGACACATCAACCCATAAACCGACACATCAGTCCATAGATCATCCAAGAGAGTCCACACGTGTGGAGGAGAGAGAGAGGGCGCAATTCCCCATAAAGATAGCTGAAGATCAACTCTGGATCTGATTTGATCACCTCCTTCAGTCAAGGATTTGTCAGATCCAGTCAATCTGGTTCAGATCTGATTTATTTCAATCAAATCGGCTAAGAATCCATTGATCTATGATTTTGGATTTGCTCCATTATTCATCAATTTATTAATTAAAATAATCAATAAATGATTTTTTGGGGCTTTCTGACCTGAGTGATGGAAAATCACTCAAAACTAGGAAATAGTGGGTCCATGGGTTTACATGGTGCTCTTAGCTTGAAAATGAGCACCTACATGATTGAAACTAATTATTTGGCCCACTTTTATTACAACATAAATTTTTCCAATTAAACTATTAAAAAATAGCCTAAGTTTTGGAAAAATTAAAATTTAATAAAAAACACTGAAAAAAATAAAAAATTGAAAAATTGAAAAAACCTAGGGGGACTTAGACATGTTCATATGACTCGACCATGATGTCTAGCATGTTTATACATTGACACATAGACTCTATTAACCTCAATAGGCCTAAATTCCAAGCCGACCAACCCAACTTTGGAGTTATGGAGTGAAAAACTCAGAAATTATCAGTCGTTTATTCAACAACCAATAATAACCAAAGGAAAAAACACCCTGTGCTGATTAGATTGACAAATAAAGTCTAAGAGACCGAGTCTTTTACAGACACTATCATGCTAGAACATTTATTACAATTTCCCCATGGGGTATGAACATGTGATATAGTACAACAAGCACTTCCCATAAGTACTTCCAAAGGTTTTCTTAAGTCCGAATAAGTTATCCTTGTCTGGTTCACTAGGCTCACTTGATGAAAAAAACCACTAAGTAAAAATTAGGTGGTAACACTACTAAGACATCCTGAAAATTTCATGTTTTAAATCCTTTGATCTACAATATGCCTGATATTTCCTAAGAAAAATTTTCTTCATCTCATACCAGCTAGTTATAGAATGCTCTCCTAATCCCATGAACCATTTCAAGGCAGTTACTTTAATAGTAGCAGGGAAAAGACGAAGTTTGTGGGTGTCATCAGTATATCCATAGGTTCAACACAAGATATCAAATTTGAATAGGAAAATATCTGGATCTTCAGAAGTCATACCATAGAAATTTGGTAGGACAGATGGTGGAATATTTTTCATCTTTACCTCTTCCCCTAGGATGATGCTAGTGTCCAAGATGGGGAATTTAAAGGTGGCTTCCTGATCTTCTTCTGCTCTTTCATCCCTTTCATGTCTCATTTCTTCTTCCCTATCATGTCTCCTCTCTTCTTCCCTTATCTCTTGTCTTAGTTTATTTTCCATTTCTAACCTTCTCTCATACTCCCTTCTATGTTTTGCAGTTGGCCCTTTTGATGTTTCTTCTTCAACCATTTCAAAAGTATCAACAGTTGTAATGAGTCCTTTTTTATCAGATAAAGAAGTTCCTGTTACTTCTATTTTTGGGGGGTTTTTGACAAATCTACCTTTTTCGTCTCTTTGTCTTGACATAAAACTAGAATCTACTCTGTTTTTGAAATTTTCTTTTTATAAAAGAACTAAAGTTCTTAAGTCTACTTCTAAAATGCCTCCCCGGAAACGACGCCAAATGTTGGGCTCCAATCCTAGTGTAAATTAGACCTTAATTTTATGTCAATCCGGAGTTTGTAGACTTAGAGGCTCCCAAATATAGAGACTCAGAGCTAGACCTAACTGGAAATTTAGTTTACCTATGAAACAAATCTATTGAATGCTAGAATGCTGTGACTTTGAAATGCAAAACCTCCCTTATAGAAGCAAATTCATTTGATCTCTGAGTTTAACCAGCAATTCATATGTGAAATATGCTGTGATAAAAAAAAAATACTGAACCTAAATCTTAAAAATAGATCACAATACACTGCCTATTATCTCACTGTTGAAAGCAGACAATCATTGATTTCGTTTACAAGAAGACAATTCGCAATGTATAACTATCCTCAGCAATTGGATATTGAATAAGAAATGCAATCTAAATCATTCTTACAACATTCACACATTTTAAATAACAGAGCTCATAACCCTGTTCATACAGTCTAACTCATTCTGCAATGTATGAGTCATTGAAATAAGGAAAATCGACTTCTACAGGATTAAATTAAAACATACCACATGCAACGATGCAGAAAGATGTGTGCATACTTGGAAAAGGGGGCCCTCCAATGCTTTGCTTGCACACGCAAATAAAATCACAGAGGTCTAGAAATCAACTGCATTCACCATATAGAAATGGGCATACACAATATTTTTTCAAATCCACAGTCTTTATTTCAAAACCATACGTCTATTATCCAGGAGGTCTCTTTCCTCTATAAAATCAAATACTTATACAATTTAAAAAAAAAATGGAAATGCTACAAATTTGGAAGACTCATAATGATATGCAACCCTCGAGATCCTCCATCAGATCCATCAAAATAGGCAAAATCGAAATTGTCCTGTTTTTATGCTAAGTGGTAGCACAGGTGGTCGACTTTGATCGGCATTGACTCGACACCTATGAAAGCCACATCATCTGTTCGTTAGAAATTTAACCATCCTTGGACATTGAGGATCTTCCTCCCATCTCTCAGTTTGTGCCTACCTGGCCTGCAAGTATCCAACCTAGGATAAATTACGGGAAATTAGCACATACTGTAATTTTGAATAAAACCTTAATTTAAATGCCTTAAAAATCTCATAATTCAATTTTCTAAGAAGCAACAACATTTATACCTTTGACCAAAGTTTTGTGGATGAAATTAAGGTTCTATGGATCAAGTATGAAGGTTTATGGAGAAAAATGGAAGGTATTTGGATGGCAAAATAGGTAAACATGGTGCCCAACAGTACGGATGGAGAGATGACTATTTCCAACGGGTTTTCTACACAGAGATTTATTTTATACCCCCCAACACAACCAATAACTAAAAATTCATGGTGGTTAAATTGTTCTTTCGGGGAGGAGGACTTTGATGACCTCTCCCTCCCTAGTGATTTCTCCTGGGAACTTCAGGATATGACCACTGAGAATGTATTAAACTAGCGTGTTTCTTCAACAGCTTGTATATATTTTCCTCAGTATTTTGCTCAATTCGATCAGATTTTTAGAGACGAGTTCCAAGAGAATGTGGATCTCTCAATGTTTATGGAGACACCTTGTATATTCACAATTGAAGAGCATACAGGACCCTATACCATACCTTTTGAAGTTGGCCGTGAAAAGTTTCTGCATATAAACACAGGATTAAGTGAAAACCAACAAGCACAACTGCTTGAGGTTCTTAAAACCCAAGCTGGAGCATTTGCATGGGAATACACTGATATGAAGGGTATACACCATGACACTTGTATTCACCATATTTATATGAATCCAAATATTTCACCTGTAAGGCAGCCTCAGAGGAGGATGAATCCTGCTCCAAATGATATAGTAAAAGAAGAATTACAAAAACTCCTCAATGTTGGTTTCATCTATCCTATCTCTGATAGTAAATGGGTGTCTCCTCTAGTGGTAGTCCCAAAGAAAGTCATAGGAAAATGGTGCATTTGTGTTGATTTTAGAGAGCTAAACAAAGCTACACTCAAAGACTACTTTCCTTTACCTTTTATTGATCAAGTGTTAGATACCCTGTCGGGTAAACAATATTTTTCCTTGACGGATATAGTGGTTACAACCAGATTTTAATAGCACCAAAAGATCAAGACAAGACCACTTTTACATGCCCTTGGGGAACATATGCTTATATAGTTTTTCCATTTGGCTTATGTAATGCACCTGCCAATTTTCAGCGAGCAATCTTAGGAATTTTTTCTGATCTTATACATGACTGGGTGGAGGTATACATGGATGATTTTACAGCCTATGGTAATACCTTTCAAGAATCTCTTGACAACCTTGAGAAGGTCCTGATCTGATGTAAAGAAACAAATTTATCCCTTAGTCATGAAAATGTAAATTGTTACTGACAGAAGGTATAGTATTAGGACACCATGTTTCCTCCCAAGGAATTAAGGTAGATCCTACTAAGATCGAAGTAATTGTTGGCCTTTCCTCTCCAAAAACTCAAAAAGAGGTAAGAAGCTTTCTTGGTCATGCAAGCTATTACTGCTGCTTTATTGAACATTTCACTAAAATAGATGCATCGATGTTTAAATTGCTTACAAAGGATGTAGAATTCCAGTGGATAGAATCTTGTCAAAATGCTTTTGAAATTTTAAAAGCTAAACTATCGATGGCACCAATATTCAGGGGTCCCGATTGGTCCCTTCCTTTTCATATATCCACCAATGCCTCTAATATAGCCATAGGAGGAGTCTTGGGCCAAAAAGAGGGACAAACACCTTATACCATTTATTTTATTACCAATAATTTGACTCCTGCTAAACTGACTTACATTGTTACTGAAAAATATTTTTTGGCAGTAGTTTATTCTATTAATAAATTTCTCCATTACATTACAGGTTATGATTTTTTTGTGCATACCAATCACTGTGCCATTAGATTTTTTATGAATAAACCAATTACCAATGGAAGAGTGACCTGGTGGCTTCTTCTATTGCAAGAGTTTAACATCATCGTCATTGACCGACCCGGTAAAGAAAATCTAGTAGCAGATTTCCTCTCTTGCATTCAACATGATGATGATGCTAAACCCGTTGACGACACTTTTCCTAATGAACATTTGTTTGTTTTTTCTGTCCAAAACCCTTGGTTTGTATACAATGCCAATTATTTATCAATTGGGAAATTACCAAACCATTTGTCCCCTCACAAGAAACGTCGTATTATAGTTCAGAGTTCTAATTATACTTGGGTTTATAATGACCTGTTCCACACCAGTCCAGATATTATTATTCGACAATGTGTGCGGGAGGATGAAATGACAGACATCGTCCATGCATCCCATGAAGGACCATGTGGAGGACATTTTTCTGATAGGCGGACAACATACAAAGTGCTGCGTGCTCTAGTTATTACTGACCAATCATTTTCAAGGATGCTGCCAAGTATGTTAAAGGATGTGATAGTTTCCAAAGAATGGGTAGACCTACGTCATCCGATCAGATGCCCTTACAACCTCAGGTCATGATTGAGCCTTTTGAGAAATGGGCTCTTGATTTTGTAGGACCAATTTCTCCCATGTCTCGTAAAAATAAGTATATCCTGGTTTGCATGGACTATTTCACCAAATGGGTGGAAGCTAAAGATTTTTTTAGGGCTACAGAGAAATCAGTGGTAGAATTTATATATGAAGAAATATTCACTCGGTTTGGTGTACCTAGATAAATTGTCATAGACCAAGGTACTCAATTCGCTTCCAAACTAATGAAATAACTCACTACGAAATATGGCATTCGACATTGCAAATATTCACCTTATCACCCTCAGGCTAATGGTCAGGTAGAATCAACCAATAAAGTATTAGAAGCCATTTTAACCAAAACCATTCACTTACATCATAAGGATTGGGAAGATAGACTCCCAAAGGCTTTATGGGCCTATAGGATAACATGGAGAAACACTATCGAACATACCCCCTATGAGTTAGTGTATGGAAAACAAGTCCTTTTACCTATTGAATTTCAAGTTAAAACCTTTTGTATGGTAGCACAATTAGGCATGGATTTCGATGAAGCACAAAAACAACGAGTATTACATATTAATGAGTTATATGAGATTAGACAAGATGCACTGCAAAGAACCATGCTAATATAGAATCAACGAAAGTCATGGCATGATAAAATTATTAAGCAAAAGCAATTTAATACTAGAGATTGGGCACTACTATTCGACTCATGGTTTAATAATTTTAAAGGAAAGTTATCTACCCATTGGATGGGCCCATACAAAGTAGTTACAGCTTTTGACAACGGGTTAGTAGAAATTAAGACAATTGATGGTTCACAAGTTTCCTTTGTAGTTAATGGACACAGACTTAGACTTTATCACCAACCAACATCCAAACAGGATTTCATACATAATGTTTTGCAGCAGTAGGAAATGGAATTAGTTGAAGGGGAAGTTATTCCTCCTCCTCTTGATCCTTAAAAAATTATTTTGGGTTATCATCACTTGTATATATGTAAATATGTGTTTGTTTCTTTGAATAAATAAAAATCTTTTCTGAAAAATTGCTTACAAGGGACTTTTTTCTTTCTATAAGGTTATATATGTTTTCGTGAATAAATTGGATAATCTAACAAGTGGTTTTACAGTTTGATTACAAGTACTTTATCTTGATAAGCAGCTCATGGAGTATTATTTGGAAAAAGGGAAGTACGCTAAAACACTTATCAGGTATCTTAACCTTTCTTGGGGTACTTTTGAAATTTGCAGCTTATAGTGACAATACAAAAAAAAATCCTCTGTATATCATTCTTAACCAGCTCTTTTGTGATTCATATGGTTTTTTTTTGTTTTGATTCAGACATGTATATTTCCGATTCTCTCTTTTGAACAGTTGCTTGACAGACCTACTTTCATTATTATATTTTCACAATCTCATCTTACACCTATGGACTACTAGTTCATCCTATACTTGTATCAACACTTGTCTCTCAAGTATTTTTGTGATAACTCGAAAGTAAGTGGAATTTTTGTCTGTGGGGAACATTACTTATCTCTTATGAAGAAGAAGGACGGTAAGGTCAAAGAACAACTTTAAGTTATTCTCTTTTGACATGATATATGGTTAAGGCCATTATGAAAGTTACTTATGAGTTTACTTTACAAAATTGAATTGTGTGTTTAGCAGGGCTTAACACGCTCTAGTACCAATCGGCTTCCGTATACTTAATATCATTGTACAAGGCAAACCCGTCGGGGTACTAAACATGCCTGCTGGCAACGGGTCAATGCTAAGTAATAACTTAAAACAAGGCAGCTCGATAAATGAAAGTAAACCCGTTGAGGTAGTGAACAGGCTCGCTGGCAGCAGGACTATGCTTGCATGGTACCAAGGTAAACCTTTCGGGGTACTGAACAGTCCTGCTGGAAGCGGGGAAATATCAGGTAAAAGAGATCTAGTTAATGCACCACTGTGCACATAGTTCGTAAAACAATGATAATATAAACAAAAAATTTCAGAATTTATGAATAAACATGTCACGGCCAATTGTTTATAATGTCATTTGAGAATGGCTGTAAGTTGGGCTTGGCCCCACCCATCTAGTTCAACAAATACCTAGGATGTCATTATCCTAGAAATGGGACCCATAACTGTAAATCTCACACACTCCGGGGTAAACTTAAAATATTTTTTGATGACAAGATATCTTTAAAATGAGGCATGGATGACTAGATTTTCCTATGGCATTCTTTTGGTTATATTATCATCATTCAAGTGGTATTTCTAAACACTGTTATATTTTTTATGAATATAGATATCTGAATCATTTCCATTTACTAGTTATTTTTTCTTTTTTCTTACAAAATAATAACAGCGTGATGGAAATTTTTATTTACTTATCTGGAGCAATCAATTCTTCTCTCTTGTATGGCTTGAGGACATGCCATATCTTTGGTTTGGGGGAGGATTACGAAAGATTAGACTGTTTTATTTTCATTATTTAGGACAACTATTTATCTCTGACAAATGATAAGTGTTTTCACGATAATGTAAGTAGTGGAACTTGGTTATAGCATGAAGCATATTTTCATAGAAAAAAATCAATATGGAGGACTGTATGAAGGATCGGCTGATGGTCCAAATGAAATACCAAATGACGATCTAAATAAAACATTGTGATATTATAGCACTAATGATTAAAATTTGCAAACCAAATTTTGTTTTTGGAAAATAGTTTTTACCTCCATGTGGACGCGATTTGACCTTAAAATATTTTTAGTCATCATTTCAATGTTGACAACCCTATCCTCATATCTAATCACGCATGTAAACTATCAAAGGACCGATCTTCTTGTTAATAAAAAATGTGATTTATGCCTTCGTGTCATACGTTCAACCTGTCCAAAGTTTTACTTTGGACATGGTTGAACTAATTACAATCCTTATGAATTCACCCATTAGTGCATATGCTCATTAATGGCACACGTCTCAAGGTTCGCTATGATAGCGTGATCTCTTAAACAGGGCAAACTTCTTGCTATTCCATCGTTTGCATTATTTTTGTAGAGTTGTTTTAGCCATTTTCTTCTTACACCCTATACAAAAAGATCCTGTTGCACAATGCCGAATTGTTTCAAACCTAAGAGCTATCAAATTAAGACTGTTGAAGAACTCAACAAAGCCATTAAATATTCATACAATGTTTGACATGAAATACATGCTATTTTGAAAGCACAAGCCAGAATACTAAAGTTTAAATCACATCCTTCATCTGCCAAGTCGAAGGCAGCTGCTCGCAGAACTCCGCCTTCTTCCTAAGTTATCTTTCTTTTTGCTCAATGGGACCTGGAATTTATTCGGTTTGGGGGAATGTTGATCCCAGTTTTGTCATCATTTTTGGCAGTTAAATTACATGTTTAAACATATGTTTTGTCATATTTTTGCATATTTTCTATCACGTAGCTCACTATTCAACCCCAGGTACGAATGAATTTAAGATTTATGTAAAACCTATTTATTATTATCATTTCACTATTTTATAGATTAAAAATGACATTATTTGGAGCGTCTTTTGATTTATGTATGCATTTGTTTATAGGTTATAGGTTTTGGATGAGCTAACAACAAACACAGATTCAGCTAGATATGCGCATAGCGTGTCTAGCTTACCATCCATCTCGCTAATTAGACTGCACGATATCTGTTAGCAGGTTTTCCAGGAATTAAAACATTAGCAGCAGATTGTTAGTGCAGACCATAGTCTTTAGCATGGCAACAAACAGAAAACGCATTCATCCTAGATACGTGTAGAGCATATCCACGTCATCTTCCAGCTCACTGTTACACCCGTCGTTCCAACCATGCGTCATTGATAAGAGATTATCGGGTGTTAAATCTTGCAACTGTTTACTTTCCATGCATTTGGGTGATGCAATGGCTCTCGTTCTATAAGAATCACTAGCACGTTGCCTTTGCTCGACACCACACCACCAGTCCATGCTAAGAAGAACCCTCACGCCACATCACGCAGCATGAAGAGAACCGATTCATGAAGGAGAAGGAGAACACTATGTGTTGGTGTTTTATCAGTTAGACACCATAATGGTTGACTAAATTTAGAGAGAAGTCGACCACTAAAGGGTTGACTTGCTCACCTCTGTAAAAATTGTGTATATAAACGCCTCCATGTGAAGAGCTAAAAAGTTGTTGAGTTCTTCAATTCATTAGTGAGACAATCAGTTTTTAAGAAGAATTTTGTAAGTTTGTTCCTTATTTTTAATAGAAGCTTGATGTTCTACTGTTCATGATTGTGTTCGAGTAAGCGTTAGTCAGGCATCACCCCTTATTGCTGAGAGGGCCCCTCATCAACCAAAGGTTTCTTTTCTTGTGTAATTTTGTTACCTTTTCTTTTGTAGTAAATTTGATTTCTATTTTGTTTTCATTTAGATTACTGTAAACATTTATTTCATTGCTTCCTGTAATGCATTTTATTTCTAAAGTTAAATAGTTAGTTGCGCGCATAGTTTGCTTTCAATTTTCTTTCAGTCATTTCATTTCCAGTTTTACTGTTCAGTTTTATTTACAAGTAGATAGAATAAATTGTTGTTATCAAGTTAAGATATATTCAATTCTGTTCATTTCCCTTTCTGTTATAATTTTATTTAAATTTTAGTTTGTTTCTTAATACGCAATGATTTCTTTATATTTATGAATTAGTTTAAGATTATTTCACTGTCAAATCTGATTATTAAGTAGGTTTATTTACTGTCTCTTTGCATTGTATTTGCATGTGCACAAATTCAGCTGAAGATTAGATCATTTAGGTTATTTTCTGTGCAGACTGTCATTCAGACAACCTGTTTAAATTGTCATTCAGACACCCCTTTCAGACCTGCAGTTCAGTCTATCATCTAGTCCCTAGTTTCATTTTTAGTGTTTTTAATGTGTTTCGAACTCATTTGAAGCTCTGTTTCCTTAGTTTTTAAAGCATGCTTTGACTGTTATAGTTAGATGCTAGTTCTATTTAACATTATGACTAAGAGTGAGATTGTTTTAGATTATTTATTAAATTTTTATCCTCTCACCTTGAACATGTTTTGAGCTATGTTAAGTTTTGTTTCTTTTGTTTGTTTCTGATTGCTTTAACTAATATTGTTGTATTGTTTTGCGTTCATGCCTTTGGATTGATTTATCTGTTTGCATGTAAAACTTAGTATTAGATGTGTTATCCTTAGGAAAATATACTAGTACCTTGTATACTGTTCCTTTTTCACTGTGTGATTACCAAAAGAGACTTGTAGGATAGAATTTGAAGTTATTCCTATTAATTTTTCTACTTGTTTCTTTTATCAAGTTTTCTACTTGTTTCTCTTATTAAGTTTTCTTTATTGAGTTTTCTACTATTGTTTCTTTTATTAATTTTTCTATTCACTTATAAGTTAGGTCTTCCTTGCATCTTAGACTTTCACATGAAAAGTTAGTTGTTGATAGTATCCTTTTCAGTCTAAAGGTACTTGATTCTAAAATAATTTATCAATCTAATTATTGTTGCTATGTTTTCGATAGAAACTTGCTTTGCATAATTAGTTCTTGAAATATTAAATAAACCTTACTAGAAAGAGTAGTTTTTTTCTTGTATAGAAGTAGTATTGTATATATATTTATTCTTTAGTAAATGTTTATAGAGTAGAGTAGTGTATTTTTTATATTCTGATTTAGTATTATCTTCCGGTTCAATTACCTTAATAGTTGAATTATTAGGAGTTTGACTCGGTTTTTCATTTTGAAAGATATTTTGATCTTTTGTTTGTTAAAATATTTCCACGACACCATAGGAATCCCTCTACCTTCACATATATTTGTGTCAACTCTAATCCTACCAACCCCGGTCCATAATTAAATATTAGTTGAATTAATCTAGATGATATAACACCCAACACGTTCCACAAGAGCAATTGCAGGTAGAAATCCCTGAGAAGCTAGAACAATAAGTTCTACAAGTTCAACCAATTCAGCAAGTCGAACCAATCCCCCCAGCTAATGTTGAAGTACAGGAGATCCATAGTGATCTAGAGGAGGAAAACACCCCTTCCACCTTTATCTGTTCTAATAATGTTGTCACTACCATGACCTCATCTGCCACAACCACCTAGTTATCTAGGAACATTTTTTATTCTTTATTTTCACAACATTTTTTTCTCAAATTAATTTATCCAAGATTCTTTCTTCTACCAATCGTATGCCCTTGGTATCACAAAACCCTCCTACTTATATACCTCTTTCCACTCCATCTATTCTTTTGACCTCAACAGAACTTGATACCTCTCTCATATCCACAACTTCTCCCCATAAATATATTACATATGCTCCCACTTCCACTCCTCCATCCCTAGCATCCATCATCCCCACATGTTCCACCATTATTCCATCTCTTAGTATGGAAATCCCCATTCCTCAAACTTCCTAGCCTGAACCTTTAGTTACTATTCATGAGGTAACCATCTCAACAACTGATGAGATGGTCGATTTTGGAGAAGATGGAGTGGTCTCCCTGGGAAATAATTTATAGAGAAGAAAGGAGAAATTTGTAGTAAAAAAAGGGATCTAAAAGGACAAGGGAAGGAACCTTCAAGCAGGGGTCAGTCCCAAATAAGATCATTTGGAAAAGGGACTCCTCTGACCCTAAACAAGAATCCTTAGACACAACAGCCGCTATGGGATCCTTTCTTGGAGCTAATTTTTATTCAGTGTCTCAACTGAATAATGATTTGGAAGAAAAAGAACAAGAATTGCAAAGGTCCAAACTAGACCTACCACGGGTTGAGGCACAATATAAATGGGAAATCCAACACTTGAGGAGTGAATATGAGTAGAAGCTATGGTAGCTTTAAAGTCAAAATGATTACCTCAAGTAGCATCTTGAGACAGCAGATGACCTGAGTAAGCAATAAGATGAAAATATTTATATCCTTGAGAAACAACTCAAAGATCTCCAGCTTTCATCCAGTACCTCTTCCTTCTCCAAATTTACAGGGGAATAATTTAAATAGCTATCCTGCAAAATTCATAGCGATTTTGATCAAGGGATGATTAATCTTTTTAAAGGATTTAACGAAATGCAGGAATTATATAATGCATTCGAGCACCAGTCTGATGTTCTCCATGATCATAAAAAAAGGAGAAAGGAAGCAACTAGATATTATGACAACATCATATATTGGCAGAAGTATATTAAAGATAGACTAGATGATCTTCCAATCCTAGACAACCTCAAGCTCAAGAAAGTTGAGGTGTCCATTGAGACATGGGAGAATATATGTGACTCAGTGGATTCCATCATTAAATATGGGTTGGTGGCTTGTAAAAGAAGATGGTTCACTTCTGATACTTTTATTAGTTATTTGTATCTGCCATTTTTAGATCCTATTGATTAGGATATGCCTCCAAAATTGAAATTGGAAAAAATTGAGAGGGAATTTGCTGGAATCAAGGAGCATATATTGGGAATCACTCGACTTAGCATGGAGGAAATTAAGAAGTGGATTGAGACACCCCTCACTTCATTGATGATAATTTATCTATTCCTCAAAGAATGGATGAAGATCAAGCAAAAAGAGATTGTTTCCCTAATTTGTAAAGAAAAAATACATTTAGAACATGCTCAATTTAGGGACATCCAAGATTTAATGGATGCATTTGACAAGTTGTGTTCTGCACATGGAAAATAGTGAAACCAAATATTTTGTAATCCCACATCATGGGAAGATCCTTTTTTTGTACATTTTTTGTAATATTATTAAAAGGGAAGAGTATCTCCCAAGAAAGGGACTAGCAAGATTAATCTTAGGAGAACCTCCGGAGAAGGGACTAACACAGATATATCAGGAAAGCTCTGTAATTTTGGAAATGTTGTAATGTTTTCACTATAACAAAATTACATTGTTGCTTGTGTTCTATGGTGATTCATTAAATTTATTTCATGAATTTCAGTCTTTCTTCTATATTGCTTTGACATACTGATCATAAGTTGCTCATGTATTGAACGTGTTGATTTATGTATTGATGTTTCATTACACTCTTAACATGTTAAATGTGTATTGGATAAATGTATTTCTTTGGTTTGCATAATATTTTTCTGCAATTGATGAATAGTTATTGATCCCTAATGCTAATTTTCTAATTGGTATTACCTGATAGAACAATTTTGTACACATAACACTTCAGATAAAGCATTGCAATTGTTATTATTTAGTTTTATTTAAAGTTGATTAAAAGAAGTAAAAATTATCTATATTTTTATAAGTTGAATCATTGTTTCCCCATTATAAACCATATACCATAATTGTCTTGCTTGAAAAACCTTTCACAATCACTATCTTAGTTTCCTCAAACAATTTAGTCTAGTATCAAGTTACTTCGAACTTTCTCTTAAATATTCCTTGTAGGAAGAACAAATCTACCTGATCTGAAAACCCATGTGCCAGGGGAGGCCTTGTATCCATAGGATTTAGTCATCCCAAACAACTTGGGGATAGAATATTCTCTGTGTGGGATCGATTCAAAGCCTTTCTGGTTGGAATTTATCCTTGTGTTGATTTTCTGTAGATTATCCAACAACCTACAAGCTCGGGCCATAAACAAATGGCACTAGAAGGAGGTTGATTGTAAAACATGTCAAGTAATAACACAAGCAAGCTTCCTCCTCCCAAGTCACCAAAAATTACTAGAAGCCAGATCCAAGATTCTACGTCTACATCTCATCCTGTATAAATTCAATAAAGAGTCCCTCTCACCCCTGTTCTAGAAAAATTCATTAGAAGAACAAAATTTCTTTTTGTTTCACCAACTAGGGGAACTCTCATCCTTGAACTATTGAGAAAAAATACACACGCGATAGTTGCTAGGGTAGAGAAGAGGGATGAAGAAGATAGAAGCCTCAGAGATGCTTTTTCCTTAACTCATGCAGTTGTCAACTCCCATGTTAATACAAACACTCAAGACACTACTCAACAGGGAGAAGCCCCTCAAAATTAGATAGATCAATTGTTTGAACAGGTAGAAAAACCTTAACCAAACCAACATCCCATTATACAATTGATTGGACCACCACCTACACCACTTGCTTCGTCTTCACCACCATCTATGGAATCCTTGGATAGTAAGACATATTCAGACCCTTCTTCATCCGAAGAAGCACCAATGGAAGAGCAAGTAAAAAGATACTAGATAGACTATGATGTTGTCTTTATCCCTAGACAAGAGCACAAATTTCCCAAGAATCTTGAGAAGTGGATCCTAAAGTTTAACCCAGATGATAGATCCCCTACTCAGGACCATATTAAAACCTTTATGCAATCCATTACGTTAAGAAATGTAGTCTATGAGGATGTAGTGTGTATACTATTCCCATATTCTTTCGAGGGTCGGGCTTCCACTTGGTATTTTTCCTTGGAGTCTAGTACTATCAACTCATGGGATGATTTTTAAAGATTGTTTCTTGAAATTTTTTGGGATGACAATACCCCTGCAGATCTTGTAATGGATCTATCTTCCCAGGATAAAGGGAAAATAAAGAGTCAAGGACTTTAATCAAAGGTTTTACTATTTGAAAAACGGGATCCCTACCATTGTTCTTCCTATGGAAGAATTGTTGGTATTTTATTACATTAAGGGTTTACCAACTCAAATCGCCATGTGTGTGAAAGGGGATCCCAAAACTACTTTGCAAGAAGCTTTTTCGGAATCTATCTTAGTAGAAAAGGACAAGTTTTTCCTAAAGGACAATCTTGATGTCCAAACACACCATCCTTCTACATCTAGAAGAAGGAAGGAAAACATCCCAAAACACCCACCCCAAAACAAATACCCTTATGTATGGACACCATGAAGAAACTCTTGCAAAATATTTCAAATGACATGGTAGATCTCAAAAGAAATAATAATGACAATCAGGTAAATAACATAAGTTTGGCAAGGCTGCCATTTAGGAGACCTTACTAGCCTCCCTAGAATCAACCTTTTCTGAACCCTGAAGAAGCGCTTAATTCTGATGAGATATACTCCATATTTTAAAGCCTTAACTTCTGGACCTAAAGCTACTCCTGATGACAGTAGAGACAATTCATAGGGAATTACAGATTTTGTACCCCCTGATGAAGAACAAGACCAACACTTGAATATTGTTAATTGTTTTTCAAAACTTCCCATGGTAGAGGAAGAAGATGAAACTAAAGCCATATTCGATATACAACATTATTACAATACCAAGAGCAAAGGCCAGATATCATCAAATAATCCATCATTGACATCCACTCCAAGTAGAGGTAAAGCGCATCGACATCCACTCTAAGTACAGGTAAAGCGACAGCACCAAAAGATAAGGTAATTCCCGAAGTTGAGTACCGTTTGGTAGATGACTTGAAAAAGGGAAATGGAAATATTTATTTATTTGACCTTAAAATACCATCGATAAAAGAAATTCTGCCTAAGAATATGATTTTAAACAAATCAAGAGAGGTTCAAAATAATAAATTAGAAATTTGTGCAACACTTGATGGTCAAAACACTAGTGTAAAAAGGGTCCCTCCTTTTTTACTAACTTTTGAAATTTTCAATAGGAATGTACACAATTGTATGATTGATTTGGGAGCATCCTCTAATGTTATGTCGGTATCTATATGTAGGAAACATAATGAAACCTGGAGACCCTTCCCTACCCAAATCGTCCAATTGGACATATCTAGAGTTAAGGTAGTAGGTGAGCTAAAGAAAGTCCTCCTGACATTATCCATAGATCCTAGGATCCATCAGACAATGGACATTGTTGTGTCAGATATCCCTGAAACTTATGGCATGTGGGTAAGTAGGGATTGTTCATAGAAGCTTAAAATCTACTTTTACACTAATTGTTCACAACTTTGGTTACCATATAATGGAAAACCAAACCAAATTAAAATCGCCAAGGAACCTTTCATGGAGCAAACAGTTAGAGATCTTAATGATCCTAGTGAACCTATTATTTTATTCACTTCAGCCATAGAACACTATAACTTTGACTCTTTCTTTGGGATTTTTCCTGTTGATTCCTCTCCCACTGAGGATGTTGATAAATTGTCAGAAATCAGGAATTGCATAGTTGTTCTATTTACTGGAGAGATTGTTCATAATGTAT
>LPNX010223411.1:233385-329625 GCA_001517045.1 Pseudotsuga menziesii | reverse complement strand
CTTCATCTTGAGTTATCTCTTGTACCCATGGTGGTCTTCATCCTTCAAGGTGGATCTACCACTCTCTGAAGCTCTTTCTTCTGTCATGGTGTCTCTGACGCTGGGAGCCTTAGATTCATGTTTGTTGGAGTGGATCTTGAATTGTCATCACTTGTTCTTCGGAACAAGTCTCATCCTTCTTTTCTTGTAGGAGGTTGTTCATGACCTTTCCTGCAATTAAAATGCACCAGTTGCATGGTTAGAACTATTTCATAAAACATATGCATAACGACAAATTCTTATGCATCATGCAATTGTTTAGTCAATACAATATTCATCCATATCTCACATAAACTTTCTAGATGCCTTCCATTTCCACCATGACATTATTGAGATTGTGCACTAATCCAATATGTTAGCAAAAAGGTTTGATAAGTAACAATGGAGAGTTGTATAGCACCATGAGCTACGTACCCATCACATGCATATTAGCAGTATACCGTCATTAATGCAAAAAAGAATACATCAACTGAATATAATCAAATGTATAACAAAACAATATCATGAAATGACAATTGAATACTTATCTTTATTTGTTTCATGGGTATACTCCTTCTTGAGTCTTCAGCTTCATCGTCTTCTGCATCATCGTTTCTTATCCAAATGTTGAGGTGGATAAGAAGTTCTTCAAGAGTTGAGATCTTCATATTTCTCATTGATTGAGGAATCTTCTTTGGAAGATGAGAGCTTGATCTTCAGAGACGAGCTTCTTCTTCTTCCCAAAGTCTGCTGAAAGTAATCACTTCCTTCTGGAACAAATTTCTTAAATGAATGAATTCTATGATCTTGGGAGGCCATTCAAGGTGGACATCACCACTTCTACATTCTTCACTTCTTCTATCCCCGCTTGAAGTTGTTCTTTGATTTGAGATATCCTTATGACTGCATGGTCTCTTCATTCTGGATCTTCACATTCTTCAGCTGGTTTCTTAAGGTCATATTCTGATCTATGTTCTTCCCTTCAAATAGCTTGGTCAAGAAATCAACCCTCATCGATGTCTTTAGGGAAGACACTTGTAGTACAAGTTGATTCGTAACTGAATCATCAATGATCTTCTGGGATTTGACCAAGTTCTTCTTGAGAAAGGCTTCTAGCCTCATCTCCCTCTAAAACTGGAACCTCTATCCTCATGTAGGTGTCCAATCCATTTTCTTCAGAGAGATCATATACTTCTAGGATTGGAAGTTGTCAACTTCACCAATCTTATCATCAAGCTGATGTCATAGATCACTTTGAAAAGAGAACCTCAAATGAACATAGCAAAGGATTAGATCTTACCGATTTGAGGTGTCTGTCCTGGTTCTGGAGTTGGCTGATCTAGGGTTTGTCACAGAAATGCTAATTTTAAAACTTGGAATCTTTTAGATCTGATTGGATAGACAGATAGATCTCTTCAAATGGAGCTGTCCAATGTACTCCATTTCTGAAAATAGTGGAGGGAAGCTCCCGGAATAGGAAGCCCTAATTTTCCAATTTCTTCTACAGAAATGCATGTTACTGTTTCTGTGATATCTCCAAAATTTCGGATCCTCTATGTCTGAAATTTTGTACTGAGGTAACCTCACATGTCCCTGATCCACCACCATAGGTTTCATCAGAATGGGTTTCACCATTTGGGATTTATGATCCTTTTCCCAAGGTGACCTGTTACAGGACTGTTCAGAACAATGAAGTTGTATGGCATGCCATGTGTTACTGGTTCATCTTCTGAGCCTGATATTTGGACCACCGAAATTAAAATCCGTGCCATTTCTGGAACATCTTCCAGAATTCCATTTGGATGTTTGTAGCCCAAGATATTGCAATTCTCCCCAAGTGTCCTGTTTAGGGATGAATTCTGGAAGAGGCTGGAACCCTAACTTGGAGAGAACATATCTCCTGGAATACAACGAATCTGAGAATGAATTTTGGAAAAATTTTTCATAAGGATTTTCTCTTCGACCCCTAGAATTTTCAGCTCCTGTTCCATCGCCAATCTCAGAATATAGTGAATGTTCCAAAACGTAGCAGTTTTAGTATTTAGGGTTTTTCCAGCTTGGGGTCAAACTAGGGTTTGAATTTCCCGGAGATTCACCCAACCAAAAATCTTTATCAAGGTCTCTAAAATTTAGTTTTGATGAGGAGAACAATCCTATGCTGGTCTCACTCAAAAATTCCTCTTCTGTAGAAAGTCCTAATTTCCACATCGAAAATTGAAAATGCTCGGAATCGAATTCCGCTTCGACAGAACGATGCACCCTTCAAAGGAGAGTCAGCCTAGCCTTCTTTTGCTGATTGATTGTGGAGAGAGAACCAAAAAATAAGAATCCCTAGCTTCTGTAACTTGTGAAAGCTTCCCTATTCAGGTTAGCTCTGATACCATGTTAAATTTTCATATGCTTAACTAAGACATCAGTATATCATTTCATTTTTCATAATAAAAGCATATAAAACAGGGTCACTGAAAGAAACAGTATCACAAGAACAACACAGATTTATCCTGGGAAAACCCTAAAGGGAAAAGCCCAGCAAAAGCTTCCTCAATATAGATGCCCAAAAAAGGGAAAAAGGTAAAACCAACAAGAAGATCAAAAACCTGATTCTCCTCCTTCTCCAACAACTCCTCTCCTCCACAAGTGCGCTATTCCAAGTGAGTGTGTGTGTCTCAAATGAGGAGCACTACACCTCTATTTATATTCATCCATTTACTTAAATTTTACTCAATTAACATGTCGGCTTAAGTTAACTCATGTAGGCTCGAGTTACACATGTAGGCTCAAGTAATCACACTGGGTTGCTGATGACCCACCTTTACAATTAGAGGGGACTACCTCATGACTCTTATTAGTTCTTCCGATTAGGAGCATCGGGGTACAATGTAATACAAGTGGTTCTCCCGGTTGGACCATCGGGGACCACAAAAGATACATAAAGAATATTCTTCGAAGTTACAATATTTCAACATATATAATGTTGACACAAATTTTAGATTAGATTTATCTTCCTAGACACTTTCTTTATGGGTCTAAATCCAAGGATGGTATTGGTGTAGGTTGTGTACTGATTGATCTAAAAGGAACTAAACGAATGATTTCCTATAGACTTGAATTCGAATGTACAAACAATATTGCTCAGTATGAGGCTCTCGTTCAAAGACTCAGGAAGGAAATAGATTTGGGTGCCCAAATCATTGAATGCTACGGGGATTCTGAAATCATAGTCAAGCAGGTAAGGAATAAGATCCATGTAGGAATATATTAAACCCACTCACAACTTAGGATAAAATAATTAATCATTATTTAATTAATTATTCACCCACTAGCTTAATTAGTTGGCATCCACTTGCACCTTAAAGTCAATACATGCCATCTATATCCTAGGAATGATTTATTTCCAATTCTGGGTTGATCTTGACCACCTTTTGACCATCCAGGACTTTACAGTAGATTCTGCTTTAGTCTGCTTTTTCTTCTTTTCCTGCTTTTCTATGGATAAGATAAAAGCTAGTCAACTAGGAAACTGGGAGCTTTTGTTTCCAACCCATCCTCCATTAGTTTTTCTCCATTTTCTAGGATTATAATGTTATTTCCATCTCCTTGACAACTCACTCATGCTTTTTCCAACTCATGAGGTCCTTGATAGATTTAGTAAGTGCTTTATCCACCTATGGGGGTTTGATATATTTTGGTAAGTCAGCCTTTTTGAGCTTTATGAGTTGTTTCCATACAATTTGATTGTCCTATGAGGGATGTACTATTTATGTACACTATTATTCATAATTATTCAATGGAAGGATACACACCAATATTCATCTCTTCATTCATGTGATTCAGTCTCTTTTCTTCTCTCTAGTTTTCTTGTGTATGCTTGTGAGAATTCTTAGTAGCAAGATCTATTTCATGTGCTTCTTCTTAGCTTAATTTCACATAGCATTGATCTATTATTTCTACATGGTATCAAAGCAGCAAGTTTGATCAAGTTCTATAGAGTTGAGGAGCACATCCAGTCTCCTATCCCTCTCTAAAGAAGAGCTTGTCTAGCTTACAAGATTTTATCCTAGTTTGTTTTGCAGGTTGCAGAGATTTTATTCTTGAGCACATCAATTCAGAAATATGGATTCTTCATCAGCTATAATTCTTACTTCCTTCAACTACCACTAATGGAAATCCAAAATCTCCATTCTATTGCGCAGTAGAGGATTATACAGAGTTACACTAGCTTTTGAGAATGAGCCCAATGCTGTGATTGAGAAAGCTAAGTGGCATAATAGGTTGGATGAAGCATATGGATTGCTTTGCCTCTCTATTTCTCCTGATATACTCTTTCATATAGATGGTTTGACCACTCCAAACCAAGTATGGACTCAATTGGAGTCTCTCTTTGGAGTTCAAGATGAGCTAAGAGCGCATCAATTGGAGATTGAGTTATTCTCAGTGAGTCTAAGCAATTTTCAATCTCTTGAGGGTTTCTTCACCAAGTTCAAGTCACTTGTTCTAATGCTCAAGAAATGTGGGATTTATAAAGCATATGATCGACTAATCCTTTCCATTCTTTCAAAATTGGGTCCTGATTACTCAGTTTTTGTGTCTACTTTTCATGCTACTAGGCTTGTTGTTCCTAAGTGGAAAATGCCTTCTTTAAATTCTTTTCTTGATTCACTAACAAAGGAGAAAGATAAATTGATCCATATGGGTGTCCTTAATTCTTCAAAGGGCAAGGGTCATGCTCTCTTGGTTCAAGGAAGCAAGAAATTCAAATCAAAAGAGAAGCAAATTGTGAAGAAGCCAAAGTCAGAAATTGAAGATGAAGATTCATATGAAGATTTAATGAAGAAAGTTAAGAAGAAAGGGAGCACATCCAAGTGTTATTATTGAAGAAAGGGTTTTAATTCAGAGAAGAAGTGTTTCAATAATAATATGGGCATCATTTCTCAGCTTCTTGAGAAGCACAAGATCGAAGTTCCAGATGAACTAGAGAAGCCTGTTGATTCCTCAGAACAATGTCATACTGCACAGTTCCAAGGTGATATAACTTATGCTTTGAGTGCCAGAGTTATCTCCTTTTATCATGTCTCTGATATAGATTTAATCTCTGATATATCAAAATCATAAATATCAGAACCTTTCTTTGATGATGCTCCTCTCAGTCTACTAGATTCATCTCCCAAAGATTGTGATTTTTCACTAGATATTGACTTACCTTTGAGCAGCTCTTCCTCACAAGCTTGTATATCTGATTTAGAATATTGTTTGCAGGCTGATATGCATGTCATGACACATATAATACCACCATCCATACCATATACCATACCTCTGAATAATCTAAAGACTATACAAATCCCAAGATCACTAGTTGAGTCCTCATTGGTCTCTTATGCAGTGATATTTATCTTACATGGTTTGAAGTCTTTCCTATCTTTCATTGGCTGGTTATCCACGACCTTAGTAATATATGGAATGATATTAAACATGTTTGGATCTGTTATAAACACTTATGGTTCATATCTTATGCCCATCCATCATTCATATTTTTACACCTATCAGTTTTCCCCAGTTGCTCATAATTTTCCTAGTCTAGCCCTATATCCTCATGGAGCCATTGAAGCCTTTGTCCTTGCTGTTCCATATGATAATATTTATGATATATCAGAGTTTTATCATCCTCATATCATATCTATACAGGTGCTACATCATATTGGAAGATTGACATGTGATCCACATCACAATTTTGCAGCTATTCAAGGAATTGGGTGTGAAATAAATTGCCTTATTTTTTGTACTCTTTGGAAAGGAGTATGCATAGATATCTTTTACATTTCAGATTATGTTTGCAGATCAGAGTTTGACAGAAGAAATAAGAATTCAGATAATGCTCCTACTTCATCATTTGATGAGATACAAGGAGTCTCTCCTCTTCCTTCTTGCAGGTTATACACTCCAGCGCATGATCATGGAGTTCATGATTTCTTCAGTAAGCCCTTCATCCAGAAGCAGTTCAGTTAGATCATTAAAGTGAAGATGAAGATATGTTGAAGACATATTTCAAATTTTGTGCCTTGTCCTATCTTGAGGGAGGATTTTCCCCATGTGGTTTTGCCTCTTTCCTCACTTTTTTGGACATAATAATTGTTAAAGGGTGACCATAGCCTTGTTGCTGGGCCCTATATGCATCCATATTTTTTGTCATACCATCATAAATTCAGACTTATAGGGTGGTGTAGGAATATATTAAACCCACTCACAACTTAGGATAAAACAATTAATCATTATTTGATTAATTATTCACCCACTAGCTTAATTAGTTGGCATCCACTTGCACCTTAAAGTCAATATATGCCATCTATATCCTAGGAATGATTTATTTCCAATTCTGGGTTGATCCTGACCACCTTTTGACCATCCAGAATTATTATACAGGACTTTACAGCAGATTCTGCTTTATTCTACTTTTTCTGCTTTTCTTGCTTTTCTATGGATAAGATAAAAGCTAGTCAACTAGGAAATTGGGAGCTTTTGTTTCCAACCCATCCTCCATTAGTTTTTCTCCATTTTCTAGGATTAGCATGCTATTTCCATCTCCTTGCAACTCACTCATGGTTTTTCCAACTCGTGAGGTCCTTGATAGATTTAGTAAGTGTTTTATCCACCTATGGGGGTTTGCTATATTTTGGTAAGTCAGCCTTTTTGAGATTTATGAGTTGTTTCCATACAATTCAATTTTCCTATGAGGGATGTACTATTTATGTACACTATTATTCATAATTATTCAATGGAAGGATACACACCAATATTCATCTCTTCATTCATCTGATTCAGTTTCTTTTCTTCTCTCTAGTTTTCCTGTGTATGCTTGTGAGAATTCTTAGTAGAAAGATCTATCTCCTGTGCTTCTTCTTAGCATCATTGCACAAGGCATTGATCTATTATTTCTAAAATCCATTGCCTATCCCCCCATTTGTTAAATTATCAGAAGTTGTTTAGGGACATGACAAATTCCTTCAAGGGTTTTAATATTAAATATGTCCCTAGATCACATAATTTCAATGAAGATATTTTAGCCAACACTGCATCTAGGCTCATTCCACCAGAAGATCTGTCCCCTGATACTTGTTTATTGAAATGATGCACAGACCTTCTATACCAGATAATGTAACAAGTTGAAAAGTATTTGATGATGATCTTTAGATCTTTGACTTCTTAACAGCCCAAGACACTTTTAAGGATCTATCCATAGATGAGGCTGAGCATGATAAGTCTTTGTCTGATTTTAATTTCTCCTCCAACTTGATCCCCAAGGCAGTCATCAATCTAGAAAAATACTATGACTTGTAATATAAATTTAAAGGTAATCCCAATTTCAAAACTCATAATTCTTCTCTTAAGTTTAAAAATGTTAATATTGGAAATGAGCAAAACTCTCAACTCATTAATGTACGGCTTAGTCGTTCTCTAGAGGAAGAGAGGGCCTTAGTTAAGCTCTGTAAATAATTTAAGGATTTTTTCATGGACTTATGATTATTTAAAAACCTTTTTAGTATCATTTTATTCGTTAGACATACGCAGTGGATCTCTAATTTAGTCCCGGTCCACAAGAAGAGTGGAGAGATCAGACTATTTGTGGATTTACACAATCTAAAAAGAGCATCGGAGAAATACAACTATCATGTTACTTCAATGGAACAGATTTTGCAGAGAGTTTCAGGTGCATAAATGTTTTCCTTTCTAAATGGTTTTCCAGGTTATAATCAAGTTTTGGTCACAACCTCCTACCAACTTAAAACTTCTTTTAGGATGGGGCACATTCGCTTATAGGAGAATTCCTTTCATATTGATAAACGCTGGTGCAACATTTCATAGAGCTATGGATATAGATTTTAGATTTTTGATGCAAAGTTTTGTTGTTTTTTATTTAGATGACATAACTATTTTTCGAAAAAAAATGACATGAACATTTTTTTTGCATTAAGACAAGTTTTTGAGAGATGTAGAAAATATGGGATTTCTTTGAATCTGAAAAAGTCAATTTTTGCAGTTACAGAAGGAAATATTTTGGCCTTTATTATTTCAAAATATGGAATGATAATTGACTCAAAAATATCTAAGACCATTGCAAAAATTGGACTCCCAAGTTCAAAGAAATCCATGCAATCTTTCCTTGGAAAAATAAATTTTGTTAGCAGATTTGTACCAAACTTTGCACAGATTGTTAGGTTGCTCAAATATATAATTAAGAAAGATGTTTTATTCAAATGGTCTGACACCCAAAAGGATGCATTTATAAATATTAGGAAGGCCATAATGGATGCTCATGCATTGATTCCCCCTAATTTTGACAAAGATTTTATTTTATATACATTTGCTACTGATTTTTCTTATGTTGTTGTGTTGGCTCAAAAACATGCAGAGGACATAGAGATCCCTATCTCATTTATGAGATCCATGTTAAAAGGGGTCGAGCTAAACTATACATATATTGATAAGAAATATTACATTGTTTACAAATATGTTAAGCATTTTAGGCCTTATCTGTTGAAATCCAAAACAAAGGTAATCATCCCCTATGCAACTAAAAGAAACATTTTGAATTTGAAGGAGTTAGGAGAGAAGCAAGCTCACTGGATGACAGCGCTTCAGGAATATGATTTGAAGATTAATCCTTCCAATATTGTCAAATGGCAAGGCTTATGTTTGTTAGAATCCCAATCTAATGACCAAGAGAAGGAACAACAATGGATTCAAGAGGAATACATGTCTGTAGACACAATTGATGTCATTTCTACTCCATCTTTTGAATGGTACGATGATATTAGGTTTTATCTTACTCATGGGTATGCTACTCCAACCCTGTACTTTAAGAAGCATAGGATGTTGAGGTTGAAAGAAACACCATATCAATTTATTAATAATGTGCTTTTCCGTAGAAATTATGATGGTGTCTTTCTCAGGTGTTTATAAAAAATAGAATATGGCAATCTTTTGTTTGAAATGCATGTCAGACCTGCAGTAGGGAATTTTTCATGTGACACTACTACACATAAGTTCTTTAGAGTTGGATACTATTGGCCCACATTGTTCAAGGATGCACATATCTTCATTAAAAAGTGTGAAGCCTACCAAGGGTGTGCTGGTAAGTTAAGAAAACCAGCCTTTCCCCTCCATCCTGTTACTATCCAGTTTCCATTTCAACAATGGGACTGGATTTTTTTGGCCCCATTACTCCTCTCTCTACTTTTCAGCATAAGTACATGTCAACTAAAACATACCATTTTACCAGGTGGGTAGAAGCAATTACCCTTATAATTTCCAATACAAACTCGATTATATCTTTCTTATAGAGTAATATTGTCACTAGGTTTGGAGTGCTTGAGTCTTTGGTATTTGATAATGCCTCTTATTTCAATTTCTTGGCCTTTATCACCTTATTTTATAGACCTGTGGTTCAACAACACCATAATACCAACAATAAACCACAAGACATAGGCCCGACAGAGCAAGCTCAGTCAGCAACACCTGCGAAGCAGGCGTAGTATCACCCAAGATATCTAATGTGTAACTTCCATAACCATGTTTTCATAGTTGGCGAGGGAATTATAGTCCCTTGGCGCACAACCAAGGCACTCGAAAAAGGAAACTAGGACGATGGATTCTATTCTCATGTGACTAGACACAACTGTATGACAGCGCGCACAACACAACACTATCTGTAACCCCCACAACTGGTGCAACTGGTGCAATGTAGCTGATCCCCTGTACCAACAGATAGTTTGTGACTTGTGCTTTGACTTAGGAGTTTAACTGCGAACTTATACACACCATTCCTGCAATGCTTTTAACTCTCGTTCATTCACTAATTAATCAAGATAGTGCATACATTCAACTGTAACTAATCAATAAAAAGTAAGAAAATACTTCAACATTCACATAAAAATTCAATACAACCATTCATTCGACACAGGAAATAACATGGAAACCCATCTGGGAAAAACCACCAACGTGCTCTTCATCTGGCATGAGAAATTGTGTATAGCACCTTGCAGCCTGCGATCTGCAGACTATTCTTGAGATATGTCTTTCTGACTCAATCTTCTGCTCTCATGCTCTCTGGTTTATTCTTCTATGTACTCCTACTGATCCACACACAGCCTGGATCGACTCTTCTACTTACTCTCTATGAACTCAGCTGCAGATTCCTTCTACTACTAGCGGTCTGCACACACAACTGCAGATTCGTGGCTCAACAACCTCCTACTTCTACGAGACTCTTCTCTGAGTCTTTTCTTCTACTTACCCTAACTTCCTTAATGGGATAAACAAAAAGACAAACTGAATGACCTTAACAATTGTCCTCTAACAATAATGACGAATGTCCAACCCTTATACAAAATGGGTTCTTCCTATTTATATCTTCTACTGGACCACACAGGGTCAACTAGATACTGCTCATTAGTTACAGGTCATGATCAGCCATCAAAAATGGTTACCATCTTTCAGGGACTGACACAAGGCACAAGGCACAGGCTTACACTGTCTTTAGCAGCCATGATATTCCAGTCCTGTCACTTTTTGACCGTTACCCGCTTGCACACCTACAAGATTTCATTTCCTCTTTCATGCATGTGATCTATCCTTCTTTGCTAGTTCCTTTGCTTCCTTTGCAACATTCTCTCCTCCTCCTTGCACGCGCTTTTCCTTCCTGGATTTTCCTGGCCCAATAAGCCCCCAACACTCACATGTGGCTCATTCTGAGTCACTAAGAAAAAAGGCATTCCACAAAAATGACCTTCTGCAAAAAATTTACTTGCATTGCAAAATATATGCCTCTGGCGTAAGCCCAAGCTGCATGGTGGGACCAACCTTGTCCTAGAATTACTTCACCATCTATTGTACCTTAGCAACTTCCACTGCTACTTCCTCTACCTGTGCAGCCATCTGCTCTACATGGTCGAAAATCATATGTTCTGATGGTCCTTCCTCTAATGACTGCGTGATGGTTTCAAGTTTCTGTTGCAACGACTGAATAAGGGTAGTGAGTCAAGCAGCTTCTGAGTGGTGTGTATCGACCTTGAATTCCCCAGTCCACTCTTTTTCTCAAAGGACCTGGACTTCCTGTTGCAGTCTCCTGATCTTCACGCTCTTAGTAACCTTTTCCTAAAGCGGCAATTTCTTCATTTTTGCCTTTGCATCGTTGATTTTCTCATCTTCCTGTCGTACGTTCTCTCTCATGTTTTCTGTAGTTTCATCTTTTAGCAGCGCTCTCCAGATTGTAGTGACAACTTTAGCTACCTCTATGTAGAGTATTTCTCCTTCTCTGATCTTCCCAGCAGCCTCAGACGCTGCTCTTCTTCATTCCTCGAGCACCTCAAGAGGTGTGCTCAATACCTATCTCGCTTGAAGCTCCTCAACTTGCTTTTTCAGTTTGACTATGATTTGTGTGAGCTGAGAAAACTTAGTGGCTGATTCCTCATCTTCTTGTCCCACCTCAGGGGGGAAATCTACGATCGCACCCTTGATGGCATCAGCTAATGTGATGCAACTTTTCTTGCGTGCTATAATTTATTGTTCCTTCTCTGCAAGGAGGGCATTGTGCCCTTCCAGTTCTCACTATTTTTCCGTAAGGAGGGCCTTGCGCATCTTCGCCTTCCTTTGTTGTTTTATTGACTGATAGGGAACAACATTTTCCCTTAGCCATATTTTTGACGTGGCTGCCTGCTGAATTTCATAGACTTCACTCAAGTCTAGCTTGGAGAAGTCAATCTGTAGAGTGCTATTATCATTAGCTACACTTGTCTCTGCTTCTACTTCCAGTACACACCACATAATCTTTACTTTAATCAGTGGCACTAACACTGGTGTGGTTAATGGAATGTTGGGATCAAAACCATATGTCTCGGCCTCCATAGTGGCTTTAACCTCATTAATGACTTCTATCAAATTACTCAAATGGATCCCAACTTGGCCAACAATGCTTACCTGTTGTGTCTTCAGAGTGGCAAGGTTGTCCTACATGACCTTAGATACATCAGTTGTAAGCTCATGCACATCATTTTCTATCAGTGTGTTCATGTTAGCCGCTTTGTCATCTTTTCTTGTCTTGTGTTGCGACCCACGATGTTGTTGCTGCATTTGTGCTTGGGTCTAGACATTCTACGGACTAGTCCTGTGCTCTGAATTACTATGATTGGAGCCATCCTTGCCATGAGGATTATCTTCTTCTTCATCTTCCTGCGACTGATGATCTTGACCGTCGCCTCCATTGTTTCCTTGACCACTTCCTTGTCCAATTCCAGCATCACCATCCATGCCAATATTTACATCTTGGTGAGCTGGTGGGTCTTTCTGGTTTTGGTCTTTAGGCAACAGATCTACCAATGGGATGCACCATTCCTTATGCCATTCTTTAACAATGGCATCCATGTCCTCATCCATGATCACGAATCCATCATGGTGTACTTGCTTTGCCGGGTCATTCTTGGGTTCCAAAATCATATTATGCACATCATCCCAAAAATTTATGAAGGTCACATACATGTGCACTATCGTGCACCGGATTATGTAGGTTCACCTGACAATGTCACGTAATGCCTCGATGTGCATAAAAAACTCAATGTTATTGTCCATCTGGCAGTCTCTGTGCTACTTCCTTTCCCATAAGTTTTGATACTTTGCGCCAGGGCCAAGTAGTGGTACATCTACCTGCCGGTAGTTCGGTGGGTTGGACCACAGAATGAATGATATCAAAATGAGCAACCAACAGTAGTGAAACTTGTGATTATCCTCCTCTTGTGCCTATTGCGCACCATCTATTAGTTCATTGAGCAAAAACTATGACTAGTTGAAAATTACTCCTTATCTGCATTGTTCTGCAAGTTCTACTTCTCCAGCAGTACATTGAGTCGACTTCATCTTGCGTAACAGTTTGCAAGAGAGGAGCTTTGCAGTGAACCGGACTATGTTTTCCTCAATGGGGCCAACTCGAAATCCCCTCCCTACTCATTGAAGGCTATACTTATGTTTTATCCTGTAAATTTCTTTGTTGTTCAAATACGGTGTCGGGTCTTTCACTTTCTTCGACAAACCGGTGATGGAAGAAATAAGCTCAATGTCAACCGGGTATGGTCGATCGAGCCATAAACACCCTCTATGGAAACAGACCAGAATTTGTTTCACATATGTATTCACCTACAGATTGTGGCCAAAATGCAGCATGAAAAATAAGTCCATCAGTCCTGCACTGGCGACACCATTAGCCCTTTGCTTGGATACTAAGACCTATGCCTGAGTAGGTCCAACTTTGGTAGTCATGCAGTTGCTTATCTCCAATCCAAACTACAAGCGAGTGTCAACATATTCAAATGTTAAGTTGGATATATTTGTTATCAGATTCTTTAGTAGGGGTACCTTGTTAGGAATCCAGGCTGAAACTAATACAGTGCACGCTTTCTTCGGAAGCATTAGCTCCTTCGCTTCAGCTCTCCTGGGATGAACATAGTGTGGGAAGTCTTGCTCTTCTCTCCCAGCATCCACATCTACACGCGGTGGTGATTCATGTTCCATGACGTCGTCTTCCTATGGGGATTCCTCTATTAGTGCTTTCCCCAGGTCATCCACCACGGCCTTAGCCTTGTGTTTTCTCTCCTATGGTGGTGGTGGTCTAGATTCCTCTCTTGATGATCTCTTTCCACCCTTCCTTGGCTTCCCAACTGGTTGTGCAACTACGGCTTGCGGTCTCGGATCAACTGACGGTCTCTGAGCAGGGCTCGATACAGGGCGTGTCCGAGGGGTTAGAATATTCGCAGGTGGTGGCACATGTTCAAGCTTATTCCTTGTTCTTTCCATCGATTTGAGTTATGTTTGCAGTTCTAGTTGTTGTATCTCAGGTGATTCTATCTCTTCCTCAATTGGGCAGCCTAAGATAACGGTTGCGTCAAATAGCTCGCTATCACTCGAAATTTCTATAACCATGGATGCTGAGTCACTGATAGACTTCAGCTCTACAAACACTCAGCTCTCGTTATGTTTCTTTCTCATTGTGCATAAAAGGATGCTTGAAGGCGAAGTCGTATACTTATACCCGCTAGCACATCCTATGGTGGTCACACAAATGGGAGGTTGATGTCTAATCGATCACATGGGTTTCTTGGTAGATGTGATCCCTCATTAAATCGACAACTCAAGTGCTTTGTTGTACCTATCAGCACAGTTATGGTAGTTATGCAGAGGGCGGCTTGATAGGACCCAAAAACACGTCGTCATTCTCCTCATATCTTGTTGAATTTATGAGTCTTAGCTATCATAATGGCTTCTTCCATTGTTGAATATTCACATTTTACTGCCAACCAGATTGTCATTTCTACTTTTTGCAGTACTTGCTCTTTTTACTACGCTTTCTGTTTTTTCTCATGCGCTTGGCGCTTTTTCCTACGCTTTGTGTTGGTTCTGTCGCAGATTTGCGACAGAACAAGTTACATCTCTTGGCCTCTCATCTTTTTTTTTCTAACCATGGATGTTATGACCATCATAGTATGGTTTTCAGCGACTTTCGTTCACCATACCCGAGACAGACATTCCATCTAGCTTCTGCAATTTTACTACACCCACATCAGTGATGTGCGCGATCATATATGGTCCTAGCCAATGCGTCTTCAACTTGCCTAGGTGTTTGATGAATTTGCTGTCATACAAAAATATAAGCCCTTCGACTTCGAATGGCTTAATTCTGATATGGTGATCATGCCATACTTTCTGTCGCTACTTTTCAAATTTCTAATGGAATCCTATGACGAGGCGTTCTTCTTCCATTTGAACGAGTTGTGAGATCCTTTTTTCAACAGCATCTCCATCAGTCATCTTCGTCAACGTAGAAATCCTGAGACTTAGTACAATGTACTCCATTGGTAGCACAACTTCTTATCCATATACTAGTCTGAATGGGGTGTGCCCTGTCAATCACTTGCAAGTTGTGCAATACACCCATAGCACAGCTGAGACCTTCTGATCCTAATCATCTCGACGTACATTACATACCTTGGTTAATGCATTCCAAGATATTGTTGAAGGCTTCAACCGTTCCATTTGCCTGAGGATGATATGGAGTCGTCTTCTTATGATGGATCTGAAACTCTGCAGTCAGCTCATAAATCACTTTGTTAACAAAATGTGTACCTTGGTCACTTAGAAAAATTCTTGTACAGCCAAACCTGGTGACTACATTTTCAAATAAAAACTTTTCCACAGTCATAGTGGTACAATGTTTAACAGGTGCGGCTTCAACCCATCTGGTCAAATAGTCTGTCGCAGTGATAATCTAGTGTGCACCAAATCTCTTTCCTGGTGGGATGATTGGTCCAACGAAATCAACTACCCACTTGTCGAATGCTTGAAGTGTTATCTGTGGTGCAAGTGGCATCTCGTCGTGGCGCGATGGTTTTCTTGTTATTTGGCATATGTTCCAATGATTGCAAAAACTTTTAGTATCCATGTGTATGGTTGGCCACCATAGTCTTGCCTGCAATATCTTACACATAGTTTATTTTCCTGCGTAGTGTCCTCTTGCAACACTAGCATGTGCTTCACTCATAACCCAGGGTCGTTCATAGTCAAAGGCACAGCGACGCAGTACTTCATCCACGTTGAGCTTATATAGATGCCCAACAATTAATGTATAATCAACAACTCTGATTAGTTGACATTGATTTCGGTGCATATATTGTGCTCAGAAAATGAATGATGGCATTAAACTCATGGTTTTGGTCTTCCATCATGTGGATTGCAAATAGTTGTGCATGAGGCAAATTATCTTCCAAGTTGGTTGGCTCTTCACCACTTTCTATCCTTGAGAGGTGGTCTGGCCCAACATTCAATTGACCAGGTTTTACTATGACCTCAAAATCAAATTCCTAAACTAGGAGAAGCCATCTACATATATTCCCCCCCAACACTGGCTTGTTGACTAGGTATTTCAGCGCTGAATGGTCAATGTACATCTGAAAATGTCCACCCAACAAATAGTGTCAGAATTTCTGAAGCGCATAGACCATAACAAGGCCTTCTATTTATGTTTTTGTGTAGTTATTTTCTATTTTTGATAGTTTCCTACCAGCACAAGCGATAGGGTGGTCAAGTGCACCCTCTCCTGTTTGCATCAATACTATGCCAATCACTACAGACGACACGTCGACATGCACATGGAACTCCTTTTTCCAGTCTAGGAATACAAGTATTGGTGCAGTGGCGATTGCGGTCTTCAATTTATCCAAGATTTCTTGGCACTCTGTTTTCCACTAGAACTTTGTTTCTTTCTTCAGCGATTTCCCCATTGGTGCAGCGATCATTGCATATCCTTTGATGAAGTTTCAGTAGTAACTTGTATGTCCTATCACTAATCTAAGTTGCGTGACTCATGTAGGAAGTGGTAGATCAAGGATAATTGTAATCTTTGTTGGGTCGACTAAAATACCCTTGCGACATACAATGTTGCCCAACAGTATACCAAATGGTGCATAGAAAATACATTTCTTAGAATTAAGCGCAATCTGAGACTAGTGACAATGACCCAGTATCATACACAGACTCTCAATATGATCTCATACTAGACCAAACATAGTCCAATCATCAAAGTAAACCTCAAGAAATTTATGTATAAAATATTTAAAGCATAAACTACTATTTTAGAAACAATAGCAGGTGCATTCTTGAGTCCAAAGGGAATTACCGTATACTGGTAGCATCCCCATTCTATGACGAAGGTTATTTTATGGAGATCCTCCTTCATGATTCTAACATGATGACAGCCTAAAAATCCATCAGTAAATGAATACATATCTTGCCCTCAGACACTTTCAAGTACTTCATCTGTAAACGGTGTTGCAAATGGATCATGCAAACATGCATCGTTCACCTTCCTTAGTTCTACACAAATCCTTACTTCGCCAGTTGTTTTCTTATCCTAGATCACTATAGGGATGATCCACTCTGATTCTTCAATAGGTTCAATTATTCATGCGTCGAGCATACGATCCAATTCTTCTTTTACCCTTTCCTTGTATTTGGGGTTCATCCTATACGGTTGTTGCTTACTGATTTGAGCATCTGGTCGCAGGGGTATTTTCATCTCTTGTAGATCTCCCACTATCCCCTTCATCTCTGAGAAGTTTGTAGGGAATAGGTCCTGGTATTCGTGCAGCAAATCTGTGATCTTCACAACTATCTCTTTATCCCAATAATCTCATATATTGGCAAACTTTGGGTTCTCTAGTGACCCAATGTTTATTTTCTTAATTTTTAAAGGCTTGAGGAACTGGTCACTTGAAATGCCACTTCCTTCCACTTCTCACGTGCCTTTTGATTTTGGTATGTTTATGTTATTTGGATCATCATCTGGGTCTCTGGCTATATTGTAGCAAGCCATCCATTGTTGAATGGTTGCACTGCACTGGTGAGAGTTAGCCTCTTTGACAGGAATCTCAGTAAATGTCTTCTCCTTTATTATCTAAATCACAGCATCAACTATAGGGTGCTCATTGGTGAATTCAAATGTAAGTGAAAACTACTTAGAAATCCCTTCCCAATCTTGGGTTCCTTGTCGTAATTCCATGGATGCATACCAGGTTCTAGGTGTCATTTCCAATATATGTACGAAATGATGGGGCCATTCCTGTCGCGGATATTCTACAAATACCATGCAAAAATGGTTCAGATGTTCAACAGGGTCAGCCAGCCCTGAATACTTGTGATTTACGAGGGTGACCTCTTCACCAAATCTAACTTCCATCAACCTTTTGCACTGTGGCCAGTCCGTTATAGATTTCTTATGCGCAGCCCACCATCTAGTGGGTGTAGATTTTAGCGCATGATCTAGCATAAAAAACCGTTATGACTCTATTACAATTCCTTCAAACTCAATTAATAAGGTCACAAGGTTAGGTAAACCCTCATAGGTGGGTATTTCTCGTAGTTCATTCTCCACCCGTCGCACAGACCTTGTAACTCTTGCGCACCTCCCCATAGAGACTTCATGCAGTCGATTTTTCCAATTCTCTAAGTCATCCCCTGAGTCGGATGTGTAGGAATTGGCACTCTTCCAACTTAGGTTTCCATCTGATTTGGGATTGATGTAGTCTTCTTGTAATGTAGTAACATTGTAGATCTAGTCGAGATAATTGACCTATCTGTCATTGTATACAGGCTCAACGTATCTCTATCCTTCTAATGGATCAATGGGAAAAACCACTCTCATCTCATTATCCTCAAATGAGAGGATCCTTTTCTTGAATTTTATAACGGTATGGTTGTTTATAGCCCAATCTATTCCCAGTAGGGCAGGGTATGGGTTCATGTCATCAACAATGTTAATGACTTCAAATTCCTCAAATGTGTGCAACCCTTCAATGTCAATAGGGACCTGACTCAAGCATCAAATGGTATGACCTTTTCCTGATTTGAAAGTCACAGCTGGACAGGGGACCAGTCCAAGCATGGATTTCCCATACTTTCCCATTTTTTTTGCGTCAAAATATTGACATTTGAGCCCAGATCCAAGATGATATAATCCATGTCATAGTCGCCTATCTGCGTAGTCATTATTAACTCGCGGCCAGTTTTGAACTTTTTCCTCACTTGGTTAACTTTCTTTTCAGGTCGTGGCTCTACAAGTATCTCTTCTATCATTGCTTGTAGTTCTACAATAGTATCTTTATCTTGTATTAGTGTTAAGAAACTTAGCAGGAATGTTTTGAGCTTACTAACTTTTTGTGGAACCTTCTTCTAGAATATGCGTTGAAACTGCTTGGGCATCTCCTTGACTTCTTCGGATGTCAATGGTACTTCTAGATGCACAAATTCTAGTCACACGTCCAAGAATATTTCCTTCTGTTTCTAGATGTCAAATAGCTCCTTTTTCTACACCGTTGGTCATACATGCGGCTATGGTTGTCCTTGTGGTTTATCCTGATCTGATCCAGTTGCGGCACCTCCTCATGTTACGACAGCAACATTCATATCTCATGGTTTCGCTGCAATCATCTGAACATTCATATTCATATTTGGATTCAGGTTCTGCGTAGGGATAGGTCCTATGATGGTCCTTGCCTGCCATTTTGTGATCAACTAAGGACATTTCTCCACATTATGGTCCTGCCCTTTACAATATGAACATGTCTTTGCAGGTTCTAGGTAATCTCTGGCATAGTGACCTAGTTGTCCACAGTTATAGCATGTAACTTGACCTCTTCCTCTACCAAAACCTCCTCCTCTGCCTCTTCCTATGAAGTTTCAACCACCCCTTCCCTGTGGGTGTGGTTGTTGTGGTGGGTACTGATTCTACGGGTAGTGCGGTTGGTAGTGATTTTGCGATGCGTATGGTTGTTGGGGCATGTACTGATACTGATACTGATACTGATTTTAATATTGATTGGATGGGAACTGTGCAGGCTGATATGATGCTTGCGCCTGTTCAACCTAAAGGCAATAGATTTGGGTGCCCAAATGATTAAATGCTATGGGGATTCCAAAATCATAGTCAAGATGGTAAGGAATAAGATCCATTTATTATCCCCCCATTTGTTAAATTATCAGAAGTTGGTTAGGGAAATGACAAATTCCTTCAAGGATTTTAATATTAAATATGTCCCTAGATCATAGAATTTCAATGCAGATATTTTAGCCAACACTGTATCTAGGGTCATTCCACTGGAAGATCTGTCCCCTGATACGTTTTTATTGAACTGATGTATAGACCTTCTATAACAAATAATGTAACAAGTTGGAAAGTATTTGATGATGATCTTCAGATATTTGACTTCTTGACAGCCCAGGACACTTTTAAGGATCTATCCATAGACGAGGCTGAGCATGATAATTCTTTGTCTGATCTTAATTTCCCCTCCAACTTGATCCCCAAGGCAATCATCAATCTAGAAAAATACTATGACTTGCAAGATAAATTTAAAGGTAATCCCAATTTCAAAACTCATAATTCTTCTCTTAATTTTAAAATTGTTAATAGTGGAAATGAGCAAAACCCTCAACTAATTAATGTAGGGCTTAGTTGTTCTCTAGAGGAAGAGAGGGCCTTAGTTAAACTCTGTAAATAATTTAGGGATGTTTTGCATGGACTTATGATTATTTAAAAACCTTTGCTTCTTCTATCATGCAACACAATGTAACCCTAAAGCCTGACATAAAACCATACCGGCAAAAGTTGAGGAAAAAGCATCCCAGTCTTGAGCCATCCATTAAAAAAGAACTTGAAAAATTACTAAAATCCAGGATCATTTTCTTGGTTAGACATACACAGTGGATCTGTAATTTAGTCCCGGTCCACAAGAAGAGTGGAGAGATTAGACTATGTGTGGATTTACGCAATCTAAAAAGAGCATCCGAGAAAGACAACTATCATGTTCCTTTAATGGAACATATTTTGCATAGAGTTTCAGGTGCATAAATGTTTTCCTTTCTAGATGGTTTTTTAGGTTATAATCAAGTTTTGGTCACAACCTCCGACCAACTTAAAACTTCTTCTAGGACACCCTGGGGCACATTCTCTTACAGGAGAATGCCTTTCGTATTGATCAATGTCGATGCAACATTTCACAGAGCTATGGATATATATTTTAGAGTTTTGATGCAAATTTTTGTTGTTGTTTATTTGGATGACATAACTATTTTTCGAAAAAATGACATGAACAGTTTTTTTGCATTAAGACAAGTTTTTGAGAGATGTAGAAAATATGGGATTTCTTTGAATCTAAAAAAGTCTATTTTTGCAGTTCTAGGAGGAAATATTTTGGCCTTTATTATTTCAAAAGATGGAATGGTAATTGAATCAGAAAGATCTGAGGCCATTGCAAAAATTGGACTCCCAAGTTCAAAGAAAGCCATGCAATATTTCCTTGGAAAAATAAATTTTGTTAGTATATTTGTACCAAACTTTGCACAGATTGTTAGGATGCTCCAATATCTAATTAAGAAAGATGTTTTATTCAAATGATCTGACACCCAAAAGGATGCATTTATCAAGATTAGGAAGGCCATAATGGATGCTCCTGCATTGATGCCCCCTAATTTTGAAAAAGATTTTGTTTTATATACATTCACTACTAATTTTTCTTATGTTGTTGTGCTGACTTAGAAACATGCAGAGGACACAGAGATCCCTATCTCATTTATGAGATCCACATTAAAAGGGGTTGAGCTAAACTATACATAGATTGATAAGAAAGTTTACACTGTTTACAAATCTGTTAAGCATTTTAGGCCTTATCTATTGAAATCCAAAAGAAAGGTGATCATCCCATATGTAGCTATAAGAAACGTTTTGATTCTGAAGGAGTTAGGAGAGAAGAAAGCTCACTGGATGACTGTGCTTCAATAATATGATTTGAATATTAATCCTTCCAAGATTCTCAAATGGCAAGGCTTATTTTTGTTAGAATCCCAATCTAATAACCAAGAGAAGGAACAACAATGGATTCAAGAGGAATACATGTCGTTAGACACAACTAATGTCATTTTTGTTCCATCTTTCAAATGGTATGATGATATTAGCTTTTATCTTACTCATGGGTATGCTACTCCAACCCTATACTTTAAGAAGTGTAGGAATTTGAGGTTAAAAGAGACATTGTATCAATTTATTAATAATGTTTTTTTTCGTAGAAATTATGATGGTGTCTTTCTTAGGTGTTTAGAATAAACATAAGCTGGCAATATTTTGTTTGAAATGCATGCAGGACTTGCGGGAGATAATTTTTCACGTGAAACTACTACACATAAGGTTTTTAGAGTTGGATACTATTGGCCCACATTGTTCAAGGATGCACATATCTTTGTCAGAAAGTGTGAAGCCTACCAAGGGTGTGCTGGTAAGTTAAGAAAAATTTTCCCTCCATCCTGTTACTATCCAGTTTCCATTTCAACAATGGGGAGTATATTTTGTTGGCCCCATTACTCCTCCCTCTACTTTTAGACATAAGTACATGTTAACTGAAACATACCATTTTACCAGGTGGGTAGAAGCAATTACCCTTAGAATTTCCAATGCAAACTCAACTATATATTTCTTAGAGAGTAATATTGTGACTAGGTTTGGAGTGCCTGAATATTTGGTATTTGATAATGCCTTGTATTTCAATTTGTTGGCCTCTATCACTTTCTTGTCTAGACCTGCGCTTCACCAACACCACAATACCAACAATAAACCACAAGACATGGGCTAGACGGAGCAAGCTCAGTCAGAAACACCTATGAAGAAAGCACAGTGTCACCTGAGATATCTAGTGGGTAACTACCAGAACCACGTTTCCGCAGTTGGCGAGGGAATTATAGTCCCTTGGTGCACAGCCAAGGTGATCGACAAAGGAAACTAGGATGATGGATTCTATTATGGTGGGACTAGACACAACTGTATGCCATCACGCACAACACAACATTGTCTGTAACCACCACAACTGGTGCAACTAGTGCAACGCGCCTGCTCCCCTGTACCGACATACAGTTTGTGACTTGTGCTTTGAGTTATGAGTTTAACCACAAAATTATACACACCATTTTTGCAACGCTTTTAACTCTCGTTCATTCATTGATTAATCAATATATTCCATACATTCAACTATAACTAATCAATATAAAGTAAGAAAATACTTCAACATTCACATAAACATTCAATACAACCATTCATTCGACACAAGAAATAACGTGGAAACCCATATGGGAAAAACCACCAAGGTGCTCTTCATATGGCATGATAAATTATGTATAGCACCTTGCATCCTACAATCTGCAGACTGTTCTTGAGATATGTATTTCTGACTCAATATTTTTCTCTCATTCTCTCTGGTTTATTCTTCTATCTACTCCTACTGATCTACACACAGCCTGGATCGAGTCTTCTACTTACTCTCTGTGCACTCAGCTGCAGATTCCTTCTACTACTAGCGGTATGTGCACACAGCTACATATTTATGTCTCAACAACCTCCTACTTCTACTAGACTCTTCTCAGAGTCTTTTCTTCTACTTACCCTAACTTCCTTAATGGGATAAACAAAACAACAAACTGAAGGACATTAACGACTATCCTCTAACAACATGATGAATGTCCAACCCTTATATAGAATGGGTTCTTCCTATTTATATATTCTACTGGACCACACAGGTTTGACTACATACTACTCATCAATTACAGGTCATGATCAGCCATCAAAAATGGTTACCGACTGTCAAGGACTAGCACAAGGCACTATCGGCCTAACTTACAAAATATTCCTTCATACGTGTGTTATCCGCAGGCTCACGCTGTCTTTAGCAGCCATGATGTTTCAGTCCTTTCACTTTATGAGAGTTACCCACTTGCACACCTGCAAGCTTGCCTTTCCTCTTTAGTGCATGTGCTCTATCCTTCTTTATCGGTTCCTTTGCTTTATTTGTGACTTGCTTTCTTCCTTGTCACGCGTTCTTTTCCTTCCTGGATTTTCCTAGCCCAACACAATTCAATTGATATTACACAATATGCCCTTGGAAAAGGGATCAAAGTGAAGTATTATGCAAATTATTATCCACAAGGTGATGGCTTAGCGGAATTTTCCAACAAGAATCTGATCAACATTTTAAAGAAGATTGTGGCTACACACCACAAAGACTAGCATACCAAGCTCTTCAATGCCTTACGGACATATCAAATTACTCCCAAAGTTTGCATTGGAAATTCTTCTTACTGCCTTGTTTATGGAAAAGAATCAGTCATACCATCAAACATTATCCTTCCATCACTACAAATCTCACAATATTTTTCACACGATGATGAATCCTCTCCCCTTCAGACTTGAATTGACACACTGCTTAAATTGGAATAGGAGAGGGAGAAATCCATAAATAAGTTATATCAACTTTAACAATTGGTTAAGAGGTGGTTTGATGATAAATATTCGACCAATCGTGACTTTGAAGTTGGGGATCTGGTACTCAAATGGGACAAACCCCACAAAGACAAGAGAGACTACACCAAGTTTCAGTGTCTATGGTTAGGACCATTCATTATTACAGAAAATATTGGCCCTGGTATTGTTTGGTTACATATGTTGGAAGGTTTCCCTGAGACCTATCCAACAAATATCTAGCTCCTCAAGAGGTATTTTGTTTAAGGTGATATTTTCTTATCTGTACATAGGTGTGTACTTTTCATTTGTTTTCTTTTGGATTTGTTTGTTTGATTGAACTATTATTTGTTTTATTTTGTTTATAAAACATGGTATGCTTACAATATTTGGTCATAGTTGGTGAGTGGTTTATCCCTGAAATGTTTTAACTAATAAATTTAAATTTGATATGTTAGAAATTTTCACTCAGTTTATATATAAAATGGTATCTTCCTAGGATTTCAATCTAAGATCTAATCTAACTCTTTAAATTGTATATTCCCCTCCTGTAATCACTATCTTTATTAATCCTCATGATGATGACTGAGTTTTTAGGAGTATACTAGTATTCATGTCAGGTGTCTTAGTGACTATTGGCAGTAAATATTTAACCTCTTTTACCTTGGTTGTTTTCTGATCTCACCTTGATCACCTTATAATTAATAAAATCACCTAAATAAATGTAAACTGCAAGATAGGGGGTCTTATCACAAGCCATCCTATCATGTTCATAGACATGTTCAGTGAATGACATTACCACTAGATGGTTCCCAAGCCAGGGTAATGGCTTACAGTTTTCATTTGTGCATTATTTTGCTTATTTTTCTTTAAACTACAGCTTGTTACATTCAAGGACAGGGGGTCTTATCACAAGCCAACCTGACCATGTTCATGGACCTTATCTAAATTGTAATTATTGTTAGATGGTTCCCAAGCCATGGTAATTTCTATTGGTGTAAAAATACAAAAGAAAAGGAGTCTCTTGATAGAGCTAGCTTGTTCAGTTTCCAATTAAGTTATGTGTGTGGCATTACACCTCACCTGGGAAATGGTCTTGTTTCATCCGAGTTGTTGTGTGTTCAAAAAAATTGTATATGTTATAAATCTATGTTTGGACTCACTAATAAACAATCCACATTCAAGGTGATTACTGGTTTGATGATTTTGAGATAGAATAAGGTTTTTTCCTAGAGGTCTATCTTTAACTGCTCCCCTCTGCTGACACCTTGTTTACATGGATACCTTATTACTTCTCGAACTCTCTCATTTGTTGAGTGTGATTATCAGTGGTCATGTGATTGGAATATGATAGTTATACATATTACTTTTGCTGGATCCGATTGTATTTTCATGAATTCATTGTTTTCTTATAAACTTAAATAGTGTTTTAACTGACACATATTCTTTGGAATTTTCTATGTTAATTTGTACAGAGATAACTGTTTCACCCAGCGTGTCACCATTTGTTGTTGGCAGAAATAGATCCCATTTTAAAATATGAAAATGGGATCCCGATTCATTCATTAAATTAGCCATCAAATCCAAGATCTTATTATGGGATTTTTTGGCATCTTCATTGTAAGTACTGTGTTTTGGTTTTAATAAAATTTCCTTTAAAAAACCTTATTTTTTGGGTTTTGCAGATAGCAGAAATACCCTTTTCTTTAATATGTTTTGTGTTTTTGCAACCCGCATTCTGAAACTACATGTGGATTGTAGAAGTCCTTTTTGGGGGTTTTTTGGAAATCATTTTCCCGCATTCCACAACCCGCAATTGTAAATTGTGGATAGTGGAGAACCATTGGTAAATAAAGTCTTATATTTTCGGTTCCTCCTTCCACATTCCACAATGCGGATTGCAGAAAGTGGAAAAATATTTTTGTATCCAATTTCCTTTTTTCGCTTCCGCATTTATGCAACCTGCAATGTGGATTGTGGAAATTAGAAACTCAATAAAAATAAAATTTGCAACATTATCGTCCCACAACCCGCATCCCGCAAATCTTTCTGGATTGTAGACTGCGAAAGTTAAAAATGACTTTTTCTTGGCTTCTAATCTTAGTCTGCATCCCGCAACCCGCAATGAGGATTGTGGAAATCATAAGATTAAAATTTTTTATTGAATCATCTCTGCATTTTGGTTTCCCGCTTCAATATCAATCATCCATTTTCTTGAAATCCATGAACCAGATCTATTCTACCGTTGAGCCTTGGATTATTTAAATCATTCGAATCTATGAATTCTTTACCATTCTCACTTACGATTTTTCACTATGCTTGATATTTTTACTGTAATTTTCTCTTTGAAGCTCACCAGTTCTCTGATTTCCAAGTTGTCCATCGGTAAGTTTCTAATCTCAGCAGCTAATTTCTATTTTTTTACCATGGTAAAATTTAATTATGGTTGCCAAATTTGTATAAGAATTTACTTCCAAGTCTGCCAATATGTCTAGAAACACCAAGTCCTAGACCGCTCTCAATGAGCAAAAGAGAAAGGACCCAAATGATGGAATTTCTATTGACACTAGTGGATGAGTGTCTAAAACCCTCCATCTGGACTGGTCCAAAATTTACACCATATTTGACAATGATGACTTTTCTGCTATCACACATGACCATCCAGCTTATGCTAAAATTAGCAATTTGCATCTCCATTATATTGCAGCAAGACCGCCTTTCATGCCATACACAGGCCCAGTCAAGTGGGAACTTGACCATGCAATCCCTAAGGAATGTTATTTTGATGACCACGTTGGAAATCCAATAGCCTCTTTTCACCTAGACATCTTCGCAAGAGAATATGCTCTTAAACCTCCTCGACATCTTCTCACTGTCCAATTTCTCGATGCATCCATGGCCCAATTTGACTTTGAGAAAGTAATAAAGTCTTGGATGGACAACCCTGTAGATTTTGTCTACAAAGAAGATAAATTCTATCCCATTTCATGTTTCAGTGATTCGTTTTACCTCCTTGCATCCATGGTTTTCCGATTATATGAACTACCCAACTACATGGAATTCAAAGTTGAATGGGCTCCTATACTCCATCATATTTTGATTACAAGAGAATCCTTCAATTGGGCGCAGATCCTATCAATAGTGCTCAAGCAAGCAATTGAAAAGTACCAAAATAATTCAACGTCCAAAAATCCATCTTTCTATCTATCAGGGTATGTTATGGATTTTTTCTGTGCAACTTCTGCATTCCCAACAATGGGATGGAAATGGACCAGAACTTATCCTCTGGTCCATATTTACTGATCAAATATATGGGAGGACAACTTTGTTCTTTGGATTTATGAAATATGTGGCCACTTCATACGGTCAATGTATCAAATGATTTTCAGAGTGGATGCTCCCACTTTCTCAGAGGGCAAGAGCATTGATTTCTCTAATGGGTGATTCGTATGTGGTGGAATACTTTTCCTACATTTGGATTTGGGGTAGAAATACAGTGCATATGCTGCCGAGAATATTCCCATACATGATGGTCCTTCAGGAGATTGCATTTCAAACCGTCATTGATGGGGTCTACCCGAAGCTAGCAGTAGGTAAAATGAAGTGTTGGACCAATTTTCTAATGAACCTGGGATTTTTTACTCTGCAAAATTCCACCCATGCTGTTATCTTGGGAAAATACACAACTAAAATTAACCTTGGAGAGGCATAGAAGAGAATGCATGACCACAAGGGTTTATTGGCAAACCATTTTCTGCAGGAGCACATGAAGATCACACATGTCCATCAAGAGCTCCCTAATGATTCAATATACAGAGGTGCCATTTATTTCTCAAAGGTGGTGAGCACGGTAACAACTCCTCTGGAAAAGACTCACATGTTCCAATACCAAAAGGAGGTGAAAACCACTGCACTACATTTTAGAAAGCTCTGGTTAATAGTGGAAGAGAATCTACAGAAACATAACCCAAAAAAAGAGGCTAAAGAAGTATTAGCCATCTCTTCCACTATCCCTGCTGAGAAGTCAAAATACAAGGGTAAGTCTATCCTTGAAGGTCCTAAAAGGACACAACCTTCCTCTACACTGGATGTCTTGCACAGAGTGAAAAATTTCAAGAAGGGTTTGGAAAAAATTAGCTCATAGGTGCAAGCGCAGGCAGCAATGGCAGAACAAACAACAAAGAAGCAGAAGGTTCAGGAGGACATTCCACAAGCGCAATTGTGGGTATAAATCCCTGATCCTCCTCCACAAGTTGTACAAGGGGTAGAGCATCCAGAACAATACGTTTTGCAAGTTCAACCAATTTAGTAGGTCGAACCACTTCCCCCAGCTAATGTTGAAGTACAAGAGATCCATAGTGATATGGAGGAGTAAAACGCCCCTTCCACCTTTATATGTTTTGATAATGTTTTCAATACCATGATCTCATCTACCACAACCACCCAGTTATCTGGGAACACATTTATTCTTTATTTCCACAACATTCTTTTTCTCAAATTAATTTATCCCATATTCTTTCTACTACCAATGGTATGCCCTTGGTATCACAAAACCCTCCTACTTATATTCCTCTTTCCACTCCATCTATTATTTTGACCTCACCAGAACTTGATACCAATCCCATATCCACAACTTCTCCCCCTAAATCTATTACATCTTCTCCCACTTCAACTCCTACATCCATCATCCCCACATATTCCACCATTATTCCGTCTCCTAGTATGGAAATCCCCATTCCTGAAACTTCCCAGCCTGAACCTTTAGTTACTATTCATGTGGGAACCATCTCAACAACTAATGAGATGGTCGATTTGGATAAGATGCAGTGTTATCCCTGGGAAATTATTTCTGGAGCAGAAAGGAGAAAGTTGTAGTAAAAAGGGGATCTAAAAGGAAAAGGGAAGGAACCTTCAAGAAGGGGTCAGTCCCAAATCAGATCATTTGGAAAATGGACTCCTCTGACACTAAACATGAATCTTTGGACTGGGAGCCTTCACTGGAGCTAATTTTGATTCAGTGTCTCAACTGAATAAAGAGTTGTAAGAAAAGGAACAAGAATTGCAAAGTTCCAAACTGGACCTAGCACAAGCTGAGGCACAATATCCAACACTTGAAGAGTGAATATGAGCAGAATCTAAGGTAGCTTCAAAGTCAAAATGATTAACTCAAACAACAGCTTGAGACAACATATGACCTAAGTAAGCAACAAGATGACAAGATTTCTATCCTTGAGCAACAACTCAAAGATATCTAGCTTGTATCCACTACCTCTTCCTTCTGCAAATTTAAAGATGAATAATTTAAATAGCTAGCCTACATAATTCATGGCGATTTTTATCAAGGGATGATCATATTCTTAAAGGATTTAATGAAATGTGGGAATTATATAATACAATTGAGCACCGTTCTAATGTTCTCCATGATCATAACAAAAGGAGAAAGGAAGCAACCAAATCTTATGACAACATCATAGATTGGCATAAGTATATTAAAGATAGACCAGATGATATTTGCAGCTCAAGCTCAAGAAAATTGAGGTGTCCATTGAGACATGGGAGAATATTTGCAACTCAGTGGAGTCCATAATTAAATATGGACATGTGGCTTGCATAAGAATATGGTTCGCTTCTGATACTTTGCTTGGTTATTTGGATCTGCCATTTTTGGATCCTATTGATCAAGCTATGCCTCCAAAATTGAAATTGGAACAAATTGAGAGGGACTTTACTAGAATCAAGGAGCAGATATTGGGAATCACTCAGTGTTTGTTAGAATAATCAACCCATATTTACCTACCTTAGACATTAATTAATCCATTTTTGTCTTATTTGCCTAGTTTCCAATATTCCACTCTATGCAAGTTGTCTTCCACATGCCATAGAAGTCAAACTTGCTAAAACTAAGTCATGGCTTGGGAAACCTCATGGAATTCATATTTATCATATCTGCTTTATTCCATATCCTCCCTAGCGCATATCTACTTTTTTTTGCTAAGTTTCTTGCTTTATTGAGATTTATGGCAAAAGGGAAAGTAAGACTAGGTGTAGTTGACTTGTTTTTTGCCCTCATCATCCTCCATTATTTTATCCTAATAAAATCATGTGTGAGTTGTCTTTCCATCACTTATTAGCTTGCCTACTTGAATTTTCCAATTCATGAGCCTCTAGGTAGATTTGGAAACTGCTTTATGCACCTATGGGGGATTTGACTAGATTTAGTAAGCCTACTTTTTGACTATTTCAAATGGCATCCTTATGCATTTAAATATCTCATGTAATTATATATTACAGCAGCCTATCAATTCATAAGTTTTTCTATTGTACACTTATTTAATATAGATTAGTGGTATGCTCCAATTTCAGTCTCCTTTGTGTGTAAATTTGCATGTTTGATTAGCAATTTTGTGAGTGCAATTGTTCTATCACTTGGGTTCAATTTCCATATGGTATCAGAGCCTTTGTAGATTGATTTATCTCCTTCCATATTTCTATTGCAGGTTTGACATCTTGACTGGGAGCACATTTTGTTGGTTGAAGGGCACAGTTCAAAGCTATGGATCAATCTCAGAAGATCATCTTGACTCCATTTAATTTCTTTGAATGGAAAGAAAAGATTGAGATACTATTGAGAACAAAGGGTCTCTACAGGGTGACTATGGAAACTAAGGCAGATCCCAATGCAGCTACAGAGAAAATTAAATGGCACAATAGGAGGGATGAGGCTATGGCCTTCTGTGTCTGAGCATATCCAGAGACCTCCTTTTCCATCTTGATGGATTTACATCACCTAATGAAGTATGGGAGAAGCTTGTATAGATTTTTGGTAAGATAGATGAGATAAGAGGACATCAAATTGAGAATGAATTGATCTCTTTGAGTCCCAGTAGCTTCAAATCCCTACAACTCTACTTTTCCAAGTTTAAAGCCCTTGCTTTGCAGCTAAAATAGTGTGGAATTGAAAAGAAGGAGGAGCAACTAGTTTTGGCCATACTCTCGAAGCTTGGCCTTGACTATTCAGTGTTTTTTTCGACCTTCCATGCCACCAAGTTGATAGCTCAATCCTGGAATATGCCTAAGATTGCAGAGTTCATGGAATCCCTCACACAAGAACAAGATAAACTGGTGATGATGGCCACCATCAAACCTTCCAAAGACCAAGCTTTTGTTTCTGAAGATTCTAGGGTGGATTCAAAAGGCAAGAAGGAATCTAATAAGCCACCTGAGCAAAAGAGAGACAAGAACAAGTCTCAAGAGGAGCCCCGAGGCTACAAGAAGAACTTCCATAAGAAGAAGAACAAAGGAGAAATGAGCAAGTGCGCATACTGCAGTAAGGGCTATCATCCTGAAAGCTCCTGCATGAATAAGCAAATTGACATGTTGACCCAACTCCTAGAGAAGAATAACATCTCCCTTCCTGATTGCTCAAAGAAGAGGGAAGGAGGATGGAATTCAGAGGACAGAGAGAGAGTACATGCTTTGGTTGCTGGAACATCAAGCTCACTTAGCTTCATCATAGACTCTGGAGCTTCAAGACATATGGTTTCAACAAAGGAGGAATTCTCCTCTCTTGACATGTCGAAAGGTCCACCAATATTGTTGGGAGATGACTCTCTCACTGACAGTTTGGGGAAAGGAAGGATTGAACTTGACCATGGTAAGTTCAGTAATGTATTGTATGTTCCAGGTCTTGCCTCTAACCTCTTGTCAGTGTATCAGATGACCCACATGGGGTCTCCAAAGAAGGTCATATTCTCCCCTGATGATGTTGATATCACAGAGATCTCGAATGGTAAAGTCACTGCAAAAGGAGTTGTAGATCACACTTCGAAGGTATACATGTTTTCACATTTTATACCCTACTCAAACCCCTCTGCTCTTCTGATTCATGATAATGAGGCAAGAAATATTTGGCCATCTTAACTATAAGTATCTTTCTGATCTAAGTGAAAAATAAATGGTCAAAGGGTTACCAAATATTAAATTTTCCAAGGGAGTCTGTCAAGGTTGTATCCTAGGAAAACACCCAGAGCATAAATTTGAGAGAGCTAGTCATGAGAGAACCTCTGCACCTCTTGAGTTGATCCACAGTGATGTTTCTGGTCCATTTCCTCATATGTCAATGATTCAATACAAATATGCATTGACCTTCATAGATGACTTTTCTAGGTATTGTTGGGTTTACTTCCTGAAGCATAAGTCTAAAGTTTTTGGCCTCTTCAAAGTCTTTAAGGATTTGGTTGAAAACCAGTTTGGGAGGAGAATCAAGATCCTCAGATCTGACAATGGTGGTGAGTATGTCAAGTCTGAGTTCATTCAATATTGTGAAGAATTAGGTATTCATATGTAGCATTCAATCCCTTACACACCACAGGAAAATGGTTTTGCTGAGAGAAAGAACAGATCACTGAAGGAGATGGCAACCTGTATGATGGAGGCTAAGACTTTTCCACCAAAGTTTTGGGACGAGGCTATAAACTGTGCATCCTATATCTAGAATAGGGTGCCTCATAAACAACTTGATGGTATGACTCCTTTCGAAGCTTGGAGTGGGCAGAAGCCAGATGTGACCCATTTCAGGATTTTTGGCTTAAAGGCTTGGGCTAGAATTCCAATAGAAAAAAGGAAGGCTTTGCAGCCCCAAAGCCAAGAGTGTCTATTTGTTGGGTACTCTAAAGATTCAAAAGGGTACAAGCTGATCAACTTGAGCACAAACAAATCCTTCATTGAAAGGAGTGTTCAGTTCCAAGAAGATCCTTTAGCAGTAGTTGAAGTTGGAGAGTCTTCTTCACCACCAGAACCATTGAATGTAAGTGAAGAGACAAATGAGTTTTTTTATTCTGATATGTCTAATCATGATGATTTAATTTCATATCCTGACAGTCCTACAAGACCAAAATGGGCAGCAAATACCATTCATGCAGCTGGGGAACTAGCTGGAAATCCTAGTGATCCTAGGAGGACTAGATCTCAGTTTGAGAGTGCCCTGTGTATGAAAGATCCTTTGTTTGAAGAGAAGTGATATCTGATGGTTGAATTAGACTCACAGACATATGAAGATTCAGCACATGATCCAAGATGGAAAACATCCATGAAAGAAGAATCCAGCTCACTCCAGAAGAACAACACTTGGGAACTGGTTGATCTTCCCCCAGGGAGGAAGCTAGTTCAATGTAAGTGGGTTTTCAAAACTAAGTTTGCTGCTGATGGTTCACCTTTGAAATATAAGCCAATATTGGTAGCCAAGGGCTACTCATAGATACATGGTATTGACTACAATGAAACCTTTACACCAGTGGCAAATATGGACTCCATAAGGCTAGCCTTAGCCATTGCAAGTTCGAAGCAGTGGGAGGTACATCACATGGATGTGAAGTGTGCTTTCTTGAATGGAGATATTAATAAAGAGATTTAAATGCAGCAGCCTCAAGGTTTTGTTTCTAATCCATATTTTGTGTGCAAGTTAAATAAATCATTGTATGGGCTCAAGCAAGCCCCTAGGGCTTGGTATGCCAAGATTGATGGATTTCTATTGTCATTTAGTTTTGTTCGATGCAAGTCTGATACTAATGTTTATTTGAAGCTGATTCATGTTTATTTGATGATTATTGTATTATATGTGGATGACCTTCTGATTATAGGAAGTTCAAAGAAATAAATTGCCTCCTTGAAGGATGCAATGAACCATGCATTTTCTATGACTGATTTGGGGTTGTTGAGCCAATTCTTGGGTCTCAAAATTGCTCAATCACAACATGGAATAAAGGTACATCAGTCCAAGTATGCTTTAGATTTATTGAACAAGTTCAACATGAAATATTGCAAGCCAAGAAAGACTCCCTTCCTTTCAAGAGTTAAGCTTGAAGAAGCAGGTTCTTCTCCTATGGTAAATAATACACTGTATAGGAAGTTGATTGGGTGTTTGCTTTACCTTACACACACTCGACCTGATATTTCTTATGCAGTAAGTGTGGCTTCAATATACATGGATCAGCCTCATGATATCCATTTGAGAGCATCCAAAAGGATCCTTAACTTTGTTCAGGGAACAAGAAATCATGGGATCTTCTACAAAGCTAAATCTGATCTTGATTTGATTGGGTTTACTGACAGTGATTGGGCAGGTCACAACACAGGTAGAAATTCAACATCAGGATATGTGTTCATGCTTGCTGAAGGACCAATTATCTGGTCAAGCAAGAAACAAAGTGCCAAGCACTCTCATCTACAAAAGCAGAGTACAGAGGAGTTGTAAATGCAGCAACTCAATGTTTATGGTTGCAGGGGATACTTGGTGAGTGTGGCTTCGAATCAGAGTTTTCAACTATTATATATTGTGATAATCAAAGCACCATTAAAATCTGCAATGATCCAATTCAGAGACAGAGAACCAAACACATTGAGATCCATATGCACTACATCAGACAGCTTGTGCATGATGGCACCATTCACCTACTCTTCTATACATCTTTAGAACAAGTAGCATACATCTTCACCCAAAAAAATTTGTGAGAAGACATTTAGAAATCTCAAATAACTGCTGGGGATTGCTGATCATGCTGTGAAGCATGATTGATGACACGATTTTTGAATTTTGTTTTACTGTCCATGTTTAAGGGAGGATTTTCCCACTGGGTTTTTACCTCTTTCCTTGGTTAAATGGACATGCAATATGTGAAGGGTGACTAAGACTTGTTGCTAGGCCCTATATTTTTTTATATTTACTCATAAATTCAGGCTTAAGGGGGGGGTTAGAATAATCAACCCATAGTTACCTACCTCAGACATTAATTAGTCCATTTTTGTCTTATTTGCCTAGTTTCCAGTAGTCCACTCTATGCAAGTTGTCTTCCACATGCCATAGAAGTCAAACTTGCTAAAAATGAGTCATGGAGTACTTGGGAAACCTCCTGGAATCCATATTTAGCATATCTACTTTATTCCAGATCCTCCCTAGCGCATACCTGCTTTTTCTGCTAAGTTGCCTGCTTTATTGAGATTTATGGCAAAAGGGAAAGTAAGACTAGGTGTAGTTGACTTGTTTTTTCCCTCATCATCCTCCATTATTTTCTCCTAATAAAAGCATGTATGAGTTGTCTTTCCATCACTTATTATCTTTCCTACTTGACTTTTCCAATTCGTGAGCCTCTAGGTATATTTGGAAACTGCTTTATGTACCTATGGGGGATTTGACTAGATTTAGTAAGCCTACTTTTTTACTATTTCGAATGGCATCCTTATGCATTCAAATATCTCATGTAATTATATATTGAAGAAGCTTATGACTTCATAAGGTTGGCTATTGTACACTTATTCAATACAGATTAGCGTTATGCTCCAATTTCAGTCTCCTTTGTGTGTAAATTTGCATGTTTGATTAGCAATTTTGTGAGTGCAATTGTTCTATCACTTGGGTTCAATTTCCATAGAGTTGGGTTAGGAAAGGAGAAAAAGGAATAATTTCATGTGTAATCAAAAGAAGGTACATCGCGCACATGATAGGAAGGAAGGAAGGTCGCGAAGGAAGCAAAGGGACCAGCGTAGATAGAATGGAGATGCACGTGACGGAAGAAAGGAAAGCATACATGCGTATAGGTGATAAAAATAGAAAAGAAACAAGTCAATATCGTGGCCACTAAATATGGCATAAGCATGCGGAAATGCACATATGGAAGAATATTTGTAAGTCAGGCCGATAGTTCCTTGTGTTAGTCCATGACAACCTTTTCTGATGGTTGATCATGACCTGTAACTGATGAGAAGTATGTAGTCGACCCTGCATGGTCTGATAGAAGTTATAAATAAAAAGAACATGTTCTGTATAATATTTGGTCGTTGGTTGTTGGTTGTTTGTTTTGGTCATTCGTTGGTTGTCCAGAGCTAAGGACGCCATTCTTGCTGTGTTTTGAGTTAGAGTTAGCGGAAGAGAAAAATCAGAGAGGATTCTTGTAGCAATAGGAGGTTGTTGAGCCATGGATCTTGCAGCTGTGTGCACAGACCGCTAGGAATAGAAGGAATCTGTAACTGAGTGTGTAGATGGTAAATATAAGAGTTGATCCAGGCTATGTGTGGATCACTAGAAGTAGATAGAAGAATAAACCAGAGAGCATGAGAGCAAGAAGTCTGGGTCATAAATACATATCGTAAGATCAATCTGCAAGTCATAGACTGCAAGGTGCTATATCCATTTTTCATGCCAGATGAAGAGTACCTTGGTGGTTTTTCCCATATGGGTTTCCATGTTATTCCTTGTGTTCAGTGATTGATTAATGTTGTATGTTGATATGAATGTTTGTTATTTGCTTACCGTGTGTTGATGAGCTACTGTGAATGCATAGCACCATATTGTTAATTAGAGAATGAATGGTTGTTAAAGAATCGTTGGGAAGCTCCAGCAAGTTTGTGGTTAATTCCTTAAGTTAACATATAAGTCACAAATGGTATGTTAGTTCAAGGAATCACTTGTGTCACACCAGTTGCGCCAGTTGTCAATTTTAAGGACCAGGTCATGTCATGTGCGCACTAACATATAGTTGTGCTCAGTTGCGTAGAAACGATTCCACCATCCAATTTTCCTTCATTATGATCCTTGGATGCACGCCAAGGGACTATAATCCCTCACCAACTATGGAAACATGGTTCTGGAAGTTACCCATTAGATATCTCGGGTGAGACTGCACCTGCCTCGCAGGTGTTTCCAACAGAGCTACTTTGTCGGGCCGATGTCTTATGGTTTATTGTTGGTATTGTGGTGTTGTTGAACCACGGGTCGAGAGAGGAAGGTGATAGAGACCAAAAAATGGTTCCGTTGTCGGGACCCTTAATAATTTGAGTCGAGGGAAATGGTGTGGCATCTGACAAAGAAAGAGATAGAAGACTGGATGAACTCTAAAATGCTAGCGTTCGCGCAAGAGGAGAGCAGAGGATCATGGTTGAGCGTAGAGAATTGGGTATACAAGTATATATATTCTGATATCCTTGAGGTCGTCTTCATAAAATTCTATGTTATATTGTATGAGTGGTTGGCAATATTGGCAACTAGACAGAAAAATTTCCAAACAAGAGAAGCCATAAAATGGAGTGATCAATTGGTTCATGAGGTAACCAGCGTAAGTAATGCCATCTCTAGAGTTGTTGACTTTTGGGTTGACTGTATCTTGCAAGGATATATTACTAAGTTTGTAGTAGACACTATGTCCTCGTATAGTGAGGCTAAAAGAAATGTTTTCCAAGGACCATGAAGAAGGTATCTTCTATCTATCAGTGCATGGATCAATATGCTCACCTATGAGAAGGGTATAATGTAGTTGAGTAGTTGAGTCTCATACCTGTGAAGGAGGCTATGTCGTAGATGACCTATTAATAAAATGGGAGAAGGTGATTTTAGATGTTCCCTGGAAGTATAGAACCTGAACTAAAATTGGGATTCCTAAGGAGTGGAAGGAGATTTAGATCAGGTAAAAGAAGAAAGACCGAAAGAGGGCGACAGAGCCCTAGTCTGTTCTAGGAGAGTGAACACGGAATTCGGTCACACAAAGATGAAGGGTATTGTGATGAAGAGGAGTACTATATCTTGATTTCAGAAGGACTAGAGGACTCTACAGACTCTATCGAGACACCAAGTTCAGGACACAATTATATCACACCAGCAATATCACCAGAGGTGAGATATAGAGTCTCATCCTCAGAGAGGACTACTAATACTGATAATGCTGGTAGTGCGACTAATACATTGGAAAGTATACCTCCTTTGAATTCGTTACTAGAGAACCTCGACACCAACTCAATGGCTAGAGCAGATATTTTGTTACCCACATTCAATGGAAATGGAGCAGAAGATCCAGGGCAACATTGGTTCCTCTATGAAGCTATTTGGATGGTTTGTTTGGTCCATAAAGTGGACATAAAGAAGGCACAGATGATCACGACTCTGAGGGGTCGTGCTCTATATTGATTTATGAAGTTTTGTGCCGCACCGACTGAAACACTGCAGAAGACTCTAGACGATATCTGAGCTGCAATGATATCTGAGTTCAGAAAACCAAAGTCTGAGTTGTAGTGCATTACTGAGATCAAAGAGATAAGGAAAGCACTGGCAGAATCAGTATGGGACTTTAACCAGCGGTTTAAAACTTTGATGGCCAAGGTAAGCTTCCAAATTTTAGATGTACAGCATAAATAATGGTTTATTGTTGCACTATTACCACACATCCGAGGGCCGCTAATGCAACAAAATATTGAGTCGTAGACAGAAGCGTTGGAGTTAGAAATGAAGCTAGAGACCTCACCCATTGGCGATGGTGTTGTAGGAATGGTACCGATTCAATCGCGGTTGGATAATCTGACAATACAACTTTAGGACATCAAGAAGGGTAAGGAATCACAAGAAGATTTATGGTGCACGAAATGTAGAACGGATAGGCACACTAAGGATAATTGTCAGACCTTCATGAACTATATCGTGTTAGGTGCACCAAACCCATTAAATTTCCATGGGATACCATGTTGTCGCATATTCCAGTCTAGAGGGCATCGTGATGAGGATTTTTTACATTTGCAAAAGGTTGTAAGTACCCCGACAAACCTCTTTTGTAAATTTTGTAAGTCAGTAGGACATGAAGAAAAATATTGTAGAGCATACCAACTCTTGAAAGAAAAGATTGTCGACACCTACTTAATGAAAAATAAAGGGCTCGCTTAGGCCAAACCAATGCAAGCATCGTATCAGCCTACACATTTCCCACCCAATCAATACCAAAATCAGTATCAACCTCAGTAGCCATATGCACAACAAAATAATTACCAGCCACACTACCAGCAGAACCAGCACCCACCACAACAACCACACCTGCAGGGAAGGGGTGGTGGAAAATTCAAAGCAAGAGGTGGCGGAGGAGGATTTGGTGGAGGAAGAGGCCAAGTTATGTGCTATAACTGTGGACAACTAGGTCACTACGCCAGATATTGCTTAGAACCCGTGAAGACATGTTCATACTGTAAGGGACATGACCATAATGTAGAGAAATGTCCTCGGTTGATTGAAAAATGGCAAGCAAGGACTATTGCATGAACTAACCCTGCATAGAATGCAAACCCAAATCCCAACATGAATGTTCAAATGATTGCGGCTGAACCACAAGATCCTAGTGTCGCTGTCGTAACATGAGGAGGGGCTATGATCGGAGCTGATCAGGATAAATCATAAGAACAACTGCAACCGCAGGTATGACCCGCGACACAAGAGAAGGTATCATTCGACATCCAGAATTAGAAGGAAGTATTCTTGGAGGTATGACCAGAGTTTGTGGATCCAACAGAGCCATCGACGTCAGAAGAAGTAAAGGAGATTCCTGAATGATTTTAGTGCATATTCTAGAAGAATGTCCCACAAAAGGTTAGTAAGCTCAAATATTTTTTGTCAAGTTGTCTAACGCTAATAAAAGATAAATATGCTATTACAGAACTACAATCAATGATAGAAGAGATACCCATAGAGCCACGACCTAAAAAGAAAGTTAACCAAGTGAGTAAGAAGTTTAAAACTGGTCGTGAGTCAAGAATGACTATGTAGATAGGTGACTATGACATGGATTACATCATCTTATAGCTAGGGTATGATGTCAATATTTTGACGTGACAAACCTGGGAAAGTATGGGCAAGCCACACTTGGAATGGTCCCCTATCCAGCTGCGACTTGCAAATCAGGCGAAGATCCTACCCATTGGTCGGTTGAGTCAAGTTCCTATCAACATTGAAGGATTGTGCACATTTGTAGGCTTTGAAGTCATTAATATTGTTGGTGAAGGAAAAATCATATCCCACATTATTGGGCATAGATTGGGCTATAGACAACCAAAATATTATAAACTTCAAGAAAAGGATCCTCTCATTCGAGGATAATTAGATAAGAGTGGTGTCACCCATTGATCCGCTAGAGGGACGGAGATATGTTGAGCCTACATATAATGATGGATAGGCTAACTACCTCGACCAAATCTATAATGTTACTGCATTACAAGAAGACTACATCAATCCAATAGCGGATGGAAACCTAAGCTGGAAGAGTGCTATTTCCTGCACATCTGACTCAGGGGAAGCTTTGGAGAATTGGAAAAATAGACTACATGAAGTCTCTATGAGGAGGTGTGCAAGAGTTACAAGTTCTGTGCGACGGGTGGAGAACAAGATGCACGAGCTACCCACCTATGAGGGTTTACCTAACCTTGTGACCTTCTTAAATGAGTTTGAAGGAATTGTAATGGAGTCGCAGTGCTTGTCCACATTGTATCATGCACTAAAATCTATGCCCGCTAGATGGTGGGGTGCGCATAAGAAGTCTATAACAAACTGGCCACATTGCAGAAGATTAATGAAAGTCAGATTCAGAGAAGAGGTCACCCTTGTAAATCATAAGTATTCAGGGTTAGAAAACCCTGTGGAACATCTTAATCATTGTCACATGGTATTTGCAGAATACCTGTTATCATCCAAAATGGCACTTCTCCATCTGAGTGCTGACATTCACCATGTCAGTACACAAAAGGACAATTTGGATTGAAGTGGTCAAAACACTATAGATGTGCATGACCTTTGATGCATTATATTTATACCATCCTTATATATTTTTATTATGAGTTTTGGTATGCATACGCGACTATGTGCATTGCAACTCGCGTGTCATATGTGACTATGTGTATTGCAACTCATGTATACCTTGCATATGCGAGTTCCCTTTGAGAAATCCACGTGTCATACACGAGTTTCCTATATTAATACTCGTGTATACCTTAATTCGACATTAAAAAATATAAATCGAGATTATATGAGATTAGTTGGGCCCTAATCCATAACTTTCCCAATTGTCTCAACCATCCCAACATTCGAAACCACTCTATTTCCAAAAGTATAAAGAGGCCTTGGGATCGGGCTAATCAATCAATTTTTGGAGAGCAAAGTTATGCTGGTGGTATATCTTCAGAGTATTGGAGTAGTAGAACTAAGATTCCTTAGTTGCAAAGGAGTCCTTGTGTCAGAATCTGGGTTGTATTCTTACCTATTCACCATTTGTTAATAAACAGAATTCTTCTTCCAATTTTGTATTGTTCTTATCTCATGTATATTGGTTTGATGAATATGTTTATTTATATTATTAAAATGATTTTATATAACCTGTGATTTATATATGTATCAGATATTACTTAAATAATGGGCTCTTTGTAGGTGAAGAGAATTATCCCTAGAAGCTTTGGAGAAGATTGGAGCGAGAGAAGACCAAGCTCGGAACAACCATCATAAACTGGGTAAGCCAAGATATCTTCCTATTCTCATTCCAGTTTCTATAAAAGTTGATTGTCTTCCAGTCTAATAGTAATATGGTAACCCCAAACACTAGGTTACAAGGGTGAAATTTCCTGTACAACCGAACTGGTGACTCTGCTGGGGAGCCCAGCCTGCTGCGGGTTTATCATGTAGGTTCTTTACCAATCTTTGTTCTGATTCTGAGTGTGGTCTTTATCTTGCTTTTGATTCACATTGTAGTGTGCCCAGAATCCTTTGCTATTCTTTTTTTTTTAATTTTTTTGAAGAATTTTTTAGTTGTATATGTGAGTTGATGTTATACACAGTCACGTATAGCACCTTGTATATGCGGGTTGCTCTATAAGAAAGTTGTGTATGGTACGTGGGATTCCTACATACACAGTCGCATATATCCTGTAGCAGCATAAATTTTAGGTAGGGTTTTATTGTCCCTATCTTTTTTATTTTTTGCTTGCTTGCGAGTCTTCTGATTCTAGCATGACTCTGTGAGTCTAAAAGTCATGCGTGTCACATCTTGTGCTTGTTTTCAAGACTTTGATATTTCTTTGTTTGAATTTTCTTTCATCTAGTGATTTGAAGTTGGTCCTCCTGCTTGGTTGATAAGTTCAATGCTTTGTGTCTAGTTCAGTGATCAGGACCTTGGATACTTTATATTTTGTAATGCATTTTGTAGTGTCAGTTTGGCATTTGTTCTTTTGTGAATCTAGTGAACTTTCCGAGTTCAATAGTTTCTTCAAGTTAGGTTTTTTCCAAGTCTTCTTCTTGTTTGGTTGAAGTTGGTTATTTTGGGTCCTTTATACTTCATTTTATTTATTATATGCTCTAATCATTCAAACTTGCTCGAAAAAATTGCATTTAGTTGCATTGTAGTTTTTGAAGAATTTGAAAAAGTGAAGAAAAACCATGTTATACTTTTGCATTTAGTTGCACTTAGTCTTTTTCTTTTCTAGTTTTCTGATTCTATTTGAATAGTAGTGGTTAGATAATTTTTATGTTTTCTTTTAAAGACCTTTAGATAAGATTGTTTAAGCCTTCTTGTTAAAACTCATTTCTCTTTCTTTTTACCTTATGCATAGGAATTATATTATTTAATTTAACTCATCCTATTGATCTGTAATTAAGCCTTTGATTTAAGTTGTTCCTTTGTATATAAGCTTTAAATTATATGCATTGATAGATTAGGTGTTCATAATACAATTTGTTCTTTTGAGTTATACAATTGTGAAAAGGATCTATAATATAGAACTCAAATCATTTTTGTAAGTTTTCTGTTTGTCCATAAACTATGTCTACCCTCATATAGTGTTTTGTAAATAGGATTTATTTGTGTATAAACAATCATGTTTACTATTTCCTGTAACTGGACATTTCTTAGTTTGCACATTTTTGTAGAGATCAAACTAGAATTAATCCCATTCAGCTTTTATACTTCTTTTGAGAGCCATTTTGATACCTCTCCTGCCCCAGTTCCTATTACAGTAAATGTCTATCCTTAAAATAATCAAGGAGAGTGGAATTAAGATTATTTAGTTAGTGCATGTATAGTTTCTATTTGGTCATTGTAAATCCTTTTTAATGTAGTCATTCTCTCAGGTAAAAATCAATCTCTCTAGATAGAATAGTTTATTGTCATAACACTGTTTATATCCGGACATTTATAAATAGTTTGATGTTACCTTTGTTTTCATTAACTTAACTATATCCTTAGGATTTCAACTTAAGAACTTTAAATCTTTAGCTTATTAAAGTATTACCACAACACTCTATACTTTCGCATATATTTTGTAGCAACTCTAAGCCTACTAACCCCGGTTGATAATTAAATATTAGGTAAATTATTCGAGACAATATTTTTCCCAACATTTTTAGCATCGTTGCTGGGGAGTTATTTCATAAGGTAGATATAGGCTGGTAACGGGGGAGCAGTAAGACGAGAGGTGAGAACCTACGCATCTATTATAATAGGCGCCCTCAAATCCAGTAATAATAGTAGCATAGGATAGCATAATTTTGTTGATTTAAAAAAAATTCTTATAGGAAACATAAAAACCCTAACTCACGGAATAAGCATTGAAAAAAAAATACCTACAGGAAGTAGTTTTTCTAGAAATATAAAGAGATTCTACGGAGGGAAATCATAGAAGAAATCCTGGCAGGAGGTCCTGAGGGCCTCATTCTTGACAAAGTTCATAACAAGTAACCATTAAACCTTCCACTAAGTCACAAAAATTTTAGATGAAACAACTTTTTGGAGAAGCTAAACTTCACTAATTTTGTCTATAATGCTTAGGTGAAATATCTCTTTGACATAGTAACCCCTCAAATTAACATATCCATAGTGGCATCCGCTACTCCTATAAGAACCAATAAAAGAATGAGTGATCAAAGGAATATTTCTCCTGGAAAAGCATGTTTGGTTTCCCCATTCCCACCTCAAAAGAAACCTTCTAGGTACACTCACTCTAGAAATCAAACCTACATAAAAAACCAGGAAGAAGAACGAGCAGCAAAAAGCAATGTCTATCCAGAATGTAAAACTAAAAATCCCCGACAGGAATGTCCATTAAATAAAATTCCTCCATGCTATATTTGCATGGGGCATCATGTTTTGCCCCAGAAGATCAAGATGGATCCTATTAAGATAGAGGTAATTATTGGACTGCTCTCTAAAAAAAACTCTTCCTCCTGATCTTTAAAAATTATTGTGGGTTATCATTACTTGTATATATGTAAATATGTGTATATCTCTTTGAATAAATAAAGAGTCATTTATAATCACTTATTTCCAGAGGACTCTTTTCTATGTTTTCAAGAATAAAATAAATCATGTAACAAATGGTTTTGAAGAATCATCTATTTATTTGAACAGCTTATGAGGTGCTATCCAAAAAATAAAGTGCTCTAATAAGACTTTGAAGCTTTTCTTGTATATCAATATCAAACTAATTATTTTATGATTTTGTTATGCTAAGTGTTTTGATTCAGATAAATGCATTTCTGATTATTTGAAGAGTTGCTGAAAAGACTTATTTTAATCCTCTTCAGCATTTTCATACCTAAAGGTTACTATCTCATCTACACTTGTTATCAAAACTACACTCTTATATATATTTGACGACACTAGAGGGCAAGTGGAATTGCTGCTTGTGGGGAACATTACCTTTTATAAAGAAAATGGACTGAAAGGCCCCTGGACACCTTTAAGTTATTCTCTTTTTACATGATCTATAGTTAAGGCCATTTTGTGAAAAAAAAATTAACTCATGTGTTTAGCAAGGCTTAGCATGCTCTAGTACCAATCAACTTCCTATACTTAGTGTTGGAGTAGGGTCCCACAGCTAAAGGAAAAGATGCTACATCGGGACAAAGAAGTCAAAGAAGAAAGTACCTGAGTGGCCGAGAAGAGAGAGCTCAACCACTGCACTTAAGGCAGCGGTGAAGACAGGAGGGCTCAGCTACCCTCATAAAGGAAAAGGAGCAACGGGCCGAGGTATTGAATACAAAGGACAACAGGAAGCGGTGCCCATACCCACGATCAGCGCCGGGAAGAGTGGAAGACTACAGGAAGCTGTGGTGTGACGATAAGCGGCATCCCATAGTACAGACATGCCAACTGTCACAATTAGGGTTTTTGGGTTACTGTTGGGAAAGGCCCACAGTTTTGTAATGGCGAGACCTTCGAGACGCCTATATAAGCATGTATTTTGTAATGTAAAAGGTTAGATAGTGAGACAATTGGGTAGCTGCTTAGACAGTCAGACGTAAGGTAGCCTCTGAGTCATTTAGCTAGCCAAGTGTCTCTAGAATCTCAGTATTGTAAGAGTTAAGCTCTGGTTCTGTTATTCAGTCTGTAGTTATCTTACTGTAACCAGTAGCTGGCTCTAAGAGCATGTATGTAACAATCCGCAGGGATTGAACAATTCGCAGGGGTTGAGAGAGAGAGAGAGAGGAGGAGTATATTGTAAGAAGGAAATATAAAGAGGAAGAAGAGATCTAAGAGAGAAGGGCTCCCGGTTGTGTGTGTGGAGTTTCCTAGAAGATCTCAGGCTGCATAGTAGGTTGCAGCAGAACTGTGTTTACTCTTTCAAGATATAATATAAAAACCAGTTCCCGTGGACGTAGCTTCCCCCCTGGAGGTGAACCACATAAAATCTGTGTGTTGTGCGACTATTTCATGTGTTTGTGCTTTAGTTATGTGTTATCTTTTACCTGTTACATGAATGTTGCTTATCAGTGATGAATGTATGTATGTTATGCTTCAGTTATAGCGCATAGAAGGTTAACTGCAAGTTGAATGTATCAAGTAGCCTGTATATGAGTTTATCAGTGCTTGGTTCATGTTAGTTGACATTTATTGCGTAAGTGTTGGAGTAGGGTCCCGCAGCTACAAAAGAAGCTGCTATTTTGACGGATAGATAGTTTTGGCGGAGATATAAGAGGTAGAGCTACGACACTATAGCAGGTTTCTAGCTACAGAGCAGAGCCGGAACCCATGACGTAGAAGGCAGAGAAGTCAAGGAAGACGACGGTACCTGAGCGGTCGAGAAGAGAGAGCTCAACCACTGCATTGAAGGCAGCGGCGGAAGACAGGAGGGCTCAGCTACCCTCATAAAGGAAAAGGAGCAACGAGGCCGAGGCATTGAAGACGAAGGACAGAGAAAGGGAAGCAGCGTCGGTACCCATGGTCAGCGCTGGGAAGCATGGAAGACTGCAGGAAGTTGTGGTGAAGGGAAGCGGTGCATAGTACCCATGATCAGCGCTGGGAAGCATGGAAGACCGCAGAGAGTTGTGGTGTGACGGATAGCGGCTACCTCAAAGTACAGATACGCCGACTATCACTAGTTAGGGTTTGGGTTACTGTTGGGACAGACCCATAGTGTTGTAATGGATAGACCTTCGGGCCGCCTATAAAGGGTTATATTTTGTACTATAAATGGTTGGTTGGTTGGTGGGTTGGTTAGTTGGTTCGTTCTGTTGTTATTTGTTTTGTAGATTACTAGACAATTGTAGAAGCCAAGCTCTGGTTCTGTTATTAGCTGTAGTATCTTACTGTAACCAGTAGCTGGCTCATTGAGCATTCATGTAACGATCCGCAGGGATCGACAAAGAGGGAAGAGTATATTGTAAGAGGTTCAATATAGAGATAGAAAAGAGATCTAAGAGAGAAGATCTTAAGTTGCATATGCGGTGCAGCAGAACTGTGTTTACCTTCCCCTGAGCTATAATAGAAACATAGTTCTGTGGACGTAACTTCCATCCTAGAGGTGAACCACTTTAAAATCATGCGTTATGCGATTGCTTTGTGTGTTGTGTTTATTTGATGCATCTGTCAGTTATTTTATGAGCCTTGTTTACAGTTTAATGTATGTATGCATTGTTCAGTTCACAATAATATAAAAGGATAGACATAAGTTGAAATCGTTGACATGTTGTATGCGGGTTCAGTTATGCTTTGCTTGAAACAGTCGCTAGTTGCGGTGTTGAACAGCCTGTTACGTTGAGTCTTGCAAGTCGACACGAACAACACTAAGTGTGCTGAGCCGCGGGAGCAGGGTATCGCAGGGAGGTGATACCGCATCGGCAGAGGAGCTGCGGTGCGTGATACCGTAGGTTAAGGACTTAGTGTTGGGAGGAAGTTACGTGTCGCCTGGTGCACGGTGACGCGGTAAGGCTGGGGTCACCGCGAGTCAGTGGAAGTGGAGCGACGTAGAAAGGGACCGCGCGCCAGATAGAGAGGGATCTTGCGGTGAGAAGGGCTGCGAGACACTGAGATCACATGACGCAAGCAGAGGGTCGTGCGATGCACAGAGAAAGAGGCCCTGTGGCTAGCAGAGTTTTTAGTCGCAAGAAGGATGCTACAGAACCTGGTCCAAGACGCTTGAGTCCTTGGCCAACCCATTAGAATCACTTCGGGTGAGACTTCAGGCTGCTTCACGGTCTGTCGCCAAAAGGGCCAGTGAGCTAGGGGTGTTGTTGGTTAAATACAGTAAACCCGGGTCTGCCCATGTAAGCCAACATTAAGTGACTCCGGTATATGAGTTCCACGAGTTCAGTATAGTTGATGTTAAGCATATTAGACTATAGGAGTATAAGTGAGGCTGTTAGCTTACTAGTATACTAAGAGAGAAGCCTTTGGGCCGTGAGAGCCATATTGAAGTCTTACCATAAAGGATATCGCAGTATAGAAAGGTGATATCGCACTGTCGAAGGAATCACGGTGTGAGATATCGCAGTATAAGAGGGTAGTCGAGGAGATAGTTTGCGCATCACTCTAGAGGCAGCGATGCGATAAGAGACCGCTCCCTCCCAAAGCCAGTGAGTAAGAAAGGTCCTCATTACAGAGAGAGATCCCACGGGCTAAGAAGAGCCACGAACCGATAGGATGCTACAAAACCCGGTTGAGGACACTTGAGTCTTCATCCACCCCATCTAAGATCACTTCGGGTGAGACTTCAGGCTGCTCTGTAGTCTATCGCCGAAAGGGCCAGTGAGCTAGGGGTTTTGTTGGTACATAACAAGTAAACTCGGGTCTGCCCCGCAGAACCAACAAATGGTTCCATTGCCGGCTTTGAAAACATTAACGAGCTAATGTTCTATTGGAATCCTACTAAAGAAGAACTTAACCACTGGGTTGAGTCTAAGGAGAAATAATTTGTTGAAAAAGAAAACAAGAGTCCTAGACTGAGTACAGAGGACTGGTTACAAAAACATATCTTCACTAATCTGCATACGATATTTTTTGCGACCTATGTAAATGAGTTGTATGACTGGTTATCAAAGTTGACTGATCAGAACATATTCAAGAAGAAAAGGAACATTGTCTGGACACTGGAGCTAATTCAGACCGTGAAGCGTATATATAATCCCATTTCACGGGCAGTAGACTTCTGGCTTGCGAGTTTGCTGGAAGGCTTCATTACAGAGTTTGCAGTTGATCAAAGAAAAAGTTTCAGCGAAGCAGAGAGGTACTTCTTCAAAGGATACCGTGGTAAGTACCTAAGCTCTTTAAACTTGTTCATTAAGATGTTATTACATGAAAAAGGAGTAATGGATTTATTCTCAGATGAATAAGCTAAGTCAGTGTAATGTCACAAGAGTTTGAGAGTGATTTTGATGAAATTGGATGTACACGTAGTGGTAAGAAATATAAAGTAGATTTCAGATCTTTTCTCTTTGAAAATAGTTCAGACAGCACTAGAGAATAGAGTCACAGTAATACAGAGAGACTAGTAGAATGTATCCCTTACCACCCTTATACCCCACAAAAACAATCGGGACTCAGAGTAATCCCGTAGGAACTACATCTAGTAGTTCACATACAGTACATACTACCGCTACATCACCTACACCTACACCGCTGAGTGGTAGTAATACAGTAAATCAACATCCACCATGTAGAAACAGAATGGGGGATGACATGATGTTACCTACCTTCAAGGGTACAGGGGCAGAAGACCTAGAACAACATTGGTTCCTATGTGAAGCTGTATGGACCATTAAACAAATCCAGGATGATAACATTAAACTTTTCCAGTTGGTCACTACGCTTAGAGACAGAGCCTTAACATGGTATATGAAGTATACAACAGCGCCGGCCAGAACGCTCGTACAGATCAAGACCACAATGATTAAAGAATTTAAGAAACCCAAGTCTGAGTCACAGTGTATTACAGAGCTTAAAGAAATTAAACAGTTACCTACAGAGTCGGTATGGGACTTTGATCAGAAATTCAAAGCTCTTATAGACCAGGTTAGCTTTGAGTTTGCGCCAGAGCAGCATAAGGAATGGTTCATTGCAGCACTGCTTCCTCACATCAGACTTCCATTAATGCAACAGAGACTCCGTACGTAGGATGAAGCATTGGAGATGGCAATGAAACTAGAGGCTTCACCTCTAGCTGAGACCAGTACAGGAATGACAAGCTTACAGAACCAGTTAGCCAATCTCATGTTACATATGCATGAGATTAAGAAAGGAAAAGAGATTGCACAAGAACTATGGTGTATAAAGTGTAAAGGACAGGGCCATACTAAGGATAATTGTCCAGTATTTGTAGAGTATTTAGCAAGTGGGGCTCCTAACCCCTTATTATAGACTCAAGGGCCGTGGTGTGAACTCTGCAGAATAAGAGGACATCGACCATCGGAATGCCCTTTACTTTAGAAGTATGTACAAACCCCTAAGAACTTATATTGTAACTTATGTAAGTCAGTAGGTCATGATGAACATAATTTCCAAGCTTATGATCTTATGACAGAAAGAAAGCATGACTTGTATAGAGTCCAGTCAGAAACAGCAGGTCCAACAGTAGGACCACAGCATGAAGAGGCTCATGTTGGTCGTGGAGGAGGATTCAGAGGACGAGGTCATGGAGGAGGCTTTGGCCATGGCCATGGACCTATTACTTGTTACAATTGTGGAATTGTAGGACATTATGCTAGGGACTGTCAGAACCCTAGTACAACATGTAAGTATTGCAAGTCCTATGATCACCCTATAGAAGAGTGTTCGATCTTGATAGCCAAGATTAGGGAACCTAAGCCAGCAGTAAACTAGAACATCCAGCTTATTGCTGCTGAGCAGCAAGAGCCAGAACCAAGAGTCAATATAGTGACTCACAATGGTGCTTCTACTAGTAGAACATCGCAGGACGATACATAAAAGAATACAGGTCCGCAGTGGGTGCGCAAAGCGACTAATAAATCAATACCACTCGACCTGCAGAAGAACAAAGAAACGTTTTAGCAAGTAAAAACTTTCTTTATTGAACCTATAGCATCGGGATCATAGGTACTGCCGTGCAGGGGCATACCGCAATAAGAACCTTGTGGCATTAGTATTGTGCAGATATCGCAGGCTACCACATCAGGAAGGTGCGAAGAGGACGAGTTGACAGGAAGTGTACAATCCTTTCTACGGAGCTGCTTGAAACTTGTTAGAAATGAGAAAGCTATTGGAGAGCTTCAGTGCATCATAGATCAGTGTCAGCCATCTTCTTCCGTGAGCAGTGCGTAGCATGCTGTTCATAATATTATGGGACATACAAGAACAGGAAGAGAGATGAGACTCACAGCACAAGTTGGAGAATTTGAAATGGATGAGGTAATCCTAGATTTAGGATCAGAGGTAAATGTTCTGACCAAGCAGACATGGGAACATATGGGTAGCCCTAAGTTATCCAGATCGCCTATCCATTTGTGCTTAGCCAATCAGCAGTGGGTATCACCATTGGGTCAATTACCGCAGGTACCAGTTGATATTGACAGAGTTTGCAGCTTTGCAAACTTTGAAGTTATAGAAATCATTGGTGATAGTAGACCATACCCAGCTTTACTAGGTATTTATTGGGAAATCGATAACATGGCTGTTATCGACTTAAAGAAAAGACAAATGACCTTTGAGGATAAGCAGATCCGGGTCATCGCACCGTTGGATATTTTCCAGGGTCCTCGCTACATTGAACCTATCAGGGCAGAGGAGGAGGTGCGCAACATGGAAAGTCTTTATTAGATGACTGCTAATCAGAGTGATTACATCAACCCTACCACAGAAGGAAACATTAGTTGGCGATGTGACAGCTCATGCGCATCAGAATCGGATGTTCATTTAGAGAACTGACAGAACAGACTTTACGAATTCTCAGCTTGCAGATGTGCGTTTATGACTAAGTCACTACGATGGATTGGTGCAGACATTATTGATATTCCATCCTTTCATGGCTTAGCAGATGTCAATGACTTTTTAAAGCAGTTTGAGCAGGAAATTCCTCAGGAGCAGAGGATGACAACTATGGACCTTGCAGTAAAAGCCACACCTGCAAGATGGTGGCATGCACATAAAGAACATATCGCATCATGGGATGATCTTAAGATACTGATGGCGATCAAATTTTCTAACGACAAGGGGCCGTTACAGCAGAAATACACAAGAGAGAGTGACCCCAGGTCACATATTCAAATTTGCAAACAAAGTTGGTCGGATATTCCAGAGGATGAATGGGTTCACTTATTCATTCACACTTTAGACACAATTCCAAGGAATTGGTACACTGAGACAGAGTTGCGCAGAGGAACCATCACATGGCCACTTATGATAGATAGCTTCCTACTCACTTTCACTTTTGAATCTGAGTACCCAAGCATTGATCAGGCTCTAGATGTAATAAAGACTAAGGTATTTAACGACTGTACCCTATCAGTGACTACTCATCCTGATTGGGCCAGCCAGTTGGAACATGCGCTAGAATGTTACAACTTCACAGCAAAACCAGATGATGAGGATGAGAATCCTCACAGTGTCAACATTCTCGAGTCAGAAGGGACTCGCAACGTTGATGGACCCAGACTAGAAATTCCAGCTATCATAGAACCTATCAAGATTAAAAGGATCAATATTGGCACAAAAACAGAACCTAAGTTTGCCTCTATTGGAAACTATTGGGATGATGAAATAGTAGGACACATCGCAGATCTCTTACATGACTATCAGGACCTATTTCCCACTAAGTTCATAGAGATGAAGGGAATAGTAGGAGATTTGGGAGTCATGCGTATACCATTGAAAGAGGATGCTAGGCCAGTTAAGCAGTGTCCATACAGATTGAATCACCTCTATAAAGAAAAAGTTAAGGATGAAATTGATAAGATGCTAGCAACAGGCATCATTGAGCCAGTAGAAGAAAGCGAATGGGTTAGTCCCATGGTCGTGCAAGAAAAGAAAACCAAAGGAGAAATCAGGATTTGTGTCGACTTGTGCAAACTCAACGACGCATCACTTCATGACCCATTTTCGACACCTTTCACTGATGAAGTGTTAGACAATGTGGGAGTACAGGAGGTCTAATCCTTCACTGATGGCTTTTCAGGCTATCACCAGATCAGAATCCATCCAGAGGATCGACACAAGACCACTTTTGTGACAGAATGGGGCTCATTCCAGTACACGATAATGCCCTTTGGTCTTAAAAATGCACCAGCTATATTTTCTAGAGTAGTAGTAGTTGTATTCAAGGAATACATCCATAAATTCTTAGAAGTCTATTTTGAAAATTGGACTGTATTTGGATTAATAGACAAGCACATAGGAGATTTAAGGCTCATGTTAGAGAAATGTAGGCAATATCAGATTTCTCTTAACTTGAAGAAATGTATATTTTGTGCACCATTTGGTATTCTGTTGGGTCATATTGTTTGCAGACAAGGCTTGATGGTAGATCCTGCAAAGATTGCCGTCATTGTACATCTCCCAGCACCCAACTCAGTCAAGCAATTGAGAACAGTGCTTGGTCATACCGGGTACTATAGAAAAATCATCAAAGGTTATGCAAAGATCACAGCACCTATGGAAAAATTGTTAAAGAAAGACGTGAAATTCCTATGGAATGAGGAATGCCAGCAAAGCTTAGACACACTTAAAGAGAAGATGGTTACAGCACCCATATTAGTATTCCCATATTGGAACAAGCCATTTCATGTACATGTGGATGCATCTGGCATCGCACTGGGGATCGTCTTAACACAGCCAGGAGAAGGAGGTATTGATCACCCTATCGCGTACTCAAGAAAAAAGCTATCTACCAAGGAAAATAACTACACCACCACAGAAAGAGAAGGATTAGCTATGGTGTATGCTCTACAAAAGTTCAGGCACTACTGTTGCTAGGGTTTTACCCCTAGCTTGTACGAATGAGTACCTACTAAGGACAATGGATTCCTTAGTAGCAGTTCAATGATATATGAATTAAAAGCTATAACTGAAATAAAAAACTAAATTTAAACACATTCATGAAGAAAAAACAATAAAAGTAAATAGTAATTTTGTATTAATCTGACCTCCAATGTGAAGGTTGGTGAAGCCCTTTGCGGTGATCCGAGACGGTGGCTCCGAGCTTCAAGCTGCTTCTTCTCTTTCTCCAATGGTGGAAATGGGCCAAAAGGGGCTCTCACGGTGAAAGCAGCTCAATGGTGAGCTGGGGTTTCAAGAGCAATTTTGGCAGAGGCAGGATACTTGTGATTGTGGATATGGAATAAGGAGTTTCCACCTCTTATTTATAGTTGAAAACCATGCGGTTTTAGGGTTAGGGTTTCAGCTATTTAGGGTTTTTTTCCTCATTTCCTCATTATTTAATATTTTTTCTTTCTTTTTTGGATATTTTTGCTTTTTGGAGGAATTTTGGATATTTTTAGCTGAGAAGAGGGTTTTATGGCCTTTTGGAGGCATTTTAAGCCTTTTGGAGGCTTTTTACATGGTTTTATGGGTTTTTGATGGACATATGGTGGGAAAATGGACAAATGAGCCATGTGATGGGGTAGATGAGGTAGTGAACCCTTTTTGGGTGTTAACAAATTGCCCCCTGATGTGCGAGGGCAGGAGCTCATCGTATGGCCGATGGACATCATAAGTCATATTCATTGGTTGTTGGGGTGTGGAGAAGAGAAGGAACCAACTGAAGCCTGAAACAACGATCTCGAACCAACTGCAAGGACTGAAAAGTACATAACCTCAATAATGGATGAGGAATCATCTGATCATACGGACGAGGTGGGCATTCCCATGCTCGTATCAAGATACATGAAAATAACTGTGAGGCCCAAAAAGAGGGTCTTGTAGGATACATAGGAAACCACTGTGTATATCATAAGTGTCCAGAGGGGACATAATGTTGGAACATACTGCTGGGCTGACCATGTCTGAACTAACCAACTGATGCACTGAAATGACAGCAGTGCTACTAAAAGTGGTTCCGAAGGAACTGATGAGCTGCTGGATCAAAGTGACAATGGTCATACGTGCAATGGTACACTGATCTGGAACTGAACTGGGTACTCAATGAAGCATAGAACTGGACGACTTCCGAATACAATCTCCAACGCAGCTCGGACATCCACGGGAACATATCACTGGGCGTTCCAAAGTGACTCACCAATGTGCTAGAGTCGGGGGAAATCCAGGGTCTTCGACACATAATGGAAAGGATACACTTCCTGCGCGATTCTCAACGATGCGATAAAGGTGCTGAAGTCGAGCATGTGAGAAACAACGATTCGGAGAGGCAATGATGATTCCTCCCAAAATGGTCCGTAGGCACTCACCACAGATGGTGATGGGTCCAAGGCGTAGGGGCCTCTAGGTCTATCCTCTGGAATAGAGGGGTTGTCGTCGACAGAGGGAGACCTGCAACTATCAAGGCAATGATGTTTCCTTGACAGGAGCGCTAGGTAAAAAACCGAACTGTGATAGTATTGATGGCAAGAGTGATAAACTGGGGGGAATAACTGGGCAAGTAGAGTGGGTGGACTCAAACTTCCTTTGTTCAGAGTATGATGGCGGGGATGATCGGGCAGCATATGAAACTGACTGGTGGTAAAGGGATCATAGCTGTATAGGATCTGAGGGTGACTGGGATGAGGGAGACTCAAGCTGTGGTAAAATGGTAGGAGACTGTGGAATACTCTGAACAAAGGCGACCTGATTGGGGGTGCTGCCGAGAGGATTGATCATCGCGCCAAGAGGCGCGGGGGGACTTCTTCATGGGTTAGGGAACTAGAAGAAGTGTGGATATAAAATGGTACTGTCATGTGGATTTTACGAGCCCATGATAGTTCATTCTCGTGGTTGCTTTCAATTTTAAGGAGTCTGAAAGCAAATAAGAAGACTCTGAAATGATGGAATGGTACTGTCATGTGGATTTTACGAGCCCATGACAGTTCATGCTCGTGGTTGCTTTCAATTTTAAGGAGTCTGAAAGCAAATAAGAAGACTCTGACTTGATGTAATGGTACTTTCATGTGGATTTTACGAGCCCATGACAGTTCATGCTCGTGGTTGCTTTCAATTTTAAGGAGTCTGAAAGCAAATAAGAAGACTCTGAAAGAACGGTCAGGCAAGGAGCAAGTGTTCAATTAGGGAGCATTTATGATGACCAGGACTGAGGGTGAGGTGGAACACTGGTGGGCCTCCTTGCGGGGTGAATGAATGGTGGCAAAATAATGAAACATTTGCAGTACGACAGGAGTGGATGGCTCATGTAAAAAGTGTGACACAATCCTGATAACGGCTGATGTGGCACGCAAACCGAGGTGACTATCAGAAAATAATGCAACGCAGTGACCATCGGGATGGTCTCGTCGTGCTGGTTCTAGTGGTGGAAACGGTTCGAAAAATGGACTCCGTATGGGTTCAAAATGGCCAAACAGGAGAAAAGTCAACGGACTATAAATAGTGAGTGGGCCCAACATGACATGTGTCATTTGATTAGTGGATATTGACTTGTGAGCACAGTGGACCAGAGCTGATTTGTCGTTTCTAGACGATCCGACCGCTCGACTGCAGATTCAGGAGAGACAGGTAGGTCGTCAAACTTTTGCCTGCATTATTTTTTGGGTTTGGGGGGCAGGAAGTGGATCCTATGGTATGTTTGTACAGTCTACATGGGTGGACCGCGGGTTAGGGAGTCTAAACCGCGGTCGCCGACTGCGGGTACTAACTAGAACAGCCGCGGTGGCAGACCGCGGCTGTAGGCCAAACAATCGCGGTCTCGCACCGCGGCTGTAGGCCTAACAGTCGCGGTCGCGGACCGCGGCTGTAAGCTGAACAGTCGCGGTCGCGGACCGCGGCTGTAAGCTGAACAGTCGCGGTCGCGGACCGCGGCTGTAGGCCTAAACAGCCGCGGTCGGAGACCACGGCTGTGGGCTTGACAACCGCGGTCAGGGCCAGGCTGTATTGGTTTTTTGTTTGGATGGGTGGGAAAGTCTATTATTTTTCCTTGAGCCTGATGAGACTTTGTTGTGTGATTGACAGGATGCCACAGGTTCCATGGAGGGAGCGAGAGGTTCCAGACGAGATAGTGACAGTGGTTCGAGAGGATCGTCGTGTGCGGTCACTGCTAGGGATCTTCGGACTGCTGAAGTTCGCAGAGGTTCCTATTATTCTGTCAGCAGGATTGCTGCTGACCCGGTTGGTCGGATTTTGGGAGCCAGACACACTGGCATTCCGGGTGCAGGGAGAGAGGGTGGACCTCACTCTCACTGATGTTTATTTCTTGACTGGGTTTCCCTGCCTTAGGAGGGTAGCAGATACCCAGCCGCGGGTGTCTGCGGACCTGGACCTGGATGATGTTGTGGAGCGGCTCTGTCGGCTGGGGTCTAGAGTGCATCGGAATGCACTCTTAGTGAGGGATTTGCAGGAGCCAGCAGTACAGGCGATGGTGGCGTGTGTGGTTCGTATTTTGGGATCCCAGTCACCTGAGAAGGTGTCTAGGGGTCAGATGTAGCTCGTGGAGCGTGTACTGGCCGGGACCTACTTTGCGTGGGGCCAGATGTTCCTGACCTGCGTGCAGCGACAGCTGACCGTGGCGAAGGAGTCTGGCAAGGGATTTTGTTATGGTTCCTTTTTGTGTGCCTTTTTTATGGAGAGGGTTCCCACACTGCAGCCACGGGTGCCGGTCAGGGCAGGAGGCTTGAGGGAGCCTCGGATGGTGTGGTGGGGAGAGATGATGCACCGCCGTGGTGGCGGGGATGTTGGGCGTTACTTCACTCAGGAGCTATACTTGCAGTGGCTCCAACTACCACTGACGCTGGATGACTATCCATACAGGGATATGGACTTCAGGGGAGATCCGGATGCTCCACGGCCACCAGGACAGGCATGGGGGCCTGATGGTACGTATGATTTGTTTGCATTGTTCAGTTTATGTATATGATATATTGCTGATATATGGTAACTGACAAAATGGTGTTTTGCAGATGTGGGTCCGAGGCCATCGCCAGGACATGTGGTGCGCAGAGGGACTGTGGCCATTCCCGCTTTGCTGGGGCGGGGGGAGGTGCATCGTCCAGATGCCGAGAGGACACTGGAGTCTGTACAGGTGCTATTAGAGCAGTTGCTCGTGGGAGTGACTGAGGCGGGATGGTGGGACCTGGATCCGGCTGTGGTCCAGGATTGCTTGGGGGCACCCCGAGATTTTTGATCGATCGCGATCCGGGTGGCTCTATTGGCGGACAGAGCACGGGCCCAGGGGCCCATACGGGATGTGGACGCGCCGGAGGGGGTGCGAGGAGAGGAGTCAGAGGCCGAGGACACCGAAAGTGATGTCGGGTACGACTCCCATTAGAGGGTGCAGGGGACTTCCCCCTATTTTTTGTAGCTACGGCCTGTCCTTTATGAGGATTTTTGGGATGTATATACATTTTTTGTAGAGCTGAGTACAGGGGTACTCAGGACATGTATAGCTCTGTATCATGTATTTTTTGATATGTATATATTTATGCACATGGATGCACTTTTGTATGATGTTGTTTCATTTGTACGCACGTGGATGCGCTTTATGGTGTTTGATATGTTTGTATTGCACGTGGATGCAAGTAGTCTAGGATTTGGGGCACGTGGATGCCCCTATGGATGCAAATGTTTATGTAATGCAGTCTTTTTGGTTTTTTATATAGTTGGATGAGATGCTATGATGTGTGATGGAGATGTTTATATGGTGTGATTGATATGCCAATCTAGGATGTTATTGGCCATTTCATCTGCGACACTATTTTGAGCTCTTGGGACATGTGTGAATGTGATGGATTCAAACTGTCGGCTAAGTTGTTTTGTACACAGGAATTTTCTAAACAGGCAAGGATCGCGCACCTGGTAGCAATTGTTGATCTGGGAGACAAGTAGCTGGGAGTCCAAGAACACATGAAGGTGACGTATGCCCATCTGGAGGGCAGCAGTCAAGACCGGTCACAGCATCATACTCTGCCTGGTTATTGGTAGCAGTGCCTATACATGTTCCGTCAAGGTGAATCAGTTCGTTGGAAGGGGAATATAAGACCCATGCTGCAGAAGCCAGGTTGGGAGACCAGCGGCTTGCCCCATCGGCGAAGCCAATGTAACGAGGTGGAAGATGGTCCATCTGTGGGCATGCAAAAAACGATGAATGTGAGATGATGGTAAAAGATGGTAAAAAACAAAAAGGGAGCAAACTGTACAATGCGGACCAATGAGGTCACGGTTCAGTTATGGGTAAAAACGTTTAAGATACAACCCATTACGGGGATTGCATAAAGGGTGGCCTTCAGAGTCGGCTAAAACGTATGCCCCCTTGCCGAGGAAAGTCTGAATGATGTAAGGGCCTTGCCACATGGACTCAAACTTTCCTTTACCGTTTTTGTCGTGGGCTTGGTCATAGGCGAGGACGAGGTCCCCTTCGTGGAAAGTTCGAGGGTGAACATGTTTGTCATAATGGGATTTGGAGCGGTTTTTGGCAGCTTCGATGTTCTGGAGAGTGGCCTGACGATCTTCATCGGCTTGTTCGAGGGATAGCAGACATTGCTCAAGGGGGGAGGTATCGGGGAGAAGCTCAACGGCGATGTGTAAGGCAGGTATCTGACACTTGATGTGGAGGACAGACTCTACACCGTGAACTAAATGAAACATGGTAAAACCAGTGGCGGTCTTGGTGGAGGTGCGGTAAGCCCATAAGGCAGGGAATAACATATGGTGCCAATTGGACTTATGGCGATCAACAGTGCGTTGGAGTATGGTTTTCAGTATTTTGTTAACAGCTTCGACTTGACCGTTCCCTTGAGGGTAGTAAGCCGAGGAAAAATGGTGTTGGAACTTGAGGAAGGTAGATAATTCGCACCACACTGAATCTTCAAAATGTGATCCATGGTCTGAGACCAACTGTTTGGGGACCCCGAATCGAGTGATAACATGGTTGAAAAAGAAACGGGCAGCAGTTTCAGCGGTACAATTGAAGGTGGGTATGGCTTCCACCCATTTGGTGAAGTAATCGACGGCAACAATGATGTGCTTATGGCCATTCGCAGATGAGGGTCTACACTCCATGAAGTCGATGGCCCACTTGCAAAAGGGACCAACGGTGATGACTGGGTGTAATGGAGCATGTGGTTTCCGGGCCTTGGGGGCGAAAAGTTGGCAGTTATGGCAATGCTTGACCGCAGTGATGCAGTCAGTGAAAAGTGTGGGCCAGAAATATCCGGCGCGGACTACCTTTTGGGCAGTGGCCATTCCTGAGAAATGGCCGCCGCAGGCACCGCTATGGCAATCATTAAGGACCTGTTCAGCTTCTTCGTGTGTGAGGCAACGACGAAGAATTGTGTCAACTCCTCGTCGGTAAAGGACGTCTCCTATGAGGAGATAGTGAGAGGCCAGGTGACGGATACGACGATGCTCATTACGAGTGACGGTGGGTCAGAACTTTTGCGTGCGTAGATATAATAGGATATCACCGTACCACGGGTCCTCGGATGAGATAGCGAACAAGTGATTATCGGGTAACTCCTCGGAGATAGGTGGGGCCGGGAGAAAGGATGGGAGATTGGTGATGAGCTGGGAAAGCGCAAGGGCTTTAGTGCTCTTAGGTGTTCGGAACATGAGGTCAAATTCCTGGAGGATAATGACCCATTTAGCCACACAGCCTTGCAGGAGCCGCCGGTTTAAGAGATATACCATGGGGTTAGAATCGGCGATGACTGTGGTATGACTAAGTAAAATGTAGTGTCGCAATTTTTGGACGGAGAAGACCACTGCTAGGGCTAGTCTCTCTTCATGTGGGTAACGTAGGGGTGGGCCGGATAAGGTTTGGCTAACATAGTAAATGACATGCTCTTGGCGTGAGGTATCTTCTTGAACCAAGACTCCGGATACAGCATGCTCGGATGCCGAGATGTAGAGGATGAAGTCCTGAGAGAAATCCAGAGGGGAGATCAAGGGGGCTTGTGTGAGAGCTTTCTTGAGGTCGTCGAAAGCAGCTTCGGCTTGCTCGTCCCAGACAAAGGGGATGCGGGTACGGAGCAGGCGCAAAAAACCGTGAACGGTGGTGGCGTAATCAGGAACGAAGCGTCGAAGAAAATTGGATCGCCCTTGCAAACTTTGGAGTTGCCGGAGCGTTCGAGGAGAGGGAAGGTCTAAGATGGCTTGGACTTTCAGGGGATCAACAGTAATCCCTTTCTGGGAAATAATGAAACCTAACAATCGGCCGGCCGGAATGCAAAAGATGCACTTGTGTGGGTTCAAGCGGATCTGATATTTGCGACAACGCAGAAAAACTTGCCGAAGGTCATCAAGGTGGTCTGATCATTTTCGGGAACGAGCTGTAAGGTCATCAAGGTAAACGAGGAGGATATGGACTAAATCATGAAAGCAATAGGTCATGGCCCACTGGAATGTGGCACCAGCATTTTTTAGGCCGAAAGGCATGACGCGATAGGCAAAGGTGCCCCATGGGGTAGTAAAAGCGGTTTTGTACTGGTCTTCCTTTCGGATTTGGATCTAATTGTATCTGGAAAAACCATCCATGAACGAGAGGACTTCATGTCCCGCACACGCATCAATGAGCTGGTCGATAAATGGCGTAGGGAAATTGTCTTTGGGACATGCGCGGTTTAAGTCTCGGAAGTCAGTGCATACCCTAATGGTGCCTTGTTTCTTGTTGACGGGAACAGGGTTTGAAACCCAAGTGGTATAGGCAATAGGATAAATGAATCCTACTGTTCGAAGCTTCTCAATCTCTGCTTTGACAGCTGGGAGTTTTGAGGGATGGATGGGACGCTGTTTCTGACGAACGGGGGGTACATCAGGCCATGTGTCAATGTGGTGTTCTATAATGGTAGGGTCAAGACCAGGCATTTCGGTATAGGACCAGGCAAAGACATCACAGAATTCTTTGAATAGTGTTTTTTATTCCTCAACCTCCTGCGCCGTGCAAGATGCCCCTAAAGCGATGAGTTCGGGGGTGCCTCCGGGGGCAGCGATATCAATTTGGATGACAGGTGAGATGTTGGCCATGTTACCCTCTTCAAAGGCGTCAGGAGCAGGAATAGGGTCTTTGAACCAGTCGACCTTGGGGGGAAGGAAGTATTTAGATTCAACTACAAATTGGGTAGCAGTGGTAGAGGAAGATTCATCCGGGAGGAAATAGGAACGATGGTGCATGTCATCCCAAGGATAATCTGGGGCAGTGAGAGCCTCGAGAATCTCCTCATCCGTGTGGAATACTTGTGTCGTCAAATCGGTTGACGAAGGAGTGGTGGTGGACAAAATCATATAAATGGTATTAACCTCTTCGGAAGAGGAAGATTCCGGGGGGTGGATCTCTACAATGGTGGGTGATGCTATCTCAAGATCCAAATTGGCCATCTCAAAGAGAGTGGTATTGACCTCTCCCGAAGGGGAAGAGACCGGGGAATGGATTTCCACAATAGTGGGTGGTGCCGTCTCGAGATCCAGATTGTTCATTTCAAAGAGAGCTATTCTGTACTCGGGGATATCGGGACAGTGATGTGAGTAATGCCCGTAGACACCGCATAAGGCACATGAATGGTTAGTGCGCAAGGATTTATGGCGAGGCATAGGGGTTGAATCTAGATGAACAACTGGGATAGTGGGGTCATCGTCAATCAGTTTCATGTATTCCTGTAACGCCGATAAATGAGGACATAGGTGAGTTGCATGGCCCAACTCATCGCACAGCGCGCATTTGGGAGGAGCACGAAACACAGGGGGATTTTTTACTGTCTTAGGAGGTGGGACAGCAGTGTAAGGTTGGGGGCCTCTTCCCCCAGTGGGTTTGGGAAGAAGAGGGGGGGTTTCACGGAGGTGGACGTGGTAATGACACCGGGAGGTGGTTGAGTAGTAGTGACAATGGGTTGCACCGGTTGCAGGATGAAATCTGGTGTTGATGGACGAACGGGAGGCGAGAGATACCAAACGGGTAATCCTAAGGTTAACCCCGGAAGGCTGAGGGTGGCCATGACTGGGGCGCTAACTATTCCTGAGGGAGGGAAGAGGAAAGGAATGGTGTGGATGGGTGTAGCACCAATGTGACTAGGTACCAATGAGGTTTGAGGAAACAATGGCGGTTGTTTGGTGGGAGTTCGCATGCTATGGGACAGGGTACATAGGTCGGACACTTCAGCGGCAGGTGACGGGGTTGGAATAGGTTTGAAGGTCGAGGAAATTAGTGCGTCTGAGGAAATAAATGAGGTGGTGACATCCGAAACAGATGGTTCAACCATGGCAGGTGACGGGGGTGGAATAGACGGGAAGGTCGATGTCATTGGTGCATCGGAGTAAACTCCGGGTCCCATAGACGAAACGAATGAGGTGGTGGCACTTGAAATAGGTTGTTCAACCATGGGGAGAACATTTTCGGGTGCCGCGGGGGCATTGGGGTCATGGTAAGTGAGTTGGTCAACCTTAACCACGTGTCCCTCATGGGGGAACATCATGGTACGAAAAATAGTAGAAGCCACTGTCCGCATGGCATACATGTAGCTGCGGCCAAGTAAAAGGTTGTAATCAAGCTGTGCATTGATAACCTCGATGTTTATGTGAACGAGTTTTCCGGCCAGCTGGACGGGGACGTTAGTTAATAGGCCATGTGGTTGAGATGAACGGCCATCGTAGGCTCGCAACGCAGTAGAGGACTGCTGGAGAGGGGGGGATCCCATTTGCTGCTAGATGGAGATGGGCATGACACATGTAGAGGCACCTTCATCAATAATGCATCGATGGATGACAAAATTCCGAATGGAAACAGAAACTTGGAATGCCAAAGTGGAAGGTAGGCGGGGTTCGGATTGGTCTAAATCGAAAGTCATTAACTGCGCAATCATTTGGATCAATAGCCCCAATGATTGAGAGTAAAGTCTTGCGCTGCGACAGGCAGTTTTTTAAGACTTCTAACGCAGACATGGCTGCGGGGGATTGGGCTAAGTCATCGACGATGTTGTAGTTTGACGCAGCCCACAAATTGGGGTTGTTGTTGATACGGCGAAGTGGGAAACGAGGTGCTTTGGGGGTGCCATCTAGTGGAGGTGGAGGTATACGTAATTCCTGATCAGTGGGATGAGCGTTGGTGGGTTTATCGGCGGGGGGAGCTTCAGGGGTGGAGCCATATTGGTTCCACCGAGTTTGGAGGTTGACCTCATCGGAGGACATCATCAACAAATGGTGGGTCCCTGAGTCAAAAATGGGTTGATCAGGAGCAGCATAAGTGATTTGTTGGGGTGGTGCGTTAGCTTGAGGGGGAGGCAACGGTTCAGAATTCACTATGCCTTGGGTTGGTAAGGGGTTTTGCAAGACCAAAGGTGGCTGCTGAGGTGGTGGCGGGTTGGGTGGTGCTTGAGGAGCTGCCTGCCCTAGGCGTTGTACCTTAGCAGCCCAAAGTTGTCGGACCCGCTCCATATGTGGACAAAAATGGGTGTAGTGGCCATAGACCCCGCAAACAGAACAAGGGTAGTTGGTTCGCAAATTGGGGTTTTTAGCCTGCTTGGGCGGGCGATCAGGGTTTTGATTAGCAGGGGCCGCATTATTATTAGCGAGGGGATTAGGGTGTTGACCAGCTTGCTCGGTCGGTTGGTTGTTCCCACGATTTCGGCCTCTACCGCGGTTTTGTTGGCCCTGGTTTCGTTGGTTGTTCTGGTTTGGATACGGAATTTGTTGAGTTTAAACTTGCCCTTGGATAGTAGGTGGATTCTGAGGTTGCGCAGGGGCTGGAGCAGGATGCGGTGGATGATATGTAGGTGGAGGCTACGCAGGGGCAGCAACCTGAGGGGATTGTTGATAGTGCTGTGGAGCGGGTTGTGGGTTTGCCGCATGGGCTGCCTGAGGCGGGTAATAATGAGGTTGGGATTGTGACGGCGCAGGAGCTGGTGCAGCCTGCTGATGATAGTAAGGTGGAGGTGCGACCGGGGGGGAGTAAGCAGTAGTCATATTACCGAAACACTGTGGTGGACATGAGGGTCCATGGGTATGGTGGTGAGGTGTCACGGGAGCGTACTGGTTGGTTGCTACAGACTGTGAGGTGACCCGCGAAGGGTCAGGGCTAGGGGTAGGACGGGCTATGGAAAATGGCTGAGGCTGCGAAGAGACGCGGCCAATGATGCCATCGGCAGCATGGGATGCCCCCGGCGCATCGTGCTGGGAGGAATTGTCGCGAGGGGCGTCAGGTATGATGGTATAAAGGTAACCCGACTGGGCGTAAATTAGATCGAATTGTTGGGCTTTAAGGATAGCCTCTTCCTCAGACTGGGGTCTTTCGGATGCAACATCCTTCGCAATGATAGGAAGGAGGGATTTAAGGAACCAATCTAGGAAGATCCGGTCATCTAAATTGATTTTGCATAGGCTACGGCGTCGACGCCATTCATGAATGTGGTCCGTGATGTGGGTAGCCGTGTTCTGTCTGCATGATAATAGGATTTCGACGCCTGCGTCATAGCAGACAGGTAACTGGAAGAACTGGAGGTAGGTCAAGGCCAGGGAAGTAAAGGTGGCATGGGTTCCGTGAGGTTGTTCGATATACCACTTGGCAGCAGAGCCAGTGAAAGTACGCTGTAATAAACGGAGGCGAATAGAGTCGTCTACTATGGAGTTGGAGGAACACCATAGATGGAAAGACATGATATGGTTTTGCGGGTCTTCACCTGCCTTACCCTCGAACTTAGGGATGTCAAAGGGGAGCTTGGTGGGCATGTGAGGCCACGCAGGGTTGTGTCGGATGGGGTCGTTGGTTAATCTGGCTAGATCAGGTAGGTTGATACTAGCCATGAATGGCAAACTGGACGAAGGATGTGACACGGTAGTGGGTTGAACCAAGTTGGGGCCGATGCCCCCAAGTGGAGGGGTCATGTGAGGGAGGTTTCCCCCAAGTGGGGGAACTATGGTGGTATAGGACGGACCTGCACCACCAGGGGTGGTATGAGTCACTAATGGAGTGGGGACAGGTATTCCCGCTGCGGGAATCGGTACTGTGAGGGGAACAGTAGAGGGGGCCCCCGTGGAGGGCATACCTAAAGTAGGTGTGGTACCGGGTGTCGTGGTGGATGTGCCACCAACGGTCCCTACCAAGATGGGAGTGGGAGTCACACCATCCATGGGGCTAGTAGGAGCAGTGTAAAGGGGGTTCTCAGACTCTGGCTCAGAATCAGAGGTAAAATAAGGGGCGTCAGTATCTGGTGACGGAGTCCTATGTCGCTGACGAGTGGATTCAAGTGACAAGGCTCGAGATCTGTGTCGATGACGGGTGGTGTCAAGTGAACCGTGCTGTGGGGGCTCGCCTCTGAGGTGCCAAGAATGTCTCAGGGACTTAATGGTGACAAATGGTGTCAAATCTGTGCGGGTTGAGGTAGGTACAAGACGGCTCAAAAACTCTAATGCAACCGAGTGTGCAGAAGGAGAGCTCAAAAAATGGGGCGCTCAGGCCAACAACAACTCAAAACACCCATTGTAACTGCGTGCTACAATAGGCAGAGTATCAACAGAAATGGTCAGAATACCAAAAAAGCAGGTTGCCTATAAAATAAAAAATGGTGGACTCACTAGACCAAAAGGAGGTAAGGAAGCATGCAAACACCTAACTAAAAGTATTATGACTTAACTAGACATATCCTCTGCAAGGTGATGAAATCCAAGTCAGACAATATGAATAGGGAAGCCAAGTGGCTAAGGTATCCCCCTACCGGGAGGGACACCGGGTGGTCAAATCCTAGAAGAATGGCAACTAAGATACCCCGTTCATGACACGTCCAGAAAGGTAAATCTGCCGCTTGTTCCTTTAACCGCAATACCCCTATACAGGGATATCCCGAGAACTGCGAAAGGTAGCCCTTCAGTTACTGAATGGAGTTCGGTATTCCACTCAGACTTCCGGAACCAATCTCACGACTTCAACCCTCCTAAGGGAGAGGCCCTCTGATAAACCGGTTGTGACCGTGTCAAAAAATACTAAGGGATTTTGGTTCCCTAATGGACAACAACTATGTCTCAAGTGTAAATAACCGAGGGGTGTTATTGGAAGCCTATCCCCCCGATCCTCCCTAACTATAAAAATTCTTTTATGTTCCCCAAGTGGGGTTAGAATGTTGGTTGAGTTAAGTAGTTTTTAAGTCTCACTTGAATTAGGTGACAGATTGTGTGCTTGTGAGGTTATAAACCCAGAAAAGAAGTGCCAGGGCAACTTCGTAAATACCAATGATACTGAATTAAAAAATTTTACCATGCAAGACTATCTGAATAAACAATGCTAAAATTTTTAAAGAATTCGGTAAAGGGGGACACAGATGGCTGTAGGGCTGCAGGTAGGACAGGTGGCTGTGCAAGTGCAGAAAATACGGCAGCGAAGGGGCTGGGTGCAAGAAGCAAAAAATAAGTGCAAAAAACCAGATCGCAAGTCTGGGGCAAAGTCGCGCGGTCGGACCGCGGGTTTTAAAAAAAATAGTCGCGGTCAAGTCGCGGGTTTTTGGACGGCAGACGCGAGCGGACCGCGGGTATGGAGAATACAGGTGCGATCGGGTCGCGGGTTTCTGGACAGCAGATGTGGGCGGACCGCGGGTTTGAGAAAAACATGTGCGATCGGGTCGCGGGTTTATGTTCGGCAGACGCGGGCGGACCGCGGGTTTGAAGCTGACAGGCGCGGTCGGAGCGCAAGTAACAGGGAAAAATACGTGGCCGGATCGCAGCTAAGAGCTGGAAAGGCGCGGTCGGGTCGCAGCTAAGGACTGGAAAGATGCGGTCGAAACGCGACTGTGAAGGAAAAAACGACGGTTTACGGCGGCCGAAAACGACAGCCGAAAGGACAAAACGGAAAATAGAATAAATAAAAAAGCCAGCGGAGTCGCCAAAACTGTTGCTAGGGTTTTACCCCTAGCTTGTACGAATGAGTACCTACTAAGGACAATGGATTCCTTAGTAGCAGTTCAATGATATATGAATTAAAAGCTATAACTGAAATAAAAAACTAAATTTAAACACATTCATGAAGCAAAAACAATAAAAGTAAATAGTAATTTTGTATTAATCTGACCTCCAATGTGAAGGTTGTTGAAGCCCTTTGCGGTGATCCGAGACGGTGGCTCCGAGCTTCAAGCTGCTTCTTCTCTTTCTCCAATGGTGGAAATGGGCCAAAAGGGGCTCTCACGGTGAAAGCAGCTCAATGGTGAGCTGGGGTTTCAAGAGCAATTTTGGCAGAGGCAGGATACTTGTGATTGTGGATATGGAATAAGGAGTTTCCACCCCTTATTTATAGTTGAAAACCATGCGGTTTTAGGGTTAGGGTTTCAGCTATATAGGGTTTTTTTCCTCATTTCCTCATTATTTAATATTTTTTCTTTCTTTTTTGGATATTTTTGCTTTTTGGAGGAATTTTGGATATTTTTAGCTGAGAAGAGGGTTTTATGGCCTTTTGGAGGCATTTTAAGCCTTTTGGAGGCTTTTTACATGGTTTTATGGGTTTTTGATGGACATATGGTGGGAAAATGGACAAATGAGCCATGTGATGGGGTAGATGAGGTAGTGAACCCTTTTTGGGTGTTAACAACTACCTATTGGGTGCCCCATTCAAGATGTTTACTGACCATTCTGATTTAAAGTATTTGGTCAATAAACCAGTATTAGGAGGAAGGATCTGTAGATGTTTACTCTTATTTCAGGAGTATGATTTTGAAATCATTGTAAAACTAGGAAAATTAAATGCCGGACCTGATCATCTGTCGCGGATCGATTCAGGAGAAGAACCAAGTAATTTAGAGGATAATTTGCCAGATGCACAATTATTTTCTATCCAGATCGTAGATGAGTACTATGAGGATATTATTCAGTTTCTCACTATAGGGTGGGCACCAATTGACTTTACTAAGCAACAAAAGAAACAGTTAATTGTGAAAGCAGCAGACTTCACTTTGATCGCAGGACATCTATATAAGTTAGGTCCAGATGAAGTCCTGCGCAGATGCGTGATGCCGCATGACAAAGAGACCATTATCAGAGAAGCACACTCAGGTACCGCAGGAGGTCATTTCGCAGGAAAACCGATTGCTCAGAAAATCCTGACTGCAGGCTTATGGTGGCCTACTTTGCATAAAGACACTAAGGAGTTTTGCAGATGTTGTGATATCTGCCAGAGGGTAGGAAAACCTTCGCGGAGAGATGAAATGTCATTGTGACCACAGATTATGCTGCGAGCATTTGACAAATGGGCTATAGATTTTGTGGGTCCTATCAACCCACGAACTGGTGCAAGATACATCATCACAGGAACAGAATACCTCACCAGGTGGGCAGAGGCTAAAGCAGTAAGGAATTGTGATGCTGCTACAACTGCACAGTTCATTTTTGAAAACATCATAACTATATTTGGATGTCCAGTAATTTTGATGAGTGATCAAGGCACACATTTTCTGAACCGCACTATTGAGGCCTTGACAGAGGAATTTCAGATCCAGCACCATAAGAGCACTCCCTACCATCCTCAAGCTAATGGTACAGTGGAGGCATTTAACAAGATTCTAGAAAATGCTCTTACTAAGATCTGTGACAGCCAAAGAAATGATTGGGACCTCAGGGTTAATGCTGTATTATGGGCTTATAGGACTACATGCAAGAAACTTACAGGACACATGCCTTTCAGCTTGGTGTATGGACAACAAGCTGTTATGCCTATGGAATATATTATTCCCAGTGTAAGAGTTGCTCAAATTACCGAGATAGTTGATACAGATATGATGAATGAAAGGCTAGCACAGCTGCTTACCTTAGAGGAAGATAGATTCATCGTAGGATTTCATCAGAAAGTGCAGAAGGCATGAGAGAAAGCTTGGCATGACAGGCACATCAAGAGCAAGAGTTTTCAGATAGGAGACCTAGTGCTCCTATATGACAGTAAGTTTGTTAAGTTCCCAGCTAAGTTTAAGACGCATTGGTTGGGGCCATATCAGATTCAGTATGTTACAGAAGGAGGTGTCGTTCAGCTCAGCAAACTGAACGGGGAACTTCTTCCTACGTTGATTAATGGCAGTAGGCTTAAGCTCTATAGTGACAGCCACTCCACCCCTCTGCCCTAACCTAGACAGCTTTGAGTGTGCAGATGCCTAGTGTAGTTGAAAGGAGGCATCGCACCGGTAATTAGTCTACACCGGCAGGTAAAGAATTCGAAGTATTCCTAAGTATAAGGAATCGCATGAGGAAAGTTTAGTTTGCACAATTCATAGGATGCTTGTGGAGGTAAGAGTAAAAAAAAAAAAAATTATGTTGCGCAAGTCATAGGACGCTTGCGGAGTTTTGAAACGTTGCAAGTTTCATGCCAGCATGTTCGTTCAGAACAATGTGGTGTGACATCGCAGCAATGTGATGCTCCCTGTGCCACGTAGACAAGTTCAAACAGAGATAGAGGGCCAGTCTTTTTGCTTTCTGACAAGCAGTTAATCTAGAAATGACCGGTATACGTTACCCTAGATTTGGCAACAGTATAATGATTTTTCCAGATTTGCTAAATCTTGGTCGAGACCGGCGCCTATACACAAGTTTCGAGGGAAATTTGATTGGATTTTCAGCAATTAATGAGGATCAAAAGGATGGGTATTGTCTTGTCCATGCAATTAATACCACCGACGGGTCTAGCTAGATGACCATTGCTTTGAAGAGTATCACCTTCGTTATAAATTCAGAAGACCATTCACTCAGAAGGGTTACTTTTGCGATTTGTGAGAATTATAGAGAATTTGTAATATTTTACCCTGTGAAGAGATACTACAGTTACAGAGTGCTGGTTTTCCCCAAATTCATAGCCATTTCCAGTTCAAAGTATTGCACCGAGTGGTTTCTATCCGAGACGGAACCTTTAGAAGACATTGTGCAAAGATTCCAGCGTGGTGGCCTTGCGTCTGCTATGACGATGCCGCCCAGGGTTGTGAAAGTAGGTACATCATAGGTCAGATAGCCACCAAGGATGAGGAGTCAAGCATAGGACGTAGAAGATGTCATCAAATTCTTTGCTGCAGAGAAGCAGAAAGACGAGCCGATCACTGAAGATAAGAAAGCAAAGCAGAAGAATGATGAAAAGAAATCTCCAGCCAGGAAGAAAGTAAAAATGAGAAAAACATGGCAATAGGAGAGGGAAGATGACCTATCTCATCCCCTAAGATAAGAACAAGAGATTACAGAGGCAAAGAAACGAAAATATGAAGGTCAAGGCAGCATGAAAACCTGGAGCAATTTGCTGAGGAGAAAAGTGAAAGGGGAAAACAAACCAACAAGCAGAACTTTAGAATGCAGACAAAGGCTTGTTCTTGGAATGGAATTCATGGTTTGTATAGTTTTCATATGAAAGGATCTAGACCGAGTGAAATGTTTAAGAAGGCTAGAAGATACAAATTTATATTTTCTTTGGGATACGAGTTCTAAATCCAGCTAGAGAGGATTTCTCGTGATACTAGGGATTTGAATCCTTGTGATGAACAAATGGATGGCAGGCCTTGCAAGCAACGAGAGCGAGAGCATGAAAATAAGGGAAGGAAATCTAAGAGAGACCGACGAACTAATTTTACAGAAGATTCCATCATTAGTCAAGAGTGTGTCGAGGTTATGAATAAAGAAGTCGCAGGACTTCGCGAGAGACTTACAAAGACTTCGCAGGAAGCCAAGGAGAAGCTACAGTAGGAGAAGCCAACTGTTAGTGGCTCAGGGACGAGCCACAAGTAAGTGTTAGGGTACTATTGGAGTAGGGTCCCACAGCTACAGGAAAAGCTGCTACATCGGGACAGGGAAGTCAAAGAAGACAGTACCTGAGCGGCCGAGAAGAGAGAGCTCAACCACTGCACTTAAGGCAGCGACGAAGACAGGAGGGCTCAGCTACCCTCATAAAGGAAAAGGAGCAACGGGCCAAGGTATTGAAGACAAAGGATAGCAGGAAGTAGCACCAATACCCACGATCAGCGTCGAGAAGTGTGGAAGACTGCAGGAAGCTGTGGTGTGACGGTAAGCGGCAGCCCACAGTACAAACGCGCCGACTGTCACAGTTAGGGTTTTTGGGTTACTGTTGGGAAAGGCCCATAGTTTTGTAATGGCAAGACCTTCAGGCCACCTATATAAGCATGTATTTTGTAATGTAAAAGGTTATATAGTGAGACAATTGGGTAGCTTCTTAGATAGTCAGATGTAAGGTAGCCTCTAAGTCATTTAGCTAGCCAAGTGTCTCTAGAGTCTCAGTATTGTAAGAGTTAAGCTCTGGTTCTGTTATTCATTCTGTAGTTATCTTACTGTAACCAGTAGTTGGCTCTAAGAGCATGTATGTAACAATCCACAGGGATTGAACAATCCGTAGGGGTTGAGAGAGAGAGAGAGGAGGAGTATATTGTAAGAAGGCAATATAAAGAGGAAGAAGAGATCTAAGAGAGAAGGGCTCCCGGTTGTGTGTGTGGAGTTTCCCAGAAGATCTCAGGATGCATAGTAGGTTGCAGTGGAACTGTGTTTACTCTCTCAAGATATAATATAAAAACCAGTTCCCGTGGACGTAGCTCCCCCCTGGAGGTGAACCACATAAAATCCGTGTGTTCTATTTCATGTGTTTGTGCTTTACTTATGTGTTATCTGTTACCTGTTACATGAATGTTGCTTATCAGTGATGAATGTATGTGTGTTATGCTTCAGTTATAGCTCATAGAAGGTTAAACGCAAGTTGAATGTATCAAGTAGCTTGTATATGAGTTTATCAATGCTTGGTTCATGTTAGTTGACAGTTATTGCGTTAAGTGACTCCGGTATATGAGTTCCGCGAGTTCAGTATAGTTGATGTTAAGCATATTAGACTATAGGAGTCTAAGTGAGGCTGTTAGCTTACTAGTATACTAAGAGAGAAGCCTTTGGGCCATGAGAGCCATATTGAATTCTTACCATAAAGGATATCGCAGTATAGAAAGGCGATATCGCACTGTCGGAGGAATCGCGGTGTGAGATATTGCAGTATAAGAGGGTAGCCGAGGAGATAGTTTGCGCATCGCTCTAGAGGCAGCGATGCGATAAGAGACCACTCCTTCCCAGGGCCAGCAAGTAAGAAACGTCCTCATCACAGAGAGAGATCCCGTGGGCTAAGAAGAGCCGTGAACCAATAGGATGCTACAGAACTCGGTTGAGGACACTTGAGTCTTCAACCACCCCATCTAAGATCACTTCCGGTGAGACTTCAGGCTGCTCTACAGTCTGTCACCGAAAGGGCCAGTGAGATAGGGGTTTTTTTGGTACATAACAAGTAAACCCAAGTCTGCCCTGCAGAACCAACACTTAGAATCTTTATACTAGGCAAACCCGCCGGGGTGCTGAAAAGGCCTGCTGGTAGCGGGTCAATGCTAAGTGATAACTTACAAGGAAGTTTGATAAATGCAAGTAAAATCATCGAAGTACTGAACAGTGTCATTGGAAGTGGGGCTATTCTTGCATGGTACCATGATAAACCCGCCGGGGTATTGAATGGGCCTGTTGGCAGCGGGGCAATATCGGATAAAAAAAGATATGGTTAATGCACCACTAGGAACATGGTTTAATGGTTAAATATGTTTAGGCCTATTGTTTATGATGTCATTAAAGAATAACTCTAATATTCCCCTAGATTCGACAATCTAATTTCAATCAATATCTAGGATATGTTTATCCTAGCAATGGGACCCGTAGCTGTCAACTCCTACAAATTCAAAGGTGAGCTCAAGAATTTTTGAGATGCCAAGATATCTTTACAACAGGGAAAAGGTGACTATTTTTCCCTACGGTACTATTCATCACATCATAAATGATCCATTTATATCTCTATGCATTTGAGAACTGTTATATTTTTTTTAAATGTATCTATCTGAATCCTTTCACTTTTTTTTAGTCTTTCTCTCTTTTACAAACTTACACCAGTGTGACTGAACTTTCTTAATTATTTTGGAAATTACATAAGTTTTCTTGTATGGCTTGAGGACATGCCATATCTTTGGTTTGGGGGAGTATTAGCTGATTGTCTGTCTTTTTACTTATAAAAGACTCATTGCCAAATGTTTGCAGGATAACACAGATAGAAAAATTGGCCTTAAAATAACTAAAGAATTGCTTCATACAAAAAGTTTTATGAAGGATCATATGAAGGGTCGAATGTCAGCATGAATAAAAGGTTGAATGATGAGCTGGATAAAAAAAAATTATGATATTTTCGTACCTATGATTAAGTGTTGGCTTAATTTTATTGGGTAAGAAGCCAAGTCACACCATTAGGGTCACATATATATGATATTATGACTAATGTTGATTAATGATGGTACGAATTAGATCTACTATGATTTATTACCCCTAAATGGATATGATATGACCTTCGAATACCTTTTAGTTATCATGACTTTGCCATCTTCATCATTCTCCTTTTATTTTCGCATGCATAAGCTATCAGATAATTTGCCCTCCTCGTTGAACTAAGGTCATGGTTATGAGTTTAGTTATACACTTGCATTAAGTTACACGTTCAACCTGTCCAAAGCTTGCTTTGGACATGGCTGAACCAACTAAAAATTACAAACTCATTCAATCACACACTTTAGACAGCACACGCTTCGAAAATTTGCTATATTGGCACGATCATTTAGGCATGCCGAGCTGGTTGCATGATTGTTTGGCAGGTTGAATGTGACACACTTTAAAACTAGCACTATGCAAACCTTCTTCAATTCCATCACCATCACTAACCGTTATCACTATGGAGCATTTTAGCCACCTTTCCTGAAATCCAGGTATTCCTTCCTCTGTTTGCATCATGTCAAACCGATTCGAGCCTAAAATTTATTAGGATCTGTTTCAAATGACATAGTTTAGGGAGTGTAGGGAAGTCCTTTTTCGATCCGGCTAGAACCCATTCCTCCATTCGCTGCAAGGTTACGATGAAGAGATATCATTGGTGTTCACAATGGGGCCTGATGGGAGGACGGTCAGAGTAGGTCACCTTTCTTTTCAACTCACTAAGGAGTTGATTTCCCATGCCACTAAGCTTCCCCGAGAAGGTGAACGGTGGCATAAACATTGGTTTGTTTCGCAAGCATCACATAATTTTTCTCTGAATCTTGAGTTCCAGTATGTAACAGGTGTGAAAGGCTACCATCACAGCTGGATAAAGCTGGAGTATATCAAGCCATTGACAGTCATCATTCACCTGGTTACCTGCAAAGGTAAATTTAGTGTTTTCAAGTCTTGTCACCTTCGGTTATTAGCCCACTTTGTTGATAATAGATGTTTTAATTTCCCTTTCTTTTTCTGCCATAGCTTAGAAAAAATGTCGAATTTGGTCAAAAGGAATACCCTGCATCCTAAGATTATTTTATACCATCACAGTATAATAAAACTGTTAATTCTAGATCAACTTAAAGAATGAAACCAATCTTGGGAAACCTTTGTTTTCAAAGTGCTTAATCCCCACCTCAATATTCGTTAACGGTCTCGTCATTTTCATCCTAAGTCCATACCAACCTCTCCCATAGAATATGGGAACCCCAATATTTTCCACCTTGATGAGGATGTCTTAGAACCTAATTCACCTATGCAAGAAACCCCTGCTAGTCCTATGTCCGCTGAATTTGTTCCTTTTTCACGACCTCATACCAGAAGACGGAAGGCTAAAAGTGTCCAGTGTAGGCTTCATCCCAGTACCCAGATCGTGGTTCATCTTGATGAGCAGACTGGTCACTTGGATGATGAGGTCGAGGTAGAGAAAAATGACCCAAACTCATCCCTCTTAGCACTAGCTAGCCTTTCTGTCGAGTTACTCAAGGACACCGATCAGATGGACATTCCTACATCTGAATATCCCCTTCCTACTGTCGATTTGGATCTGCCTTCAACAGAAATGAGTCCTCCACTGGATTTTAACCAGTCCCCAGAACCATTTACGCCACCGCAGCCCACATTAGATCAATTAACTCAATCGATGAAGCAGAATGAAGCACATGTCAAGTTAATTTCAGAGCTTCGTGAGGAAAACAGAGAATTGCGATTACAAATTAAGAATATGGAGGATCTGCACAAAATTGTTAGCGTATCACAGAGGGATTGGAAAGCAAGGCGTGCCCTTCTGAAAGCACAGGTGAGGAAATTGAAGTACAAGCAATTTGTTCCATCCAAGTCGGAGGCAGCTGCTGACGCAGCTCTGCCTCCTTCCTCATGATATCTTTTACTTTGCACTAGTGGGACCTGGTATTCATCCGGTTTGGGGGAATTTTGGTCCCCATTTTGTCACCATTTTTGGGTTCAATACTTCACATATCAACACAGGATTTTTTACATTTTAGTGTCTTTTTCACCATGCATCTCACTATTCAATCCTCAGGTATGAATAAATTTAAGGTTTATATCAATTCTGTTTATTATCATCATTTTATGGTTTCAATGATTAAATTGGCATGATATGGAGCGCATTCACTATATTGATTCATGTGTATTATTGTTTGCAGTTTATATGGTCTTTTAGGTAGGCTAACAAGCAGACAGACGTTCAGCTAGATATATGGAGAGCGTATCCAGCTTGTTGTCCAGATCACCAAACAGACCGCGCATTGTTGGTAGCATATTTCTATGTGCTAAAGGCACGAAACAGCTAGGAACTGTCATCACCATGTTCCAGTATCTCAGCATAAGTGTTCTTGAAGAATTTCCCATCTCATGTCTCTGCATGACACTTTGACGCTAGCTCCAATTTGGATTGAAGTCATAATCCACATCGTGCGCCAGAGCGAACCTAATTTGTGAGAGAAGAGGAACTGTTAATTGTTAGTTGTTAATGTACTTATTTGACATAATGACTGCCTTATCATGAAGATAAGTTGACCACTAAAGGTTCAACTTGCTCGCCTCCATTGAACGATGTATATATAGACATTGTCATGGGACTTAGGGATGAATTCTTGGAGTCTGGAGTCTAAGTTTCTCTCTTTTATTTGATCGATTCAATCTGAAGAACTCTGTAATTCTACCCTTTTATTTTAATGAAATTCATATTTCACTGTGTATGATCATGTGGGATTAGAAGAAGCATAACTCTATTCGCTGGGAGGGCCCCCCGACAAACAGAGTCTTTCAATATTTGTGTAGGTTTTGTTATTTCTTTCCTCTGCAATTAGTATAATTTTGTTTATAAGTTGTTTAGTTTTGTTTCTATAATCATTCATGTTTCTTGTATATTTCAGTTTAATATTATGTTGAGCATGTAAGTTCCTTTTTATCAGTCAGCAACCGGTTGTGCCTAATATAGTTTTCAAGTTTTCTGCAAAGTCTTTATAATTCATTGCTTGATTTCTAGATTTAAATTATAGTAAATTTAGTTCTGTTTATTCTAGTTGTTATCATGAATTCACTTAAGAGTATGTTAGTTTGTTAAAGGATATTTTGAATTATGAAATTAGCTTAGGTTATATTGCTATGGAATTCAGTCATTAAAGTAGGTTTACTTCTTTCTTTTACATTGTAGTAGTACATGCATGAGGAAACTCCCCTTCAATAAAGCATTTATATTTACTATTTCCTTAAAGTTTTATCATTTTCTTCAAACAGACTGCCATGCAGACAGTCTGTTCCACCCTTTATACAGACCTTCATTTCCACCTGTTATACAGTCGCTCATTCAACCCTATGTGTTTTTAGTTTGTTTTAAATCCTATCTTTCCCGTTTTCTGATTCTATTTGAATAGTAGTGGTTAGATAATGTTTATATTTTCTTTTAAAGACCTTTAGATAAGATTGTTTAAGCCTTCTTGTTAAAACTCATTTCTCTTTCTTTTTACCTTATGCATAGGAATGATATTATGTAATTTAACACATCTTATTGATCTATAATTAAGCCTTTGATTTAAGTTGTTCCTTTGTATATAAGTTTTAAATTACATGCATTGATAGATTAGGTGCTTATAATACAATTTGTTCTTTTGAGTTATACAGTTGTGAAAAGGATCTATAAGATAGAACTCAAATCATCTTTGTAATTTTTATGTTTGTCCATAAACTATGTCTACCCTCATATAGTATTTTGTAAATAGGAGTTATTTGTGTATAAACAACCATGTTTACTATTTCCTGTAACTGGACATTTCTCAATTTGTGCATTTGTGTAGAGATCAAACTAGACTTAATCCCAATCAGCTTTTATACTTCTTTTGAGAGCCATTTTGATACCTCTCCTACCCCAGTTCCTATTACAGTAAATGCTCATCCTAAAAATAATCAAGGAGAGTGGAATTAAGATGTTTAGTTAGTGCATGTATAGTTTCTATTTGGTCATTGTAAATCCTTTTTAATGTAGTCATTCTCTCAGGTAAAAATCAATCTCCCTAGATAGAATAGTTTATTGGCATAACACTATTTATATCCGGACATTTATAAATAGTTTGATTTTACCTTTGTTTTCATTAACTTAACTAGATCCTTAGGAGTTCAACTTAAGACCTTTCAATATTTGGCTTATTAAAGTATTACCACGACACTCTCTACCTTCGCATATATTTTGTAGCAACTCTAAGCCTACTAACCCTAGTTGATAATTAAATATTAGGTAAATTATTCGAGACAATATTTTTCACAACAAATACCTGCTCCTATTTTCCAAACTCCAGTTTCAACTGGAGCAGCTCAAAACACATACACTACACCGCATATGAACAATCCATTGGCTTATGGGTGGAATCCTTTTCAAATTAGCCTAACTACTTCACAACCAATAGCTTGGGGAAACTCTACTTTTACATTTTGGAATCTGGGGGAAATTCCTTCTACTTCCTAGGCTCATACTTTTCAGGCTCCAGTTAGGCCCAAACTTCCTTTCCTAGCAACTTTAAACTTGCCAGACTTGTTCAAGTTAATGAATGACCCAGTGAAACATGATACCACCTGGCCACCTATCCCTACCAAGTTACCCTCGGATATCCCAAAATTCGAAGGCAAAGTTGGTGAATACCCAGGGCTTCATGTCACCACCTTTCACATGTGGTGCTCTTCCAACTCGCTGAATGATGAAACCGTTCGGTTGAGATTGTTCCAAAGAACTCTGAATAGTGTCGCAGCAAATTGGTACATTGAGATACCCTCTGCTGTGTTTGATAGTTTTTGAGACTTAGCTAATGTGTTCCTAAATCATTTCCAACTTCCTGTCCGGTATGATGTCATCACAGACTTATTGTCCACCTATCGACAGGAAAAATCCACTCATATTTTGGATCACATCCAAGAGTGGCGAAGGCAGAAAAGGCTCATTAAGGCCACTATCTCTCCCGATTTTTTGTTAGAATGGTTCCTTAATTCCTTATTGTCGTACATATATAAGGATGTATCCACTTAGGGAATAACTAATGAGGAAGAGGCAATCCTCAGGGCCCAGCAATTAGATTTGATATATTCCCAGTCTGGGATTCTATATGAAATCATCCCTGAAGCATCGCGTCCAACACATAGTGTCGAGAAACCTAAGCCTGGACCCCATGTCGATGGTGTGGTTGGTTCAGTTAAATCTCCCACTATAGAATATTTGGCAAAACAACTCCATGAGTTGTTCGTTAAACGGTCTATAGCGGAGGCAGCAAAGGCTTCCCCCTCATCCCAAAAAGCAAACATTTTTGCTCAATCATCCCAAAATGGCAATTAGTAGCCCGGTGGGGAAAAAAGGGGGGAAGAAAGATGAGGCTAACCAAAACAAGCAAAAACCCACAAATAATGCTGATGGGGGGGGAGAGAAAAGGAAGGTGAAATTTCCCTGTAATTTGTGCCAGGAAGATCACCTAACCCATCAATGCCCTCTTATGGATCAAGCTCAGAAGCTGCTGAAAAATCAATAACCGGTTGTTCTAAAGGATCATTTTCCCCAAGGACAGAATGCAGCTTCAGCTTCTAATGTAGTAGGGGGCACTGCTAATTCCCCTGACCAAATTTATATCAACATGGTTCGATCCCAGACCTTGCTCCAGACTAGAAACAAGAACTATGAGATAGAGGCTCCTGAGAAGGGTAATTCTATAGGTGAAACTTCAAACCCTCTCATAATTGAAAAACCTGTTGAAACTATGCCTAAGATACCAAAAGGTGTTTTCAAGAAAGCATTGCACAATCCTAATGCTAGGGATGCAGCTAATTACTCTATAGTTGAAGATTTATCCCAAACACCTTGTGCAATGTCAGCTTTGGAGGTGTTATAGAGTTGTCCCACCCAGTGAGATGCACTCTTAGCAGCCTTAGGTAGTATGGATTCATCGAGCCTCATGGCGAAGTTTAGTCTGATGTCAAAATTTTCCTATCGTATCATGTGGCCTTGTCAATAGATGTCATCCATGGTGGAAAAACCATTGGAAGGTCAGTTGTCGTTGAGGGTGCTTCCACATGTGTCATGTCCTTGTCTTGCTGGAAGGCTCTTGGATCTCCAGAGCTAGTTCCATCGAATACCCTACTTACTGCTTTTAACGGAAGGTCATTTTATCCACATGCTATCCTACCAGCTTTTGAGATAAAGTTGGCAGGGAAGGTAGTGTCTGTTGAAGTAGAGGTAATAGATGCGCCGTTGGATTACAACTTGCTTCTAGGGATAAGTTGGAATTATTCCACGTATGCTATTTCATCGCTCATTCTTCAGGTGGTAGTGTTTCCACATGAAGGGAAGTTGGTTACAGTAGACCAACTTCGTTTCACTAGGAAGTGCCGCATGGAAACTCATTAGTCCACTGTGCCATTGGTTGATCAGGTCAAACCTGCTTCACAGAGCTTAGGGGCTAGAATGTATTCATCATTAATGGGCACATTTGATATCCCATCCCTGATTAACTACTTAGGTTCTACTGGTGTAGGGAAGTCTATTGCAACGGTTGGCGATAGAACAGATCCTTGGGTTCTTCCTTCCCATTACGAGCCTGAAGTGCCCTTATCAGCAGTGGAAGTAGCCTATCAAGTTATCGTTAACACCACTGTTGATCCTATTTAGGTTCCTCTTATAGTCTCAGAGGAGCCAGAAGGATCCTATCTACCTGCTTGGGCCGAGAACTCTTTGTATACTGACGACTGCTTAGATATGGTTTTTCCTTCAGACGAAGCCATTTTGGAAGCCATGAGCAGGCAAGATAAGATCTGTGAAGATCTTCATCAGAGATCCTACTTCCTTCCAGAGTTGAACAGGATTGAAAATCAATAATTCCATGTGAGACTCACAGGTGATGCTTATATACCAATCAATCCCTTACCAAGGGAGGGAATCTTTGCTGACGGGAATATGGAAAACATTTCCATTATTATTCCTATCAACATCTCTACAAACCCCAACATTGTGGAAAATGTATATATTGGTGCAAACTGCTCTCCGAAGGAGATTTCTATCTATACAGCCTTGTTTAAGGAATTATGTGACATATTTTCCTGGTCATATAAAGACATGCCAGGCATAGATCCATCGATAGTCGAACATGAAATATGAACCTATCCTCATTCCAAGCTAGTTCGACAAAAACTTAGACCTGTCAATCCGCGTAAAGTGGCAGCCGTTAAGGCTCAAGTTGAAAAGCTACTAAAAGCTGGTTTTATTTACCCAATAGCTTTGACGGAATGGGTGTCCAACCCTTTTCCTATCGATAAAAAGCAAGGGATGATACATGTCTATACTAACTTTCATGATTTAAACAAAGCTTGTCAAAAGGATAATTACCCCACACCATTCATAGATCAAATCATTAATGCTTGTGCGAGGAGTGAAGTCTTTTCGTTTATGGATGGTTTCTCTGGGTATAATCAAATTCAAATGAATCCGGAAGACCAACATAAAACGGCTTTCATTTTTCCCTTGGGTACATTTGCATACAAGAAAATGCCTTTTGGATTGAAAAATGCAGGGGATACCTTTCAGCGGGAAATGAATTTTTCCTTTCATGACATTAAGTCTATTGTCAAACCCTGCCTTAATGATCTAACAGCACATTCTCATAAGAGGATTGATAACCCAGATCACTTGCATTTAATTTTTGAATGATGTAGGCATTATAAAATACGCTTGAATCCCCACAAGTGTGTTTTTTGTGTCAATTCAGGTAGGTTGCTCGGGTTCATTGTTTCTAACAAAGGTATTCAAGTGGATCCTTTGAAAGTTGAGGCCATTGTAAATCTGCCTCCTCCTCATTCCATCAGGAAACTTTAGATCCTGCAAGGTGTTGGAATATATTATATTCCTTGGAAGGTAATAATGTCTTTGTATTATGTCGGAAGTTGTCTACAATCTTATGTAAAAGAGTAATACATTTAAGCCATAGTTATATGGTGTTGTATTTACTTGTGTAGAGTATTTTTCCATGGTATTGTATTAAGAGATGTTATTTTGGAGAATTATATTATCCCACATGCAATATGTGAGAGTAATTCCTCATCATCTCTTAGTATATAATAGGGTCAAGTAAGTCTCTACATACAATGTATTCTTGATGTAGTAATGGTACTATTGTGACACTGTTGTACATCATCTATATTCTTTGGGGTATTTGTTCTTTGCTCTCTTGTAAGATTGGAGAAGAAATTCTGGAGATAATAGAAGACTACCTTCATGTTGGGTAAAATATGCACTATTTAATTCAACACTTAATTGTCAACCCAGGGAGGGAGCTTATGAGATGCAAACACTATATGTGTAGAATTGAAGGCTTGAACTAGCCTAAGCTAACTAAATATGTAAATGCGCTAACATGCAACTATATGATTTTAAACTACATGCATAACTTTCATGAGTTAAATGCAGGAATGTAATCTATCTATAAAAATGGAAAACCAACTAAGAACTTGAAAAGTAACTATGAATTCAAATCTTATCTAACGTTCTGCAAATCCATTCTATGAAATGAATTTGCAATGACTAATCTAGGAAAGCGGTCACTTGGTTCGAAAGCAATCTAATCTAATGAGAGTAAATTTAAATATTCAAAATAGGCAACAAATCAACTAAACTATTTCATGAATGCATGAACTATATTCTTATGCAAGGATGAGAATCTACTTAACCATGTGATTAACTACGAAAGCAAATGTTGAAATTACTTATGAAACAAAATATGAAGTTAATTACAATAAAACAGGAAATTATGCTACAAGTGAAAAGAGCAATTGATCTATATATTTTATAGGTGAAACTACTCTATATTTTTCAAAAGAGAAAACTAACTAACTATCCTACTCTAGTTATCACACTTATGCAATCATATAAAGCAAATTAAAATACTAATCTAAGGACCAAGTGTAAACAAATACTTTGCGAGGAATCATAAGCTAATGTAAGCAAACTAGTTTAACAAATCCAATCTAATCAGCAACTAATCTATGAATTTGAAAAGTAAACTAAGCTATGAGAACTTTCAAAATGAAACTAATGCATCTAATATGAACAATCTAAACCAATCCCTATTCCCTAATGCTCAACATCTATCCCACAAAATTTATTAAATTCATACAAGCTATGCAATATACATAACTTACAAAAATACACTTACAAATGATCTAGGACACAAATTTTATTAAACAAATTATAGAATATTAAATGTACAAGATATCCATTTATTAAATGTTTGCAAATTAAATTATATAATACTCAAAATTTAATACACATATTACAACAGTTATTATATATTTACAAGTTATAACGTCTTTTACAAAAGATAAAATATACTAAAAACATATCACCATTCTTATATGTTAATTATTTTAAACCAGCGTAGATCCAAATCCTAGGCTCTATCAAGCGCCAAGATGGATCAAATCTCTCGAGGTGCAAACCTCTTCTTAGGTATCCATTGATTTGATTCAAACCAAAAGACACATCTTTTTATTTAAGGTCCACATATAATATTTTTATTATTAATATTTAATATTATTTATTATTTTGTTAGGAACGAACATTGCATCATTTCTCCACACATGGTTTTAAAACCATATGCAAGGCCCTCCTACAACCATGGGTTGTTTAGGAGGCCTTGCACATGGTCTTAAAACCATTTGCAAGGCCCTCCTAAACCATGTACAATAAAACCATGGGTCTTGCACATGGTTTAAAAACCATGTGCAAAGCCTCCTAAACCATGTAAAATAAAACCATGGGTTGTTTAGAATGCCTTGCACATGGTTTTGCACATGGTTTTAAAACCATGTGCAAGGCCAACATTTTTTTGCAGATAATTCAATTTTGTGTTTTTTCTTGATCCACATATTTTTTTACGGATAATTAAATTTTTACTTTTTATTGTTTTGTTAGGTAGGAAGATTACAACATCTCCCCCATATTAGATTGTTTTTTTGGCCGACATTTATTTTGGCCTATTAGAAAATTTATTTTTTATTAATAAAAATAACGTTACGAAAGTGATATTATTTTTTATTTTGTGTTACAAAATCTCTCCCATAATATTCGCTATCACTATTATTTTTTGCTGACATGTTACAAACATTACAAATGTTACATCACGTTGCAAGATCTCTCCTATAATATTCACTATCACTATTATTTTTTGTCGACATGTTCCAAATGTTACTAATGTTACATCACGTTACAAGATCTCTCCCATAATATTCACTATCACTATTATTTTTTGCCGACATGTTACAAATGTTACTAGCATTACATCACGTTACAATATCTCCCCCATACTGGGCTGTAGAGCACCTCTCGGCGTAATAAATCACTTTTATCATATATTAAATATGTGCAAACAAATATGAATAAAACCATGGGAGGAATTTTATGAATATGGGAATCAAGGTATATGAAAAAGAATTTAAGATTGTTCGGAAAACACGTTTCTTAATGAAACCAAAAGAAATAAATAAGGAACAAGCTACGGGAAATGTTAAAGTACTGGAAAATCATCCTAGACTCTAATTAATTATTTCTGCATAAAACTCAATATTAGCAATTCTAGAAATGACTGTAAATTCTGGAAAATTCTGTCTGAATTCAAATTAAGTACTAGAAGACAGACTGGAATGAAGTCTGAACAAATAATGCGAATGGAAGGCTGAGAGACAAACTAAACATAAATGCAAATGGGAGGCCGTATCAATTCTGAATGCATAAATCACATAAAAACACAGGAAAATTACAGTTTATCAACAGCAAAACATCATCTACAGAAAAACTAAAAAACAAAATTACTTATCTAAAAAAAACAAAAGGAAATTGTTGAATATGTACAAATAGAACCTCCGGTTGTTGAGGGGCCCTTCTCAACAATCAGAGGCTACATCTAAACTCTTACACAAATGTGATCATACACAACAAGAATGTAACTTACATTAAAATGAAGAACAGTATTTGCAGAGTTCTTGAGAACAACTGATTACATGTGGAGACTAGCTACCAACTACTAGCTAACTCACCTCACATGAGGAGGCTGGTATATATAGCGTATACAGGAGATGAGAAAGTCAACCCTTTAGTGGTCAACTGCTCTCTAATTTTATTCAATCATAAAGGCATTTAATTAATCAACATCCAATGCATAAGTATCTTCCTCCTCCAGCGCGAGTCTGGTATTCTTCAGCATGATCGTGGCATGGTGTAATAGGCCTTCTCTTCCTTTCACGAGGATGAATCTTCCTCATCGTGCGTGATATGGTATCAATCCCTTCCTTAGCGTGAACGGTGGCGACGTGTTGAAAATAGGAATGTGACAGCGATCCTTCTAGACTCATGAACGTGATATCACCCAGACACGTGGATAGCAGGTAGGTTTCAAACTTGTTCCAACGTTTAATGCCTAAGATAGATTATTAACAGCACACAGTCTGGTTGATGAGATGGACAGAGAACTGGACAACAAACTAGATCATGATCTTAATTCATGGCTGAATTCTATTGGTTGAGTGCTGTGTTCTTTTTGAGTGCTTGGTTCCATCTTTTTTCTGGTGCGCTCCTCTTCTTCATGGCATGCAAGCTCATCCTTTACGGCATGCATATATTATTTACAGCGTGCATAAAACATACGGTCCGTTAATTGCCAAAACATGAAATGGTAATATATATGAAACATGAAGTCTTAATAAAATGGATTAAGCATTCAGAATATATATATATATCATATCATATATAAAAGTGATATACATAAGGCTCAAGCGTGGGTGGTATAAAGATACCAGGTCTTGGTTAAATCACTAGAAGATCGATGAAAATGTTGCATTGCAAAATATTAATAACATTAAAAATATTATTGCTTCTAAGTTTAAAGAAAAATTGCGGTGTGAGAAAGATTTAGAGGCCAAAAGAAAATTAAGATATTATAAGGAGGTCATCAACCCTACTCTTGAAGATCAAAACTATCTCTCTGTGTTAATCAGTCCTAAGAAAAAAAATTAATATAGCTAAGTTAAGAGCGAACTCGCATGAGCTCCACAGCGAAACTGGGCGTTGGACAGTCCCTAAAACTCCTTGGGTAGAAAGGATCTGCCACCTTTGTGAGAGTAAGAACATTGAATATGAAAATCACTTCCTCTTAGAGTGCCCTGCATACACCCACATTAGATCCCAGTTTCATAATCTTTGTTGCAATACCGACATTCCTAGCCTTTTAGCTTGTCAAAATTATAATAAGCTCGGGATGCTTCTCTCCAAGCTCTTTGAGCATAGAAATATCACTTTAAAACAAACTAGTTAATTTTCCTCTTTAGGGTCCGATAAACCAAATTTTGGTCTCAGGGGACGTTAACCATCATCATCATCATCATCATCATCATCATCATAAATAAGCATTCATAAACATGGTAATAAGCATTCATGCTATATGAACTCACTTTCATATATAAATAAGCATTCAGAAACATGGTAATATTTATATCAGATAAATAAGTGATATACATGAACTCACTTTAAAATGGATTAAGCACGTGACATATGGTTCTAAATTAATAAGTTTATTACAATCCACTTTATGGGTTGGTTAATATGAGTGGTTTTAATATTTAATTCCTATTTTGTATTTTCTTTATTAATTCCCATCTTTTTAATATTTTTGTTATCTTTATTTAATTCCCATTTTTTAATATTTTCTATTTTCTTTCTTATTTAATTTTAAACAAATACTCAAAGTTCATCATCACTCATGGTTTTTGTATGTGAAGGTATTCATGGGACCAATGGAAAATAGAAGGTGAGGATAAAAAAAAACAAGAACCTAAGAAACATGCCATTAAACCTAGTGCGGAACTTAGGACCGAAAGAAGGGGCTGAATGGAGTGAAAAAATGCGCACTAAATGCAATAACACATTAAAAATGATGAATTAAGCTTCTTTTACATTTATAAGTTATAATTGATGAAAACATAGTAAAAGATAGACAAACTAAAGTTAGATGTATTCGATTTTGGTAAATAGGCCAGGAAATTAATGTAAATAACATCATTATAAAAGACAATTCCGGAGCCCAACACTTCCCATGGATGTAATCCATTAGGGTGAACCACATATATCGGTGTTCTCTTGTCCTTTTCTTTTCTTGTTGTTATCTTTTATGATATGTTTTTGGTTGCTTAGATATGAGCAGTAATGACTCCTTCCTTCCTTAGTGTTAGTATGGGCCCTTCTCCCAACCATTATTAAGGGGGAGTGTTGGAATATATTATATTCCTTGGAAGGTAATAATGTCTTTGTATTATGTCAGAAGTTGTCTACAATCTTATGTAAAAGAGTAATACATTTAACCCATAGTTATATGGTGTTGTATTTACTTGTGTAGAGTATTTGTCCATGGTATTGTATTAATAGATGTTATTTTGGAGAATTATATTATCCCACATGCAATATGTGAGAGTAATTCCTCCTCATCTCTTAGTATATAATAGGGTCAAGTGAGTCTCTACACATCATGTATTCTTGATGTACTAGTGGTACTATTGTGACACTGTTGTACATCAAATATATTCTTTGGGTTATTCATGCTTTGCTCTCTTGTAATATTGGAGAAGACATTCTGGAGATAATAGAAGACTACCTTCCCGTGGATGTAACCCATTAGGGTGAACCACGTATATCGGTGTTCTCTTGTCCTTTTCTTTTCTTGTTCTTATATTTTATGATATGTTGTTGGTTGCATAGATAGGTTAACTAGTTTAGCTTGAATCTACTATTCTAACACAAGGGAATTCTAAATTTCTTCGAAGTTTTATCGTGAATTATGCCAAGATCAGCAAACATTTCATACACATGTTGAAACAGGACACCCCATTTGTATGGGATGAGACCGCACAACTTGCGTTCGATTCATTAAAGAAATCTTTGTTATCGACACCTTTATTGCGTCCACTAGATTACTCTCGTGGTTTTATATTGTATCTGGCCGCATCTGAGTCGACCATTGGGGTGGTCCTAGTCCAGGAGGATGATAAGCTCCAAGAGCATGTTGTCTATTACCTTAGTCGTGCTTTAGCTAGCCCTGAACTTAGGTACTCCCACATCAAAAAGTTGGCCTTAGCAGTTGTGTATGATGTTCAAAGGTTACATCACTATATCTTACTGAGGAATATGGTAGTAGTAGAGGATGTCAATCCTTTCCAATATGACTTGTCCCGACACATAGTTGGAGGAAAATTTAACAAATGGATAGTCATTCTCCAAGAGTTTGAATTGGATTTTCAATCTGCCAAATCCAAAAAATCCTTAGTTTTTGTAGATCCCATTACAGAATTTCCAGTTGAAGAAGATATAGCAATAGAAGAAGACTCATTCCCAGATGAGCACATTTTCTTGATTTCCACCTCTGACCAGTGGTATGGAGATACACTTATCTATCTTCAGACTCTGAAGTGTCCTGCAAGCTTTTCACAGGAGGAGCGACACAAATTACACACACATGTGAAAAATTACCTCATCATCGGAGATACTTTGTACAGAAGAGGGGTAGACTATGTTCTGCGTCAGTGCCTCACCCACGAAGAGGCTAAGATTGTGCTAAGTGATGCCCATAGCAGAGTGTGTGGGAGTCATTTATCTGGGTTAGCAACGGCCCAGAAGATTTTACGTGCAGTTATTTATGGCCCACGATCTTTAAAGATTGTGTAGAAGTTGTGAAGTGATGTTATCCTTGTCAGCTTTACACCAGAAATATGCGGTCACATCCTGCTCTATTATTTCTTGTCATTACAGTGGGCCCCTTCACCAAGTGGGAGATAGATTACATGACGTGCAACCCAGTTTCTGCTGGGGGGCACAAATATATCATTGTTTCTGTAGATTACTTCACGAAGTGGGAAGAGGCAATGCCCACCTATAAGGCTGACGGGGAAACTGCATCTTTTTTCATTTTTAACCAGATTATCATGTGTTTTTGTATTCCAAAAGAGATTTTCACTGACCATGGCAGTCACTTCCAAAACAGCATGATGACTAAGTTGGCTACTATGCTAGGGTTTAAACAAGAACATTCATATTCTTTCTACCTGCAAGTGAATGGTCAAGTCGAGGAGGTCAATAAGACCTTGAATACTATTCTCAAGCATACTATTAACCCAGCCCAGTAAAATTGGCACATCATGATGTATCCTATGCTTTGGGCTTATCAAACGAATGTGAAAACTGCCACGGGGTTCTCACCTTTCCAACTTGTTCATGGAGTGGAAGTAGTAACCCCGGTTGAATGTGAAATCCCATCTTTAAAAATTTCCATTCATGTGTTACCTGATACGACTGAGCTAGAAGAACATTTTCTACACTTAGAACATCTAGATGAACTGCGTAGAGATGCGTTGATTGAAAATGAGGCTCACAAGAATAGGGTGAAAAATTAATATGATAAATGGTCAAACCTAGGATTTTTTCTAAAGGGGAGCTTGTCTTGCTCCGGGATCAGGACAAAGAACCCCTGGGGGTAAGGAAATTCAGGTCTATGTGGATAGGACCCTATGTCGTGTCGAAAGTATTGAAGAAAGGGTCATATGAATTAACTAATTTCGAAGGGAATAAGCTATCCGAGCCTAGAAATGGACTCTACCTGAAGAAGTACTATGCCTAGGCTTAGCACTTTTCCTTGTATTTTATTATATGTAACTTTATGTACAATAGCTAGCCAGTTTGTGTTCTTATATCATCTGTTGGTTGTTACTGATTTCTTCTTAGTGGTCTGTAGGTTTTGCAGATGGCACTAGTTGTCACACTTGCAACCTGGATTCAACCACATGGGTTATTTACTCACCCTTAGGACAGCTAGTTTCCTCTAGAGGCACTTGCCTAGGTCCTGCTACCAATCATGTGGTTGAATACAGGGATGTCATTGAGCTTTTATGGGATGGTGTATCATGTGGTATCACCCAATTGGAAGTTAGACTTGACTCTCAACTAGTGGTTTCCCAACTCAATCAAGCTTATTAGGTGTGAAACCCTATTTTATTACGTCATTTTGTGCAAGTTAGGTTATTGGAAAGAAATTTTTTTTTATTACATTCAATCACATTCCAAGAAATCAAAATTCATTAATTGAAGTTTATGCAAATTATATCTTAGATTGGCATTTGACACACATTCCATAAAATATACAACAGATACATTGCAAAACACATGTAAATAAACTGGAAAAATATATATATATATGTGTGTGTGTGTGTGTGTGAATATATGTCCATATAGATAGGTCAAGTTCTTGATCTTCAGATCCAATCATAGCTGTATAAATATAAAAAAATGTACAAAAATTAGATTGTAATCCATAAAAAGATGCTAGGTCTAATATTGACCACCCTATTCATCCTGACCACCCTGGTCACCTTGGTCACCTTGGTCATCCTGGTCATCCTGTTCTTGAGCCTCCTCAGCTTCTTCAGCTGCAGCAGCCCCCGCCTCTATGTAAACAAGTACCGCCCTGGCTACCCTCCTCATAAGGCGTATTCAGGTGGGTGGAATACCAACTACTAGTTCTTGCATAATGGCAGGGATCTGCTCAATGCATAAAGTAGGGACTCTTTGGGTAAGCCTAGCCAGCTTCCCCTCAAGAACCTTGATCAAACCCTTATCCTCTCCTACCACTGTTTGTACATACATATGAGGATGCCCATCAGGGCGGACTAGTCCAATATCTGCATTTTAAACATTAAAATGTTTAAAAACTTTATACATATGTATATATATATTATGATTAAAAACTTTACACATATGTATATATATTTTATGATTAAAAATTCATAAAAACTTAAAAACTTAGAAAAACAAAAATATCTGATGCTCTCCATGCTCCTCTAGGAGGGAGGACAAGGTCATTGTCACCTCGGAAATCCATCTCAACATATGAAAACTACTCCAATGCTGGTATTTGTTGTCCCCACCATAAGTAGAATTCATCATCGTAGACACTCTGAACTGAGCCACCGCCGCTCTGGTGGAGAAACATTTCTCTCCACCTACTCAGTCTAGGCTGTCGGGGAGAAAACATTGGTAGAGGTACTACAGGGCTGAGGGCGGGCACTCTCTCAAAGAAAAAGGCCACCAATACACTAGAATAGCCAAAGTTCTTTTGTCAGCCTCTCTTTCAATCAGAGAGTCGCTTCTTCATTATCAGGATTAATCCTGGGCACCAGCCAAATAAAGCTCCCTGTAGTCATTCCACAGCAATTCTGATATGGTTTCGAGTTGTAAGTGTTGATGTATATGTAACTTCGGAATGTATTCTTCTATGTATTCTATGTATTGTAACCCGATGGTTATTTCGGGATGTTTCTATTATGCATTTGAGTCATGTGGTCATACCCCGATGTTCCGATCGGGAGGATTAATAATGTAATCAAGTCATGTCAAGTCATTAGGTAAGTCCCCACTGTTTCGGGGCACTTGAGTTATTATACACTAATTAAGGTGTAGGCTCGAGTAGTAATTATTAGGGTTGATCCTACGTGTGAAATGGCAACTTAAGTGAACGGACTAATATAAATAGAGAGGGTGTGTCTCTCTATTTATCACTTGTGACTAACATCACTTGCTCTCTCAAGTGTGGCACACCTTTGGAGAAGGAAATACTTTGGCTTGACAGAAGACAGAAGGCTGCTGTTGTGTTGGGAGGTCATCTTACTGTTTTGGTTTTCACATCTTGTGGTGATACTATCTTAGAGGAAGTTGAGGGGTTTTCTCCATTTATGGTTTCCCCTCCTAAAATATTTGTGTCTCTTGTCTCATGTGATGTGATTATGTTATTGCTGTACGTGTTATTCTCTCAGTGAAAAGATCCTAACATAATGCTAGCTTAAATGTTGAAAAACTAACATGGTATCAGATCTAACCTGAGAAGAAGACACTGTGCAGCTGCGGAGGCTAGGGATTCCTTGTTTGTGGATCTTTCTCCACTATTTTTCAGCAAAATTAAGGTGGACTTACTCTCCTCCCTAGGGCACATCTTTCTGTTGAAACAGAATTCAATTCGGAGGATTTTCAGTTTTGGACCTGTCACTGGGGTCGGAAATTAGGGCTTTTTATTGAAGAGGATTTTTTTAGTGAGCCCAGGCCTGGATTGTTCTCCTATCCAAAATCAAAGTTAGGAACAAGTTTGAAGTCATTTGGGTGGACAGAACTCCAGAAAAGCAAAACCCTAGTTGCTCCTGAACCAGCTCTGCAGGATTTCAGCTCAAGCTTCAGATTTGACATCTTGAACCTGGTAAGATCTAAAATCTTTTGTATTTCCATTTGAGGTTCTTATTTAAATATGTCTCATCATACCAAGCTTGATGAAAAGCTTGAGGGGGCTGATAACTTCCGAGCTTGGAAGTATAGAATCTCCCTGGTCCTGGAATAGAATGAACTAGACTCCTACATCCATGAGGAGGTTCCAGTTCCAGAGGGAGATGAGGAAAAATCTCTCCATAAGAAGAAGATGGTTATGGCAAAGAGGATCATTACTGATTCTATTAAGGATCATCTTATCCCTCAGGTGTCCTCTCTCAAGACACCTAAAGCTATGTTTGATGCCCTAACAAATTTGTTTGAAGGAAAGAACATAAATCGGAAGATGACCTTGAGGAACCAATTGAAGAATGTGAAGATCCAAAATGCAGAATCTATCCAGTCATACTTCACAAGGGTTTCTCAAATAAAGGAACAATTAGAAGCTGTTGGTGAAGAAGTGGAAAATGCAGAGATTGTCATGACTACTTTGAATGGCCTCCCTAGATCATGGGATGCTTTCATTCAAGGTATCTGTGCTAGGAAGAAGTTGATCAAATTCAGTAGGCTTTGGGAAGAATGTTCTCAAGAAGAAGCTCGAATTGCAGCCCGAGAAGAAAATATGGGAAATGAAGATCAAGCCCTCACAGCTCACTCCAAGAAGGAAAGAAGAAAACATCATTACCCCAAAGGTAAGAACTCTCATCCTAAAAGAGATCTATCTAGATTAAGATGTTATACATGTGATGAGATAGGACACTTTGCAAAAGACTGTCCTAAGAACAAAAGTCACTTTCATAAGAAGAAGGGGAACAAAAGAAGACATCATGCTCATGCTGCAGAGGATGATGAACCATCCAAGAAGAAATCCAGATATGAAAGTGAAGATTCTTCAAGCGAGGATGAATATGTTTTAATATCAGCTCTCATAGGTAACATTACTCATGGTAGTGATGATTGGATTATAGATAGTGGAGCTTCCAAACATATGACAGGGTTCAAGGAATATTTTGTGAGACTATCAGAACATGAATCACCTCACAAGGTGAAATTAGGAGATGACTACCAATATCCAATAAAAGGTAGTGGGGAATCTTCTTACAAGCTGGACTCTGGTAAGTCTCTAACAATGAAAGAAGTATTGTTTGTTCCAGGACTTAAGAAGAATCTTCTATCCATTTCAACATTGGATGCAAAAGGAATGCAGGTTGCATTCATAGACAAACAAGTCATCATGTGGCCTAAAGTAAAGACTATCGATGATGCGGTAGTGATTGGAGAACAAGAAGGAAGCTTGTACAAATTAAAGGGCCATCCAGAACAAGCCTTGATCCATGATTCAGTAGAGCCAAATGAACTTTGGCATAGAAGGCTTGCACATGTGCATTACAGAGCACTACCTATTGCAAGCAAATTTGTTCAAGGTATTCCAGAATTCCAAGCAAAGCATGATGGAGTTTGCAAAGGATGTGCGAAAGGGAAGAATACAAAGAAGACATTTCCTAGCAGCGAAAGAAAAGCCAAAGGCATTCTAGAAATCATCCATTCTGATGTATGCGATCCAATGTCATCAAACTCACTAAACGGGTATGCATACTATGTTTCTTTTATTGATGATTTTTCTAGAAAGACATGGATTTATTTTATGAAGAACAAAGATGAGGTATTTAGCAAGTTCAAGGAATTCAAATCCTTGATCGAGAACCATACTGAAAAGAAGATCAAGACCATTAGATCAGATAATGGTGGGGAATTCACTTCAAATGAATTCAAGGAGCTATGCAAAGAATCAGGGATTAAGAGGGAGTTGTCCACTCCTTATAATCCACAACAGAATGGGGTTGCAGAACGAAAGAACAGAACTATCATGGAAGCTTCAAGAGCTATGCTTCATGATCAAGATCTACCTATGCATCTTTGGGCTGAAGCTGCTAGAACAGCAGTGTATGTACAGAACCGTACTCCACATAGAGTGCTCGAAAACAAGACTCCTGAATAAGTCTTCTCCGGCAAGAAACCAGAAGTCAGCCATCTCAGAATATTCGGTTGTCCAGTGTACATACATATTCCAAAAGAGAAGAGAACAAAATTAGATCCTTCAGGAAAGAAGGGCATATTTGTAGGATACTCTGAAAGCTCGAAGGCCTACAAAATCTACTTTCCAGGATACAAGAAGATCGACATCAGCAGGGATGTAACATTTGATGAATACACAGCTTACAACAAATCTAGAAAGAGACCTACTGAAGAACCTGAAGAAGCAGAAGCAGAAGCACCCAGGATCCGTGGTACAGTCATGAATGAAGAAGCTCAAGAAGAAGATCACGATTTTGAAGAACCACAAAGACCAGTAGATCCACCATCAGAGAAGAATCCTCATAAGAGGAAACCTGCTTGGGTACATGAACTTATCCAAGGTGCATAAATATTTGGGGCTCCAGAATAGAACCACAGAGAAAGAAAGAGAACCAGATCAAATACCGGGTGTGTAGCTTTACTATGTGATTTCATTGATAAAGAACCTTCTAATTATGAAGAAGCAGCAAATCAGAAAGAATGGAAGGATGCTATGATCAAAGAATATCAATCGATCATGAAGAATGATGTTTGGGATGTTGTCCCAAGACCAAAAGGGAAGTCAGTTGTCACTTCCAAATGGATCTACAAAATCAAGCATGCTGCGGACGGTAGCATTGAAAAGTACAAAGAAAGATTTGTGGCTCGAGGATTCTCTCAGAAAGAGGGAGTAGACTATGAAGAGACTTTTGCACCTATATCCAGATACACTTCCATCAGAACAGTACTTGCTCTGGCTGCAGTGACGAAGTGGAAGATACACCAGATGGATGTCAAGACTGCCTTCTTTAATGGTGTAGTGGAAGAGGAAGTGTATGTAGAACAGCCACTCGGTTTTGAGACACATGATAGAAAGTCTCATGTGTGCAGATTGAAGAAAGCCCTGTATGGTTTGAAACAGGCACCCAGGACCTGGTACGGCAGGATTGACAGCTTTCTATCTAGTTTAGGCTTTACTAAAAGTAAAGCAGATTCCAACCTTTACTACAAGGTTGAAGATGGCAACCCAGTGATACTTCTACTGTATGTAGATGATTTATTTGTGACAGGTTCAGATGAGTTGATTGCTGATACGAAGAGAAAGCTTGCTGCTGAGTATGAGATGAAGGACTTGGGAATGATGCATTACTTCTTAGGCATGGAGGTGTGGCAGAGTACAGATAGAATCTTCCTTGGACAAGGGAAGTATGCAGTAGAGATCCTGAAGAGGTTCGGGATGATGGACTGCAAGGCCATGGCTACACCTATGGCATCAAACCTGAAGCCATTGAGTGATACTACTTTAGAGTCGGTTGATGCTACGATGTATCGTCAGATGATTGGGTCATTGATGTACTTGACGAACACGAGACCAGATATTTTCTTTGCTGTGAACACCTTGAGCCAATACCTGACAGATTCGAGAAGTGTTCACTTGATTGCTGCAAAGCATATTTTGAGGTACCTGAAGGGTACAAATTAATTATGGGCTCAAGTATGATGCGAATCAGAAGATTAACCTAGAGGGTTATGTTGATTCAGATTGGGCAGGCAGTGCCATCGACAGGAAGAGTACTTTGGGATGTTGCTTCAGTATAGGATCAGGTGTGATCTCTTGGTTTAGCAGGAAGCAATCCTGTTTGGCATTGAGTACAGCTGAAGCAGAGTATGTCGCAGCTTGTTCAGCTAGTTGTGAGGCAGTATGGCTGCGGAAGCTACTGTCTGATATATTTGATCTCCAGTTGGATGCTACTTGTATACACTGTGACAACCAGAGTTGTGTGAAGTTGTCTGAGAATCCAGTGTTCCATGATAGGTCGAAGCATATTGAGATCAAATATCACTATATCAGGGATATGGTGCAGAGAGAAGCAGTGAAGCTCCTGTATGTTGCGACGGAGGAACAGATAGCTGATGTATTGACGAAGCCATTGGCTAGGCTGAAGTTCGAGTACTTCAGAGAGAGACTTGGTGTTCTCCAGATCGAGGCTTCCTCCCAGAGACAGTGTTGAGACCCAGAGCCATTCTGACATGGTGAGAGGATTGGTTCCTTCCATGGTCAGATGTAAGGGCTGAGACATTCCGTCATGGTGAGAGGATTGGTTCCTTCCATGACTGATATGAGATTTATAGCCATTCTGAAGAGGAGGTCAGAGCTGAGCCATTCTGTTGAGGAGGATAGATATAAGGGATGTGCCATTCTGTCGAGTAGGACAGATGTAAGGGCAATTGACATTCTAGGAATGGAGGCACCTGGTCAGTTACCAGGATCATTCAGTGCAGGACTATATAGCCATTCTGATATGACAGAGGGATGTGTTCCCACTTGATCAGATGTAAGGGCTGAACCATTTTGTTCATGGCTAAAGGATTTAGTTCCTTCCATGTCAGATGTGAGTGTTGGCCATTCCAACGAGGAGGTCAGATGTAAGGGCAACTGCCATTCTCTAGGAGAGTGGAGGTGCCTGGTCAGTTACCAGGTAGCTCAGTCGAAGAGGACTGGGGGCCATTCTGATATGACTATAGAGATGTGTTCTCATAGGATCAGATGTGAGTGCAAT
>LPNX010223411.1:180149-233231 GCA_001517045.1 Pseudotsuga menziesii | reverse complement strand
CTTTCATCACTGTGATAGGATGTGTTCTTGTCTGGATGAAAGTGGAGAAATCTTCCACCACTGTGATAGGATTGGTTCTTGTCTGGGTGGGAGTCTTTCATCATTGTGATAGGATGTGTTCTTGTCTGGATGAAAGTGGAGAAATCTTCCACCACTGTGATAGGATTGGTTCTTGTCTGGGTGGGAATCTTTCATCACTGTGATAGGATGTGTTCTTGTCTGGATGAAAGTGGAGAAATCTTCCACCACTGTGATAGGATTGGTTCTTGTCTGGGTGGGAGTCTTCCATCACTGTGATAGGATGTGTTCTTGTCTGGATGGATGGGCCTTTCTGACGAGTAGGTCAGATGTAAGTGCTGAGCCATTTCACAGATGGTAGTTGATTGTGCCTACCATGCTGGTGAATGTGAGTGTTGGGCCTTTCTGATGGGATTGTAGTTTACTACATGATCAGATGTGAGTGTTGGACGTTCCTTTCTGACAAGCAGGTCAGATGTAAGTGCTGCGCGAAGACCTACATGAGGGTAGGCCTACATCCAGCATGAAAAAGGGCTGGCTCTGTAGAACTTCCTATGACGAGATAGTACACACATGATGATGACTAGAGGAGATCCAGATCGAGTGATGATCTAGATCCAGCAGCAGAGATCCAGATCGAGAGATGATCCAGATCCAGTCCAGTGATGTTGATCCAGATCGAGTGATGATCTAGATCTAGTGATGCCTTTCTATGATGATCCAGATCGAGAGGTGATCCAGATGACTTGAAGATGAAGATGACTTGAAGACAAAGATGACTCAAAGACGAAGATGATCCAGTTGATGCAGAGAAGAAGACCAGTGCTGAAAAATTGTGTTGAAAGAATACCTTCCTAGTTAAGAGGGAGTGTTGATGTATATGTAACTTCGGAATGTATTCTTCTATGTATTCTATTTATTGTAACCCGATGGTTATTTCGGGATGTTTCTATTATGCATTTGAGTCATGTGGTCATACCCCGATGTTCCAATCGGGAGGATTAATAATGTAATCAAGTCATGTCAAGTCATTAGGTAAGTCCCCACTGTTTCGGGGTACTTGAGTTATTATACACTAATTAAGGTGTAGGCTCGAGTAGTAATTATTAGGGTTGAGCCTACGTGTGAAATGGAAACTTAAGTGAACGGACTAATATAAATAGAGAGGGTGTGTCTCTCTATTTATCACTTGTGACTAACATCACTTGCTCTCTCAAGTGTGGCGCACCTTTGGAGAAGGAAATACTTTGGCTTGACAGAAGACAGAAGGCTGCTGTTGTGTTGGGAGGCCATCTTACTGTTTTGGTTTTCACATCTTGTGGTGATACTATCTGAGAGGAAGTTGAGGGGTTTTCTCAATTTATGGTTTCCCCTCCTAAAATCTTTGTGTCTCTTGTCTCATGTGATGTGATTATGTTATTGATGTACTTGTTATTCTCTCAGTGAAAAGATCCTAACATAATGCTAGCTTAAATGTTGAAAAACTAACAGTAAGATGGAGTGATGACGATCCTGCAACCCTCACTATTGTGCTTACCAACACCTTTAATGGCAAGATATGAGTATGTACAATAGGGATGCAATTTCCCCTTTTCAAAGTGTTGGGCGTGCAGTAAGTGTTGATATAGTCTTGAACACTAAGAAGGTCACTGCCCCTGTCGGTACCTTCCAAGTTGACAGGTGCTCCTCATCGCGACAAACCCACAATGAAATAGATGTATTCCACTGCAATTTCTAGAATCTCACCTTGTAGGTCAAATGAACCTAGATCACAATCCTAGTAGTTAATCAAAAACTCCAGAAAATGAAAATTAGATCACATAGGTGAAGTAAAAAAGAACTTTAGCAACCCACTTTTCCGTAATGAGTGCACTGTGGGGGCACTTCTGAGTGCATCTTGGTCCATGGTTTCATGTTCCCTCTCCCTCCAATCCAACACCATGTTTTAGCCTATCCATAAAGGCAACATCAAACATTAAAAATCATTAAAAAAATTTCATTTTGGCCCTAAGTATACTTTTTCTATGTCGCGCAGTATACGCGACTATCCTTTGGACATGTCGTGTATCATACACGGGTTGCCTTCAGGAAGTCGCATGTACATGACTGTGTAAGTCACATACCCACGTATACAGCGTGACCCCTTTAAAATTGTCTTAAAACATTAAAATTTTGCATAAAATTGAAAATTTGAATGGATAAAATGAAAGAGCATGAAGAGCTGACTTACCTGTCACTTGCAGATTTGAAAATTGTCCACTGGTTTGTCCACACCGAACAATTGAAGTCAGAGGTAAAAATTTCCTTTATTTGGTAAAAATATGAAATGGTGATTTTGATTTCTATTTTTGAACTATTTATAGAAATAATTTCAAAATGTGGTTTTTTTAGCCTATAGTTTTAATTTCTATTAAAAATCAAACTAATACCATGTCATGTTTTCCTAATGCAACAGGTCCAAGGTTACTTAAAAAGTTTTATTCACTCATATAGGTTAGGATTTTGGTCATTTGTATGCATTTTTGCATTTATATCTAATCCGACTTAACCCTAGGATCACTACTTTGACCACAAACTATGGTTCTTAACCATTATTACACTGTCTATACCATTGCTCTTCCGTGGATAGGGATTTCCTTCCATGAGTACCCTAGTTTAGAACACTTTATTGTCTTTTAGTACTCATGATGCATTTGTCGTAGGTTAGGGGAGCCTTATTAGCTACTTTTCACGTCAAATTAAGCCTCATTTTGGTCTCTTTTTACAAGCTATCCCATTTATACGGATCCCCGCCCTTATGGAGTTTCTTTAGGTCCAGGTCTAACTCCTCAAAATAGACTTGACTATCGAGTAAACTTGTTCATTTAGGCTCGTTAAGAATATGTGAATGGGCATCCACATTGGTGGTATTTTATCACTTTCTCAGACCATGTGGAATAACACGAGAAATGATCGCTCTCTTTTCTACAGAATTGAGAAGAGTATTCTCAAGCATAGATTTATCACTTTTCGGGCCTGAGGGACTAAACTTACGAAAAAGGAGCGCTCGGTATGAGCTTAGTTTTCTCTTTTTCGTGCTCTGAACCTAAACATGAAAAATTATCTGAGTGTACTTTATGTCTTTGTCATTCTCATTAAACACTAAGAACAAAGCATCGATTTTACTATTGTAAGCCCCATTCCTTGTAATCAAATGGATCTTTCTGAGTGATCTTGTTTTCCTTCACACTCGTAAAACTCAAGCTATATGTTGCTCTTGAAGGAGCGTTGGGTAGGTGGTAATTTAACCTTTTTTGGACCTCCCTAACTAAGTACGAAAAAGGTGCACATTTTCTTCTTCAGAAGATAAGAGAGTTCTTTTGTGGTATGTTTTATACTTTTCCAGCCTCAGGAGGCTAAATTGGACGAAAAAGGAACCCCCTGGAGTCTTCTTCGTAGTTTTCAGACTCTCTAAACATGAAAACACCAATGAGAATGTACTAGTTTGGGCTTGTAAAATCCATGAATCAGTGACATCATCAAGCATTATTCTATCCCCTCTTCAAGATTGTTAAAAAGGAAGAGAGACCTAAGTTGACTTTCTTGGACTCGTTAAAATTTAATAGGAAAGATAAGGAAGAAGTTTTCTTTTTGGGTTACAGACAGTGGCAGCATGTCCTCCTTGAACATAGCACTCTCTAAACTTTCTGATACTCATGTCTCGGTGTACACTTTCAACTCAACTATCACTTCGAGTTTCTTACTCCTCCACTTGTCCTTTATACATGGGGAATCTGATCATGTCTCCTACATGACAGATAAGTCTAGTTGTCCTATCTGCAAAGTTAAAAGTTGCCTTGGGTCATCTTTGTGTCATGCTCATTGTTCAAGGATTTATCCCTGTTTCTACTTACTATCCTGATTCCATCATTATCCTATCTGACTATTACTTGTTTCTTCCTTCCCTTATCCAGTTCCTAGTCACTCTTGTGATCCGTTGGAGGATCTATTTCCTTCCTCATCACATCATGGTTTCTCATCAGCTCTTTCTAAAGACGAATACCTAGAGTTTTAATGATGGTACCTTAGGATTCACTTTCATCATTGGTTAATTCCTTTGCTTCAGTTGTCAGTTTTTCACCTATTGATTAACAATCTGTTGAATCCTTTCCATGTTCGACTTCAACACATCTATTCACATGGCCTGGATTGTACCTTTTCCTATGGATTTTGACGAAGACCTTAGGTTCACATCTATAACCTAAGTTGCGATAGATTGTGTTGTTTTCACCTTTACACAGCTTCCATATTTTGAAGACACATCATTGTATATTGTGGCTTCGATCCACCTTTTTAATATACGAGGTATTGTACTAGCATCATGTGATGTAATCAAATATTGTAAAGGAGCTAGTGTTCCAATATATTGAACATGGCATCCTCAGATGTGATTTTGTATATGACATTGATATGTATTTACTTCAGGTACTCCCTCTGCTTCCTTGGACTTCTAATTTCTCCAAGACTAAGATTGTAATGTATTTCAGCCATTGCTTCCCTCTAACCTCACACGTTAGGGGGCATCTGTTATCAGCAAAAATGGCACTTCTCCATCCGAGTGTTGAGATTCACCATGTCGATACACAAAAGGACAATATGGATTGAAGTGTCCAAAACATTATAGATGTGAATGACCTTTGATGCATTATCTTCAGAACAGCCTTATATATTTTTATTCTAAGTTTTGGTATGCATACACGACTATGTGCATTGCAACTCGCCTGTCATACGTGACTATGTGCATTGCAACTCGCATATACCTTGCATACGCAAGTTCCCTTTGAGAAACCTGTGTGTCATACGCGAGTTACCTATATTAATACTTGTGTATACCTTAATTCAACATTACAAAATATAAATCAAGATTAGATGAGATTAGTTGGGCCCTAATCCATAACTATCCCAACTGTCTCAACCATCCCAACCTTCGAAACCACTCTATTTCCCAAAGTATAAATAGAGGCCTTGGGATGGGGCTAATCAATCAATTTTTGGAGAGAAAATTTATGCCGATGGTATATCTTCAGAGCCTTGGAGCAGCAGAACTCAGAGTCCTCAATTGTAGATGAGTCCTTCTGTCAGAATTTGGGTTGTATTCTTACCTATTCATCGTTTGTTAATAAAGATAATTCTTCTTCCAATTTCGAATTGTGCTTATCTCATGTATATGGTTTGAGGAATATGTTTAACTATATTATTAATATGCTTTTATCTAACCTATGATTTATATATGTATGAGATATTACTTGAAGAATTGGCTCTTTGTAGGTGAAGATAATCATCCCTAGAATCTTTGGAGAAGATTGGAGTGAGAGAATACCAAGCTTGGATCAACCGTCATAAACCGGGTGAGCAAAGATATCTTCCTATTCTCATTCCAGTTTCTATAAAAGATGATTTTCTGCAAGTTTAATAGTAAGTTGGTAACCCCAGACCTTAGGTTACAAGGGTAAAATGTCATATACAATAGAACTGGTGACTCCGCTAGGGAGCCCAGCCTGCTGTGGGTTTATCCGGTAGGTTCTTTACCAGTCTTTGTTCTAATTCTGAGTGTGGTCTTTTTATCTTTCTTTTGATTCACAGCGTAGTGTTCCCAGAATACTTTGCTATTATTTTTTTCTTTTTTTGAAAAAAAATTTAGTTGTATACGCGAGTTGTTGTTATACACAATTGGCAATAGCACCTTGTATATGCAGGTTTCTCTATAAGACAGTCACATATGGTAAGCGGGTTTCCTGCATACACAGTCGCGTATATCCTGTAGCGGCATAAATTTTGGGTAGGGTTTGCTTGTCCTTGTCTTGTTTGATTTTTTGCTTGCTTGGGAGTCTTCTAATTCTGGCATGACTCTCTGAGTCTAAAAGTCTTGCGTGTCACACCTTCTGCTTGTTTTCAAGCCTTTGAGCTTTCTTTGTTTGAATTTTCTTTCATCTAGTGATTTGAAGTTGGTCCTCCTGCTTGGTTGATAATTTCAGTGCTTTGTTTATAGGTCAGTGATCAGGGCCTTGGATATTTTATATTTTGTAGTGTCAGTTTGGCATTTGTTCTTTTGTGAATCTAGTGAACTTTTCGAGTTCAATAGTTTCTCCAAGTTAGGTTTTTCCAAGTCTTCTTCTTGTTTGGTTGAATTTGGTTATTTTGGGTCCTTTATACTTCATTTTATTTATTATATGCTCTGATCATTCAAACTTGCTCGAAAAATTTGCATCTAGTTGCATTGTAGTTTTTGAATAATTTGAAAAAGTGAAGAAAAAACATCTTATACTTTTGCATTTAGTTTCACTTAGTCTTTTTCTTTTCGGTATTTTTCAAATAAAATTTCAAAAATTATAAAAAGAAGTATTAGTTTTTCTTGCACTTAGTTTCAATTCCATTAGCTTATATTTGCAAAAAAGAAAAAGAAAAATTGTTTAATTCACTTGCAATTTGCTTTAGAATTCACTTTATACATCATTTTACTTTTTCTTATCGAGTCTATAACATCACAGTCTTTCACACCATTTGCCTTCTGACTAAGAAAAACCCTTAAAATGAACGAGATAATTTAAAAATTATTATTAATTTTTATTTTATTGGCTCATACACCAACTAGCTTAGGCTAGAGTTGTGGAATAGGGAGTTTAAACTCTCCACAAGTGTTTAAATTCAGACGTAGTTGGCCAATCGATAAGTAAACCCTCTTCTATGCTGATTGTATCTAGGAAGATCCTCTCAAATGGGAGTTAAGCACAAGGCCGCATGGAGGCTTGGACTGAGGAGACAACCCTCTGATTCCTTGTCAAAGCGTAGACCAAGGTTTTTGCGCATCTAGGGACTTATGTATTTCGACAGGGTTTTGGGCTTTGCTACCCTACCCATGCATATGAACCAGGATTGCGAATGTCCCCCCAGACTATCAGTATAGCTGCGGTAGCCTTTATTCTCTTTTGACATCTAGGGTTTATACACAGGTACACCAGAAGGCTATTTTTGGATGACCTTGGACGGGCCTCGAAGGTAACCTTGGTAGAAGGTGTGGGAGGGCAGTGGGGGATTCCTCTGCTTGTTCCTAAGAACATATACAAGGACACCAAGTAACTATCTCTCATCTTTCTTCTTGAAAATATATCTTATACCCCTTGTGTCTATTGTGGATTTAGGAAATTTCGTAGTGATTGATGTGTGGTTTGTTTGTGTTTAGTCGGCCTTAGGGTGTGAAGAGTCAAATTTTCAATCATGGAGGACCAACCTCTCAGAAGGTCAAGAAGGTTGCAAAACCTTCCTTTTTTTACTACAGTGGAGACTCAACCGCCCCCTCAAAGGCGGAGATTAGACACAGATGGTTCTTTCGAACCAGTAGGAATTAATGAAGTTCCGGGTGAACCAGAACTTAGGAAAAACCAAGTTGATAAAACCACAGTAGAGATAGAATACTTACAAGCTGACGAGTTTGCAAGAAGTTTTAATTCACCTCTTACTGACCTAAACAATCATGTGATCATGCAGGTTTGTCCTTTCAATTCAACTGTGATTGGTGTTCCTATGAGAAGACTTATGGCTAGTGCAAGACAAATTCCATCTACCCCCATCCCAGTAGTTCTGGCTGAAGGAGTGCCACCTCCCTCGGTGCATACTCCTAGAAGAAACATACCTGCTACTCCCTTAACTCTAGCTAGTCGAGTGGTTCAACCATCGGCTTCCACAAATGTAGCAGGATCTTCTGGTTGGGTGGTCACGGGGATACCTAGTGTACCTTCTACTTCACCTTCTTTTGCATACACTACTCAGAGTGGTCCTATTGGATCCTCTTCATTTTTCCAGGGTTTTCCTTGGAATGGGGGGCATATTCCCCCATCCACTCCATATGTAGGCCCCACACCTGCATATGTAGGGGTGCATTTTGGAAACACTAACTCTTATGGTCAAGGTTTTCAAACGTCATTTTTTGCTCCTTTTACGAGCTCTCCTTTCTCCCTTTTTAGCGGAGGGATACTTGCTCCTATTTTCCAAACTCCTATTTCAACTAGAGCAGCTCAAAACACATACACTGCACCACATATGAAAAATCTACTGGCTTATGGGTGGAATCATTTTCAAAGTAGCCCAACTACTTCGCAACCGGTAGCTGGGGGAAACCCTGCTTTTACATTTGGGAATCTGGGGGAAAGTCCTTCTACTTCCCAAGATAGTACCTTTTAGGATCCGGTTAGGCCCAAACTTCCTTTCGTCACAACTTTAAACTTTCCAAACTTGTCCAAGTTAATGAATGACCCGGTGAAACATGATACCACTTGTCCACCTATCCCTACCAAGTTACCTTCAGATATCCCAAAATTTGAAGGAAAATTTGGTGAAGACCTAGGGGCTCATGTCACCACCTTTCACTTGTGGTGCTCTTCGAACTCACTGAATGATGACATCGTTCAGTTGAGATTGTTCCAAATAAATATGACTAATGTCGTAGCAAAGTGGTAAATTGACCTGTCCTCTGCTGCATTTGATAGTGTTTGGGACTTAGCTAATGTGTTACTTAATCATTTCCAACTTCCTGTCCGGTACAATGCCGTCACAAAATTATTGTCCACCTCTTGGCAGGGAAAAGCCACTCATATTTTGGATCACATACAATAGTGATGAAGGCAGAAAAGGCTCATTAAAGCCACTATCCCTCTCGAGTTTTTGTTATAATGGTTCCTTAATTCCTTATCGTCGTACATAGCTAAGGATGTATCCACTTTGGCAATAACTACTGAGGAAGAGGCTATCCTCAAGGGCCATCAGTTAGATTTAATATATTCTCAGTCTAGGATTCTATATGAAATCATCCCTGAAGCACCGCGACCAACACATAGTGTCGAGAAACCTAATCTTGGGCCCCATGTTGATGGTGTGGTTGGTTCAGTTAAATATCCCATTGTAGAATCTTTGGAAAAACAAATCCATGAGTTGTCTATTAAATAGTCTACAGCGGAGGTAGCAAAGGTTGTCCCCTCATCCCAAAATGCAAAAAAAAATTCTCAATCCTCCCAAAAGGGAAATCAGCAGCCGAGTGGGAAAAAGAAAGAGGGGAAGAAAGGTGAGGGTAACCAAAACAAGCCAAAACCCACAAATAATGCTGGTGGGGACAAAAAAGAGAAAAAGAAGGTGAAATTTCCCTATAAGTTGTGCCAGGAAGATCACCTGATCCATCAATGCCCTCTTATGGATCAAGCTCAGAAGCTGCTGAAAAATCAACAACCGGTTGTTATAAAGGATCCTTTTCCTCAAGGATAGAATGCAGCTTCAGCTTCTAACGTAATAGGGGGGATTTCTAATGCCCCTTACCAAAATTATATCAACATGGTTCGATCCTAGACCTTGATCCATACTAGAAATAAGAACTATGAGGTAGAGGCTCCTGAGAAGGGTAAGTCTATAGGTGAAACTTCAAACCCTGTCACAATTGAAAAACCTGTTGAAACTATGCCTAAGATACCAAAAGGTGTCTTCAAGAAAGCATTGCACAATCCTAATGCTAGGGCTGCAGCTAATTACTCTGTAGCTGAATATTTATCCCAAACCCCTTGTGCGATGTCAGCTTTAAAGGTGTTACAAAGTTGTCCCGCCTAGCAAGATGCACTCTTAGCATCCTTAGGTAGTATGGATTCATCAAGCCTCATGGTGAAGTTTAATTTGTCTGATGTCAAAATGCGCTTGCCGTATCACGTGGCCTTATCGATAGATGTCATCCATGGCAGAAAAAACATTGGAAGGTCAGTTGTCGATGAGGGTGCTTCCACATGTGTCATGTCCTTGTCTTGTTGCAAGGCTCTTGGATCTCCAAAGCTAGTTCCATCGAATACCCTACTTACTGCTTTCGACAGAAGGTCATTTCATCCACATGGTATCCTACCAGCTTTTGAGATAAAGTTGGCAGGGAAGGCATTGTTTGTTGAAGTAGAGGTAATAGATGCACTGTTGGATTACAACTTGCTTCTGGGGAGAATTTGGACTTATTCCATGTCTGCTATTGCATCGATCGTTCTTCGAATGGTAGTGTTTCCACATGAAGGGAAGTTGGTTACAGTAGACCAACTCAATTTCACTCGGAAGGGCCACATGGAAACTAATGAGTCCACTGTTCCATTGGTTGATCAGGTCAAACCTGCTTCAGATAGCTTAGGGGTTGGAATTTATTCATCATTAATGGGCACATTTGATATCCCAGCCCCGATTAACTACTTAGGTTCTACTAGTGTAGGGAAGCCTATTGCAATGGTTGGAGATAGAATGGATCCTTGGGTTCTTCCTTCTTGTTACGAACCTGAAGTGCCCTTATCGGCAGTGGAAGTAGCCTATCAATATATCGTTAACACCACTATTCATCCTGTTTCGATTCCTCCTACAGTCTCAAAGGAGCCAGAAGAAGCCTATCTACCTGTTTGGGAAGAGAACTCTTTGTATACTGGCGACTGCTTAGATATGATTTTTCCTTCAGATGAAGCCATGAGCAAGTGAGATAAGATCTATGAAGATCTTCATCATAGATCCTACTTCCTTCCAGAGTTGAGAAGGATTGAAAATAAAGAGTTCCATGTGACACTGGCAGCTGATGTTGATATACTAATCAATCCCTTACCAAAGGAGGTAATCTTTGCCAACGGGAATATGGCAAACATTTTCATTACTATTCCTATCAACATCTCTATGAACCCCAACATTGCGGAAAATGTATATATTGGTGCAAACTGTTCTCCAGAGGAGATTGCTATCTATACGGCCTTGTTTAAGAAATTACGCAACGTGTTTGCCTGGTCATATGAGGGGATGCCATGAATAGATCCATCGATAGTCAAACATGAAATATGAACCTATCTTGATTCCAAACCAATTCGACAAAAACTTAGACCTGTCAATCCGCGTAAAGCGGCAGCCATTAAGTCTGAAGTTGAAAAGCTGTTGAAAGCTGGTTTTATTTACTCGATAGCTTTGACGGAATGGGTGTCCAACCCTGTTCCTGTCGATAAAAATCAAGGGAGATACGTTTCTGTACTGACTTTCATGATTTAAACAAAGCTTTTCCAAAGGATAACTACCCCACACCATTTATAGATCAAATCATTGATGCTTATGCGGGTAGTGAAGTCTTTTCGTTTATGGATGGTTTCTCCGGGTATAGTCAAATTCAAATCAAGCCAGAAGACCAACATAAAACGACTTTCATTTGTCCTTGGGGTACATTTGCGTACAAGAAAATTCCTTTTGGATTGAAAAATGCAAGGGCTACCTTTCAGGGAGCAATGAATTTTGCCTTTCATGACATTAATTCTATTGTCGAACCCTACCTTGATGATCTGCCAGCACATTCTCGTAAGAGGATCGATCACCCAGATCACTTGCGTTTAATTTTTGAATGATGCAGGAATTATAAAATACATTTAAATCCCCACAAGTGTGTTTTATGTGTCGATTCAGGTAGGCTTCTCAGGTTCATTGTTTCTAACAAAGGTATTCAGGTGGATCCTTTGAAAGTTGAGGCCATTGTAAATATTCCTCCTCCTCATTCCATTGGGAAACTTCAGATCCTACAAGGAAAGTCTAACTTTCTTCGATGTTTTATCGTGAATTCTTCCAATATCACCAAAGCTATCATGTTCCTATTGAAACAGGACACCCCATTTGTATGGGATGAGACTACACAACTTGCGTTCAAGGCATTAAAGAAATCTTTGTTGTCGACATATTTATTGTGTCTGCAAGATTACTCTCGTGATTTTATATTGTATATGGCCGCATCCGAGTCGACCATTGGGGTAGTGCTAGTCCAGGAGGATGATAAGCTCCAAGATCATGTCGTATATTACCTTAGTCATGCCATAGCCAGCCCTGAACTTAGCTACTCCCACGTCGAAAAGTTGGCGTTAGCAGCTGTGTATGTTGTCCAGAGGTTACGTCACTATATATTACTCAGGACTACGGTAGTTGTAGAGGATGACAATCCTTTCCAATATGAATTGTCATGATGCATAGTTGGAGACAAATTTTAAAAATGGTAGTCATTCTCTAAGAGTTTTACTTGGATTTTCAATCCACCAAATCCAAAAAATCCTTAGTTTTTGCAGAGCTCATTGCAAAATTTCTAGTTGAAGAAGACATAGCAATTGAAGAAGACTCATTCCCAGATGAGCACATTTTCTTGGTTTCCACCTCTAACCCGTGGTATGGAGATATACTTATCTATCTCCAGACTCTGAAGTGTCCTGCAAACTTTGCACGGGAAGAGCAGCGCAAATTACACACACATGCGAAAAACTGCCTCATCATCGGAGATACTTTGTACAGAAGAGGGGTACACTCTATTTTTGTGTCGGTGCCTCACCCATGAAGAGGCTGAGATTGTCCTAAGTGATGCTCATAGTGGAGCATGTGGGGGTTATTTATCTGGGTTAGCAACGGCCCAGAATATTTTACATGTCGGTTATTTCTTGCCCACGGTCTTTAAATATTGTGTAGAAGCGATGAAACGTTGTCATCCTTGTCAGCTTTACACCAGAAAGATGTTGTCACATCCTGCTCTGTTATTTCCCATCATTACCATGGGCCCCTTCACCAAGTGGGGGATAGATTATGTGACATGCAACCAAGTTTCTGTTGGGGGGAACAAATACATCATTGTCGTTGTAGATTACTTCACGAAGTGGGAACAAGGCAATGCCCACCTATAAGGCTAACGGGGAAACTACAATTTTTTTCATTTTTAACCAAATTATCACGTGTTTCGGTATTCCCAAAGAGATTGCCACTGACCATGGCAGTCACTTCCAAAACAGCATGATGATCGAGTTTTCTACTATGCTAGGGTGTAAATAAGAACATTTGTCTTCTTTCTACCCACAAGCGAATGGTCAAGTCGAGGCGGTCAATAGGACCTTGAAGACTATTCTAAAGCATACTATTAATGCATCCCGGTCAAATTGGAACATCATGCTATGATCTTGCGCTTTGGGATTATCGAACCAATGTGAAAATTTCCATAGGGTTCTAACCTTTCCAACTCATTCACAGAGTGGAAGCAGTAACCATGGTTGAATGTGAAATCCCATCCTTAAAAATTATCATTCATGTGTTACCTGATATGACTAAGCTAGAAGAATGTTTGCTACACTTAGAACATCTAGAAGAACTGCGTAGAGATGTGCTGACTACAAACGAGGCTCACAAGAATAAGTTGAAAAATCAATATGATAAATCGGTCAAACCTAGGATTTTTTTCTGAAGGGGAGCTTGTCTTTCTCTGGGATCAAGACAAAGAAACCCTAGGGGCAGGAAAATTCAGGTCTATGTGGTTAGGACCCTATGTCTTTTTGAAAGTACTGAAGAAAGGGGCATATGAATTAACTGATTTCGAAGGGAATAAGCTGCCCAAGCCCATAAATGGGCTCTACCTAAAGAAGTACTATGCCTAGGCTTAGCACTTTTTCTTGTATTTTATTGTATGTAACTTTATGTATAATAGCTAGCCAGTTTGTGTTCTTATATCATATGTTGGTTGTTACAGATGTCTTCTGAGTGGTTCATAGGTTTTGCAAATTGAGCTAGTCATCACACTTGAACCTGGCGTCAGCCACACGAGTTATTTACTCACCCTCAGGATAACTAGTTACCTCTGGAGGCACTTGCCTATGTCCTGCTACCAATAATGTGGCTGAATATAGGGCTATCATTGAGCTTTTATGGGATTCCATATCACGTGGCATCACCCAGTTGGAAGTTAGACTTGACTCTCAACTAGTGGTTTCCTAGCTCAATCGAGTTTATCAGGTGAGAAACCCTATTTTATTACGTTAGTTTTTGCAAGTTAGGTTATTGGAAAGAAATTTTGATTTTATTACATTCAATCACATTCCAAGAAATAAAAATGCATTAACTGATGCATATGCGAATTATATCTTAGATTGGCATTTGACACACATTCCATAAAATATACAACAGATACATTACAAAACACATGTAAATAAACTGGAAATATATATACATACATATATATATATATATATATATGAATATTTGTCCATATAGATAGGTCGAGTTCTTGATCCTCATATCTAGTCATAGATGTATAAATATAAAAAAATGTACAAAAATTGGATTGTAATCCATAAAATGTTACTAGGTCTAATCTGGTCATCCTAGACATCCTGTTCCTGAGCCTCCTCTCCTTCTTCAGCTGCAGCAACCCCTGCGACCTCTATGTAAACAAGTACCACCCTGGTTTCCCTCCTCATAAGGCATATTCAAGTGGGTAGAATACCAACTACTAGTTCCTACATAATGGAAGGGATCTGCTCGATGCGTAAAGTAGGTACTCTTTGGCTAATCTTGGCCAGCTTCCCCTCAAGAACCATGATCAAACCTTGATCCTCTCCTGCCACTGGTCGTACATACATACGAGAATTCCCATCAGGGAGGACTAGTCTAATATCTGCATTTTAAACATTAAAAGGATTAAAACCTTTATACATATTTATATATATTTTATGATTAAAAATTCATAAAAATTTAAAAACTTGAAAAAACCAAAATCCCTGATGCTCCCCATGCTCCTCCAGGAGGGAGAACAAGGTCATTGTCACCCCAGAAAACTATCCCACCATATGGAAACTGCTCTAATGTGGGTAGCTGACGTCCCCACCATAAGTAGAAGTCATCATCGTAGACATTCTCAACTGAGCCACAGCCACCCTTCCAAAGAAACATTTCTCCCCACCTACTAAATCTAGGCTGTCGAGGAGAGAAAGTTGGTAGAGGTAATGTAGGGATGAGGGCGGGCACTCTCTCAAAGAAAAAGGCCACCAATATACTAGAATAGCCAAAGTTCTTCCGTCGGCCTCTCTTGCAGTCAGAGAGTTTCTTCTTCATTATCGGGATTACTCCCAAGCACAAGTCAAATACAGCTCCCTTTAGGCATTCCATAGCAATTCTCATCTGGTTTCGAGTTGCAATATGGAGTGATGACGATATTGCAACCCTCACTATTGTTCTCACCAACACCTATGATGGCAAGCTATGAATATGTACAATAGGGATGCAATTTCCCCTTTTCAGAGTGTCGAGCATGCAGTAAGTGTTGATATAGTCCTGAACACTTAGAAGGTCACCACCCCTACCGGTACCTTCCAAGTTGACAGGTTCTCCCCGTCATGACAAACCCACAATGAAATAGATGTCTTCCAGTGCAATTTCTAGAATCTCACATTGTAGGTCAAATGCACCTAGATCATGATCCCAGTAGTTAATCAAAAACTCCATCAAACGGACATTAGATTGCATAGATGAAGTACAAAATAACTTTAGCAACTCACTTTGTCTCGATTCATACACCGTGGGGGAACTTTGGAGTGCATCTTGGTCCATGGTTTCATGTTCCCTCTCCCTCCACTCCAACACCATGTTTTATCCTGTCCATAAAGCCAACATCAAACATTAAAAATCATTAAAAAAAACTTTGATTTTGGCCCTAATTATACTTTTTCTATGTCATGCAGTATACGTGGCTATCCTTTGGACATGTCACGCATCATATGCAGGTTGAATTTGGGCAAGTTGCGTGTATGCGATAGTGTAATTCGCATACCCACATATATAGAGTGACCCCTTTCAAATTGGCTTAAAACATTAAAATTTTGCATAAAATTGAAAATTTGAATGGATGAAATGAAACAACATGAAGAGATGACTTACCTGGCACTTGCGGATTTGAAAATCATCCACTGGTTTGTCCACACTGAACGATTGAAGTCAGAGGTAAAAATTGCCTATATTGGGTAAAAATATGAAATGGTGATTTTGATTTCTATTTTTGAACTATTTATAGAAATAATTTCAAAATGTGGTTTTTTTATCTTATATTTTTAATTTCTATTAAAAATCAAACTAATACCATGTCACGTTTGCCTAATGCAACAGGTCCAAGGTTACTTAAAATTTGTATTCACTCATATAGGTTAGGATTTTGGTCATTTGTATGCACTTTTTCATTTATACCTAATCTGACTTAACCTTAGGATCACTACTTTGACCATGGACTATGGTGTTTAACCATTATTACCTTGTCTATACCATTGTTCTTCCATGTATAGGGCTTTCCTTCCATGAGTACCTTAGTTTAAAACACTTTATTCTCTTTTGGTACTCATGCCACATTTGTCGTAGGTTAGGGGAGCCTTCTTAGCTAATTTTCACTCCAAATTGAGCCTCATTTTTGTCTCTTTTTACAATCTATCCTCTTTATATTAATTCTTGCACATGATCTAGGAACTTGGAATCAAAATCATCAAAGAATAATTAACAAATACTCATGAATTGGTAATAATCGGAACTGGAATTGGTTTCCTCTCTGTATATTTAATAAACAATAAAGGGTTACAATACCAATGCTGAGCAATGGATTAACTCCATGAAGAATTCGAATACCTAAGGAGACAATTCGAATTCAGTGAGTGAGTCTAGCTTAACTGACTCTCAACCATTCAATCTCATTCAGTTAACCACTTGACCAAAACCCTAATTGACTCACCAAACCCTAACTGAATTCGAAGTGCAATAAATGACTGAATCTCAACTGAAGGAGATTAGACACATGTCATAGCAATCCAACCATCAAGTGATAGTGCTCCATGAATCCAATGAACCCCGATGAGGTTAACTGAAGCTGAACTGACCATCAGAAGTTGGTGGAGGTGCCTTGTTGACTCCAGATCATTAAATAATAATAAATAATCATTAAATAATATATTTAATGACTGGAGGCAACTTAACTGACTGTAACTGACTAGTTGAACTGACTGTAACCACCAGTTAGCAATTAGGTGCATTAATGTCACACAGATCACCCCCGGAGTGCTCCAGTTAGCCTCCTTGACTGTAGGAGAAGGCTAAGTTAGCCTCCTTGACTGTAGGTAGGCGTGGGTGTGACTGGATGATGGAAATTAATGCTCCACTGATGTCAATTAAACTTAGGATAGTGGTTTAACTAGGCCAATTTGAACAAAAGAGTGTGTATGATGGTAAATGTCTCCAACACTTTATAAGGCTCCCCGCCCTTATGGAGTTTCTTTAGGCCTAGGTATAACTCAAAATAGACTTGACTGCCGAGTAAACTTGTTCATTCAAGCTCGTTAAGAATATGTGAATTGGCATCCACATTGGTGGTAGGTTATCACTTTCTCAGACAATGTGGAATAACACAAGAAAGGATCACTCTCTTTTCTACGGAATTGAGAAGAGTATTCTCAGGCATAGATTTATCACTTTTCTGGACCTGGGGGACTAAACTTACGGAAAAGGAGCGCCTGGTATGAGCTTAGTTTTCTCTTTTTCGTTCTCTGGACCTAAACATGAAAAATATTATGAGTGTACTTTATGTCTTTGTCATGCTCGTTAAACATTAAGAACAAAGCATCGAGTTTACTTTTGTAAGCCCTATTCCTCGTAATCAAATTGATCTTTCCGAGTGATCTTGCTTTCCTTCACACTTGTAAAACTTAATCTATATTCTTCTCTTGAAGGAGCGTTGGTTTGGTGGTAATTTAACCTTTTTCGGACCTCCCTGCCCTCTTGAAGGAGCATTGGTTTGGTGGTAATTTAACCTTTTTCAGACCTCCCTGACTAAGTACGAAAAAGCTGCACGTTTTCTTCTTCAGAAGATAAGCGAGTTCTGATGTGGTATGTTTTATACTTTTTCGGCCTCGGGAGACTAAATTGGATGAGAAAGGAACCCCCTGGAGTCTTCTTTGGAGTTTTAAGACTCTCTAAACATGAAAACACCAATGAGCATGTACTATTTCGGGCTCGTAAAATCCATGAATCAGTGACATCATCAAGGATTATTCTCTCCCCTCTTCAAGCTTTTTAAAAATTAAGAGAGATATGAGTTGACTTTCCTGGACTCGTTAAAATTTAACAGGAAATATAAGGAAGAAGTTTTCTTTTTGAGTTACAAACAATGGCAGCATGTCCTCCTTGAACATAGCACTCTCTCAACTTTCTGATACTCACATCTCAGTATACACTTTCAGCTCAGCTATCACTTCGAGTTTCTTACTCCTCCACTTGTCCTTTATACATGGGTAATATGATCATGTCTCCTACATGATAGAAAAGTCTAGTTGTCCTATATGCAAAATTAAAATCTGCCTTGGGTCATCTTTGTGTCGTGCTCACTATTCAAGGATTTATCCCTGTTTCTGCTTATTATCATGGTTCTATCATTATCCTATCTAACTATTACTTGTTTCTACCTTCCCTTATCCAATTCCTAGCCACTCTTGTGATCCGTTGGAGGATCTATTACTTTCCTCATCACAGCATGGTTTCTCATCAACACTTCTTGAAGATGAAGACCTAGAGTTTTGATGATGGTACCTTAGGATTCACTTTCATCATTGATGAATGCCTTTTCTTTAGTTGTTAGTTTTTCACCTATTGATTTACAATCTGTTGAATCCTTTCCATGTTCGACTTCAACACATATATTCACATGGCTTGGATTGTACTGGTTCTTGTGGATTTTGACGAATACCTTAGGTTCACATATATAACCTAAGTTGCACAATATTGTGTTGTGTTCACCTTTACACAGCTTCCATATTTTGAAGACGCATCATTGTATATTGTGGCTTCAATCCACCTTTGTAATATACGTGGTCTTGTACCCGTATCATGTGATGTAATAAAATATTGTAAAGGAGCTAGTGTTCCAATATATTGAACATGGAATCCTCATATTTTATTTTTCATATGACATTGATATGTATTTGCTTCAGGTACTCCCTCTGCTTCCTTGGACTTCTGAGTTCTCCAAGACTAATATTGTAATGTATTTCGGCCATCGCTTCCCTCTAACCTCACACATTAGGGGGCATCTGTTATCATCCAAAATGGCACTTCTTCATCTGAGTGCTGACATTCACCATGTCAGTACACAAAATGAAAATTTGGATTGAAGTGGCCAAAACACTATAGATGTAAATGACCTTTGATGCATTATCTTTAGACCAACGTTATATATTTTTATTCTAAGTTTTGGTATGCATATGTGACTATGTGCATTGTAACTTGTGTGTCATACGTGACTATGTGCATTGCAACTCGCGTATACCTTGCATACGCGAGTTCCCTTTGAGCAACCTGCGTGTCATACACGAGTTTCCTATATTAATACTCGCGTATATCTTAATTCGACATTAAAAAATATAAATCGAGATTAGATGAGATCAGTTGGGCCCTAATCCATAACTATCCCAACTTTGTCAACCATCCCAACCTTTGAAACCACTATATTTCCCAAAAGTATAAATAGAGGCCTTGGGATGGGGCTAATCAATCAATTTTTGGAGAGCAAAGTTATGTTGGTGGTATATCTTCAGATTCTTGGAGCTGCAAAACTCAGAGTCTTCGGTTGCAGAGGATTCCTTGTGTCAGAAGCTGGGTTGTATTCTTACCTATTCACCGTTTGTTAATAAAGAGGATTCTTCTTCCAATTTTGTATTGTGCTTATCTCATGTATATTGGTTGATGAATATGTTTAATTATATTATTAATATGCTTTTATCTAACCTCTCATTTATATATGTATGATATATTACTTGAATAACTATCTCTTTGTAGGTGAAGAGAAGCATCCCTAGAAGCTTTGGAGAAGATTGGAGTGAGAGAATACCAAGATTGGATCAACCATCATAAACTGGGTAAGCCAAGATATCTTCCTATTCTCATTCCAGTTTCTATAAAAGCTTATTGTTTGCAAGTCTAATAGTAAGTTGGTAACCCCAGACCCCAGGTCACAAGGGTGAAATGTCTTGTACAACAATACCCACGGCAAGAGTGGGTACATCATTTCATACATACATTGGAAATAACACCTAGAACCTGGTATGCATCTATTGAATTGCGACAAGGAACCCAAGAGTGGGAAGGGCTCACTAAGTAGTTTGCGCATACATTTGAATTTGTTGATGAGCTCCCTACAGTCAATGTTGTGCTTCAGGTGATAAAGGACAAGATATTTACTGATATCCCTATCGAAGAGGCTAACTCTCAGTAGTGCAGTACGATCGTTCAGCAATGGATGGATTGCTACAACCTAGCTAGAGATCCAGATGATGATCTGATTAACATAAACATACCGGAATAAGAAGGCACAGGCGAAGTAGAAGGAAGTGGTATTTCAAGACACCAGTTCCTTAAGTTGTTAAAAATTAAGAAAGTAAACATTGGGTCATCGTAGAACCCAAAGTTCGCCAATATAAGAGATTATTGGGATGAAGAGACAGTTGCAAAAATCATGGATTTACTGCATGAATATCAAGACCTATTCCCTACCAACTTCTCAGAAATGAAGGGAATAGTGGGAGACTTAGGGGAGATGAAAATACCCCTGCGACCAGATGTTAAACCCAATAAGAAGCGACCATATAGGATGAACCCCAAGTATAAAGAAAGGGTAAAAGTAGAACTGGATCGTATCCTCGATGCCGAAATTATTGAACCCATTGAAGAGTCAAAGTGGATCAGCCCTATAGTGATCCATGATAAGATGACAACATGCGAAGTTAGGATCTGTTTCGACTTGAGGAAGTTGAACGATGCATGCTTGCACGATCCATTCCCAACACCATTTAGAGATGAAGTACTTGAAAGTGTCGGATGGCAAGAGATGTATTCATTTACTGATGTCTTTTCAGGTTATCATCAAGTCAGAATCGTGAAGGAGGATCACCACAAAACAACCTTCGTTACCGAATGTTGATGCTACCAGTATATAGTAATTCCCTTTGGACTCAAGAACACACCTACTATTTTTTCTAGAACAGTAGTCTCTACTTTTAAATATTTTATTCATAAATTTCTTGAGGTATACTTTGATGATTCGACTGTGTTTGTTCTAGTAAGAGACCACATTGAGATCCTGTGCATGATGTTGTACCATTGTTTCCAATATCAGATTGCGCTTAAAGCCAAGAAATGTATTTTATGTGCGCCATTCGACTTGTTGTTGGGCCACGCCGTATGTCGTGACGGTATCTTAGTCAACACAACAAAGATTGTGATTATCCTGGAGTTACCACTTCCTACATCAGTCATGCAACTCAGATCATTTCTGGGACATACAAGATACTACCGGAAGTTCATAACAGGATATGCAGCGATCACTATTCCTATGGAGAAACTGTTGAAGAAAGACACAAAGTTCCAGTGGAAAACAGAGTGCCATGAAAACTTGGATAAATTGAAGACTACAATGGCCACCGCGCCAATAATTTTATTTGTAGACCGGAAGAAGGAATTCCATGTGCATGTCGATGCATCGTCTGTCGCACTTGGCATAGTCCTGACGCAAACAGGAGAGGGTGCGCTTGACCATCCTATTTCTTTCTCAAGTAGGAAACTATCAACAGTAGAAAAGAACTACACGACGACAGAAAGAGAAGGCCTTGCTATGGTCTATGCGCTTCATAAATTCCAACACTATTTGTCGAGTGGACATTTTTAGATGTACACTAACCATTCAATGCTGAAATACCTAATCAACAAGCCAGTGTTGGGGGGGAAGATCTGTAGATGGCTTCTCTTGTTTCAAGAGTTTGATTTTGAGGTCATTATTAAACCTGGTCGACTGAATGTTGGACCATACCACCTATCAAGGATAGAGAGTGGTGAAGATCTAACCAGCTTGGAAGATAATTTTCCCAACGGGAAACTATTTGCGATCCACATGATGGACAACCAGAACCATGAGTTTAATGCCATCATCCACTTTTTGAGGATAGGATATGCACCTGAAAGAATGTCAACTAACCAAAAGAAAAACTTGGTCATCAGAGCTACTAATTATACGTTGATCATGGGACATCTATATAAGATGGGTGAATATGAGGTACTGCGTCGCTGTGTTTTTTACTATGAACGACCTTGGGTTATGGGTGAAGCACATGCTGGTGTCACAGGAGGACACTATGCAGGGAAAGAAACAGTGCATAAGATATTGCAGGTAGGATTATGGTGCCCAACCATATACATGGATACTAAAATTTTCTGCAGGTGCTGTGATATTTGTCAAAGGATAGGAAAACCATCGCGTCACGAGGAGATGCTGCTTGTGCCATAGATAACCCTTCAATAATTTGACAAGTGGGCAGTTTATTTTGCTGGACCAATCATCCCACCGGGAAAGCGAACTGGTGCACACCACATTATCACTGCGATAGACTATTTGACGAGATGGGTTGAAGCTGCACCTGTTAAAGATTGTACCGCTGCGACTATGGAAAAGTTTTTGTTTAAAAATGTAGTCACTCAATTTGGTTTTCTGAAGATACTACTAAGTGACCAAGGTACGCATTTTATTAACAAAGTGATTGTTGAGTTGACTGCGGAATTTCAGATCCAGCATAAGAAAATGAATCCCTACCATCCTCAAGCAAATTTAATGGTCAAATATTTCAACAAGATTCTGGAGAATGCATTGACCAAGGTATGCAACGTGCACCCAAATGACTAGGATCAAAAAGTATCAATTGTGCTATGGGCATATCGCACAACCTACAAGCAACTAACAGGGCACACCCCATTCAGACTAGTATATGGACAATAACTTGTTGTGCCAATGGAGTACATTGTGCCAAGTCTAAGAATCACTGCACAGACAAACATGACTGACGGAGATGCTGTCGAGCAAAGGCTGACACAGCTCGTGCAAATGGATGAAGAACTCTTTGTCGTGGGATTCCATCAGGCAGTTGAGAAGCAGTGACAGAAAGCATGGCATGATCTCCATATCAGGGTTAAACCATTCAAATTCGGACGACTTGTGTTGCTATATGACTGCAAAATTTTCAAACACCGGGGAAAGTTAAGGACACATTGGCTAGGACCATATATGGTCGCACACATCATTGATGCAGGCGCAGTAAAACTATAGAAGCTAGAAGGTACCTATGTCACAGGTATGGTGAACAGAAGTTGCTTGAAACCATACTACGATGTTCATAACATCCTAGGTTAGAATCGCGTTGCACAACAAAAAAAATGGAAGGTCTGAAAGACGTAAAAATTGCTCTATCGCACATCCGTGACGGAACAAGTACAAAGTGCAGGAGAAGGGTGGAAAGTGCACGAAAAATCAAAAAGTGCAGCAAAAAGGTGGAAAGTGTTGCAAAAAAGTGGAAAGTGCTGTAAAAAGTGGAAATGACAGGATGGCTGACATTAAAGTGTGAATATCCAGTGAATATTGATGAGGTTATGACAGCTAAGTGTCATTAATTCAACAAGATACGAGGAAAATGACAGCTTACTAAAAGCTCACATCCGACGGATCTGCCATGACTGTTTTGACAAGAACAGTGCAGCACTCAAGTTAATGACTTAATGAATGCACACGGTACCTGAGAAGCCCATGTGACGGATTAGACATTAACCACCCATTGCATGACGTGGTGGTGTGTATAAGTACAAAGCTTCATTGACAAGAATTCTTTTACAACCATAGAGCGATCTAGAGAGAACTAGAGCTGAGCGATTATAGAACTAAACCCTGTTGAAGTAAACCAATGCCCATGGTAATTGAGATCCCTAGCAACAATGAGCCATCCAACGCAACTGTTATCTTTGGTTTCCCAATCGAATAAGAGATTATATCCCCTGAGATAAAGCAATCACAGCAACAACCAGAGACTGATCCAATGGCAAGAACATGGAAGAAACCTGCCAATGGGGTTGGTCACACTACCATTCTGATCCCTGGTTCACGCGCTGTGTCGAACCCAGCTCAGAGACCACCACCTGCTCCTACAACTGCAGCACCTATCATGGAGCCAAGACAACCCACCAAGGAACCAGTTGCAGGACCGTCTGGACTACTGCAGATGAAGAAACCCAAGACTACCACTCATGTGGATACTCTAGGTAAAGCACCCTTAGAAGAGGAACAAGAGGAGGATGACTCCATGGAAGAATACTCACCACTGTGCAGAGGGTCGGATGCGGAGGAAGAAGATGAGAATTTTCGATACTACATTCAACCAAGGAGATCCGATGCGCTGAAGTTGGACCTCCCAAAAAAGTCAACCACAACTCTGGTAGCACCGCGGATCCCTAATAACGTCCCCTGCTGATGGACATCATGCCCAAGTTGGCTAAGTTGAATTTTGAGGACTTTGACATTAGACTGTAGGACGAATTAAAGAGATTGGACTACATGGTCCCGAACCTGATGGAGTGGGCCAAGGGAGTTTCCCATGCAGTTTTGATTAACCTACTGTTTATGCCCCATTTCAGCCACAGTTTACAAGTCAATACTTATGTGAAGCAGTTATTTGTATTCTTTCACAGAGGATTCTTGTGGCTCGATCAACCATACTCAGTCGACGCCAAGTTGATTTCGGTGATAACAAGCCTCCCAAATGAAGGAGATGACCCTACACCATACTTGGCTAGAAAAGACACCACCCAGATCAAGCAGAAGTATAACTTGTGATGCACAAAGAGGGAATTCCTAATCGTCCCAATCGACAACGAAAGTGTGCAGATTTCTGTGAGTATCTTATCTTGTAAGTTTCTACATAAGATGAGGCCCAATCAGTGTTCGGCAGCGATGGTGGAAATTGCAGAATTATGTGCACTAGGTGGAGGGTTCAATTGGTCATGGTACCTAATGAACGAGCTCATAGATGATGCAATGCAAGCCCAGCATGAACCCACCTACAAATTACATTATTCTTGGCTGCTTATTTTAATCTCGTTCACCATGTGGGCCAAACCATCGAACTATGTGCAGATGGATGTCCCACTACCTTGCCATGGCGCAAGGTACCAAAACTTGTGGGATAACAGAAAATACAAGACCCAGTGGAAGGACAACAACATCAAGTTATTTTTGCACGTAGAGGCATTGCGTGATGTTGTCAGTTGGTCACACCAAATCTGTGTTGTGATGGTACACAGGTATGCATCATTTATTAACTTTTAGGTTAGAGTGCATAATATAATTCTAGAGCCGAAAAGGGACTCGTCCAAACAAGTGCACCATGCGAGATTCATGGTGAAGGATGAGGACGTGGATGCCATAATCCACCTATGGCCAGAAGAATGGCACGGCCCACTGGCAGAGCCGCTGCCCGAAGGATAGGATGAAGAGGACCTGCCATTTCACCAAGTTCATGGTGAAGGTAATGAAGGAGGCGACGGACAGGATAACCAGTCACATGATGAGGAAGAACAAGATGACGATGATAGGCGTAACTTGGATCAAAGTGATTCGGAGTGCACACCAAGTCCAGAGCATGTGTAGACCTAGATGCAAACAAGGAAACAAGAAGGCCAGCCACATCGCAAGAAGAAAAAGGCCAACAAAGCATCGAACATGAACACATTGACAGAAGGCGATGTGGAGGAGATCGCAGCAGCTGTTGCTAAAGTCACACAAGATAGCCCTTCCAACCTAAAGACGCAGCAACTGAACATAGCTGAGAAAGTTGGAGACCATCTAGATAAGTTGATAGACACCATCAATGAGGTCAAAGCCACTGTTGAGGCCGAGACAGATGGCGTCAACCCCAATGTCCCAGTAGTTGCACCAGAGTTAGTGTCGCCCATCAAAGTGAAAATCCAGGCGAGTGCACTAGAAACCGAAATAGACTAGAGTGCCTTTGATGATGTTGTAAAGGAGTTTACCACACTCTAGTTAGACTTATCCAAGCTTCCCCTAACCGAATTCTACGAAGTGCAGCATGCGGCTGCATCAAAAATGCGATTAAGAGAGAATGTTGTTTCCTATCAGGCAACAAAACAGCAAAAGAAGGCAAAGGCGTGCAAGGCCCTACTGAAGCAAAAAGAACAAAAACTTTAGGGGCACATCAACCTTATTGTTGAGAAGGAACAGGAAATACTGGCGCATGAGAAGAGATGCCTCACATTAGTGAAGACCATCAAAAATTCCATTACAGAATTCCCACCTAACGCAGGCCAAGAAGATGAGGACTCCACAGCTAAGGTAACTAGGCTAGAAAAGATTGCGCAAGATCTTCGAAAGTAGGTAGAAGAGCTACAAGCCATACAGGTGTCGAGCACACCTCTTGCGGAGCTCGAAGAGCAAAGAAAATCAGTGTCTGAGGCTACTGGAAAAATAAAACAAGGAGATACATCATGCGCCAAGGCACTAGAAGAAATTTCCGTGGTATGGGAATCACTTATGGAGGATGCAGCTGTTGAAATAAGAAGGCCAAACATGCACGCAGCTAAAGAGAAAATCATCGTGGAGAAAGCAAACATGAAGAAGCTGGCCTTCTAAGAGAAAGTAGCCAAGATGACTAAAATCAAGTGAGTGCGGTAGGAGGTCTAGGCTCTTCAAGACAGAGAGCGGGTGAGAGAAGAAGAAGTTGAAGCACATCAATCAGAAGCAGTGCACATCACCAGTATTATTCAACCACTGAAGGAAAAACTTGAGACTATCGCACAGTCAGCAAACGCAAGTCCATCAGAACATAACAGTTCCGACCGAGTAGAGCAATTGGCCACGCAGGTAGAAGAGGTATCAGAGGAAGTTGTGGGGGTGAAATGGATGGTGAAATAGTTTTAGGACAAGGTTGGTCCTGCAGCATAGTTAGCGCTAGAGTCATAAAATTTTGCGGGAAAAACAGTAATTTTTGAGACTGAAAATTTTAAGGACAAGTCCATTTTTGCTTAGTGGCTCGGGATGAGCCACATGTGAGTGTTGGGGGCCTGTTGGGCTAGGAAAGGATCACAAGGAATAATTTCATGTGCAATCAAAATAATGTACGTCGCGCACGTGACAGGAAGGAAAGAAGGTCGTGAAGGAAGCAAAGGGACCAGCGGAGATGAAATGGAGATGTGCGCGATGGAAGAAAGGCAAGCATATAGGTGTATAGGTGATAATGGCCAGAAAGCGACAAGTGAAGATCATGGTCACTAAAGATGGCATAAGCCTGTGGAAATGCACGTATGGAAGAATATTTGTAATTTAGGTCGATAGTGCCTTGTGTCAGTCCATGACAGCCTGTTCTGACGGTTGATCACGGCCTGTAGCTGATGAGTAGTATTTAGTCAACCCTACATGGTCTGATAGAATTTATAAATAAGAAGAACCCGTTCTGTATAAGGGTTGGTCGTTGGTTATGAGTTTTTGCTTTTGGTCATTCGTTGGTTGTCTAGAGCTAAGGACACCATTTTTGCTATGTTTTGAGTTGGAGTTAGCGGAAGAAAAGACTCAAAGAGGAGTCTAGTAGCAGTAGAAGATTCTTGAGTCATGGATCTTGCAGATGTGTGTGCAGACCGCTAGGAATAGAAGGAATCTGTAGCTGAGTGTACAGACGGTAAATAGAAGAGTCGATCCAGGCTATGTGCAGATCAGTAGGAGTAGATAGAAGAATAAACCAAAGACCATGAGAGCAAGAAGTTTGAGTCATAAATACATATCATAAGATCAGTCTGCAAGTCATAGACTCCAAGGTCCTATATCCATTTCTCATGCCAAATGAAGAGCACCTTGGTGGTTTTTCCCAGATGGGTTTCCACGTTATTCCTTGTGTTCAGTGATTGATTAATGTTGTATGTTGATATGAATGTATGTTATTTTCTTACTGTGTGTTGATGAGCTACTGTGAATGCATAGCACCATATTGTTAATTAGTGAATGAATGGTTGTTAAATCATTGTTGGGATGATCCAGCAAGTTTGTGGTTAATTCCTTAAGTTAACATATAGGTCGCAAATGGTCGATTAGTTCAAGGAATCAGTTGTGTCGCACCAGTTTCCAAGTTTAAGGACCAAGTCATGTCACGTGCATGATAACATACACTTGTGCTCAGTCGTGTAGAAACCACCTCGCCGTCTAAGTTGCCTTCGTCGAGGGCCTTGGTCGCGTGCCAAGGGACTATTACCCCTTACCAACTATGGAAACATGGTTATGGCAGTTACCCATTAGATATCTCAGGTGATACTGTGCCTGCCTCGCAGGTGTTTCCAATAGAGCTACTCTATCGGGTTGATGTCTTGTGGCTTATTGTTGGTATTGTGGTGTTGTTGAACCGTGGGTCGAGATAGGAAGGTGATAGAAACCAACACTCATCTTAGCGTGGATGAAATTAAGCATTGGATTGATACACCCCTCGCTTCATTGGTGATAATTGATCTGTTCCTCAGAGAATGGATGAAGATCAAGAAAAAATAGATTGCTTCCCTAATTTGTAAAGTAGAAATAGATTTAGAACATGCTCAATTTAGGAACATCCAAGATTTGATGGATGCATTTGACAAGCGGTGTTCTACCCTTGGAAAATAGTGAAACCAAATATGTAATCCCACATCATGGGAAGATCATTTTCTTTGTACATTTTTTGTAATATTATTTAAAGGGAACAGTATCTCCCAAGAAAGGGACTAGCGAGATTAAGCTTAGGAGAACTCCAGGAGAAGGGACTACCATAGATATATCAGGAAAGATCTGTAAATTTGGAAATGTTGTAATGTTTTTCACTTTAAAAAAATTACATTGTTACTTGTGTTCTATGGTGATTCGTTAAATTTATTTCATAAATTTCAGTCTTTCTTCTATATTTCTCTCACACACTGATCATAAGTTTCTCATCTATTGAACGTGTTGATTTATGTATTGATGTTTCATTACAGTCTTAACATGTTAAATGTGTATTGGATAAATGTCTTTATTTGATTTGCATAATTTTTTTCTGCAACTAATTAGTAGTTATTGATCCCTAATACTAATTTTTTAATTGGTATTACCTAATAGGATAGTTTTGTACACATAACACTTCGGATAAAGCATTGCAATTATTATTGTTTAGTTTTATTTAAAGTTGATCAAAGGAAGTAAAACTTGATCTATATTTTTATAAGTTGATTAATTCTTTCCCCATTTTCAACCATATACCATAACTATCCTGCTTAAAAAAACCTTTCACAACCATTGTCTTAGTTTCCTTAGAAAGTTTAGTCTAGTATCCAGTTACTTCAAAATTTCTCTTAAATCTTCCTTGTAAGAAGAACAGATCTAGCTAATCTGAAAACCCTTGTTCCAGTGGAGGCCTTGTCTCCATAGGATTTAGTCACCCCAAACAACTCGGGGATAGAATCTTCTCTGAATGGGATCAGTTTGAATCCTTTTTTGTTGGACTTTACAAAAACCTACAAGCACGGGCCGTCAACAATCTTCTACAAAAACCACCGATGGTGCATGTCCCATCACGTGAATAGAGGTTTTTAGGTTGAACATGATGAAACATCATATGATTATTGGTCTTTGATGTATACCATTAACAGACATGAGATAGCCCACTGATGATGAAAATGGGTGTCAAGGAACTAAGTGCATTAAACATGTGTGAAAAGAGGTGTTGAGGTATAACACTTGAAGAATACATCGATTAGGGGACATTGATGTATTTCCAAATATATCGATGGTGATAGAACCTGCCACTGATGAATTCAAGTCTCAAGACACTCAACTGACTCTATGTCCCAATTCCAGTATAAATGATATAAAGTCGATGGAATGGAATCCAATAGAAGGAGGACATTAAGGAATCCCCCATCAACTAACACGAGGTACAAAAATAAGGATGGATAATTTGGAAGAACTTGGACAAACAATATGTACATGAACTAGTAACCATGTGTGTCTCTCATGCATATCAGGTACAAGTAGCATGCAAAAGAGGCCCTATGAATAACATCCAATGATGAAAACTACTGACAGAGGTGAGGAAACCACCTATAGGGTATAATGGAATCCAAGACATGACACGAATCCCCGGTGTGAATAGATTTCTTTTCGTCAAACACAAGGGAAACCACTCAGAAAGTGACCAATGATGATTTGTCATATGTTGTGTTCAAGGTCACCTACCACTGATGAAAGTAGGACCAGGGTTCCAAGTAGGACCAAAAATATATGATGTACCGAGAATGGATGACATGCAAAGTCAAGACAACTGAGAAATGGCTGACTCAGGCTAAAGAATTACTTTGAACAAGACCATGAGGTAGAATGAGACACTTAGGAAGATAGACTCAATGTACAAGATGGGACAACTCTATGACAGAGGAAGCATCAATAGAGGCTCCATAGGAACTGGAATCTTAACTAGTCTATCGAGAAAATTGTGAATAAGGAGTACAACTTATAAGCTCATAATAGAAACTAGACCCATGATGAATAGACTCATAAAATATGCTTTGGTCAAAGACAAAATGATAGTTGCCAATATAATACAATATTCTTTCCTGTCTAGATATTTATGTTTTTTTTTGTCTTTTTAATTTTTTTTTTCCTTGGAAAAATTTGTAATTTTATTTCTTTAATAGAACAAAATTGCATTCATTGAAAAACATAGTAAGCCTTCATTTCCCCTACAGTGCACATTTTACAAATAAAACTGAAAAAACAATATATCAATTCCATACAGGAGAGACATAGTATAGTTGATCATATAGATCAAAAACATGAAAAACTATAAAGTGTTGTGCTTTTGTAATGTATCTGTGAGTCAAAATAGTTGAGGAGCATGTGCTAGACCTTCATGGAAGGGATGGTGAAAATATCTGTAGATCTAGTTTTGAAAGTGCTCTTCAACCTGCCAGGTCCCTAATGGAAGTTGCATTCCTTTGGAAATTCTATCTTCCAGCCCATTTATTTCCATGTAAACCTGTGTAAATGTAACACTGTCAAAACAATGCTTTATATCCAAAGAATCAGCAAGTGTAGGAACAATGTGCATAGTGTGACAACTCTGTAATTATTTTATCCAGTTTAGTATGATCATTGAGTCCCCAAAAACTTGTAGCATCATACAACCCTTTTCCAATGCAAAAAGAAAAAGTAATTTTAAATTAAATAGATTTGAATAATTATTGGTACCAGCCCCCAACCCAGCAAAAAAGTGGAAGAAACAATCAACTGAGAAATGTAAAGCTGCACCCCATGCACACCTCACAGGTTGTCCCTGTGAGGCCCCATCAAAAAAACCCCATGGCCTTCCCCTATCAATCTCCTCCAGCTGAATCTCCCGCACTCCCCTTTTCATGCCCATTTGTGGGTAGAAACCCAAGATAGCAACATTGTTAGCAGCAATCACCTCAGGAATAGTAATCTTGTCTTGAAAAATCACAGCGTTTTTGGCCATCCAAATGCCCCAAGAGACAATGCACGACAACGCCCTAACCTTTACATTTCGATCATTTGTGAACCAAGAACAAAAAGCATCTACAAAAGAGTTCTCGTGCCAAGGACCAACCCCCTGAGTAGAACATGTGGCCAAATCCCACACATGTAATTCATGCACATCACACATCGACCCGGGCCAGCGAATTTGTGAGTCTGTAAAACATCCCAAGTAGGTGCCTTGTCTTCCAAAATTTCTCAAAAAAAAGGAGTTTTGATTTCGTCGAGAATTTAAGATTCCAAAGGCACCCCCACCACCAACAAATATCCCTATTAAAATAGTCCAAATTTAACTGAATATACCCCGCCTTTGGAGTGTAATTCCCAGAAGGATACAAATCCCAAATGAATTCATCATCCCCTTCTGACAATCTAACATGAGCGAGTTGAAGACCTTGTTTATAAATATTCCAAGTTGCCCAATGTTCCATGTCTAAACCCAGCCTATCTCCCCCCAATAAACCCTAATTTCATATAGTTGTAGTAGTTGGGTCTGTCACTTGTGATAAGAAGAGGAACCCCCTTTTGGATAGAGAAAGACGTATCTCCACATGGAGTATGCAGGATCTCCCACTCCCAACCTGTGGATCCAAACCCAACCTCACCCTATGACCAGAACCTACTCTCCACACCTTCCTAGTTCCAACGAGATCGAAAGCTTGAACCGTTTCCTTCCATATGACAGATGCTCCTCCCCTGTTTTTGTTTTCCAGCCGAACCCACTCAAGAACTGATAGTGGAAAAATATATTTATGAATCACCACCTAGGTCCATAGACTCAAATAATATAACATCCTCCAGGAAACCTTTACTGCAAGATCTTTTGAAAACAAGTGTATGTTTTTTAGGCCACATCCACCCAGGGATTTGGCAAAGAAATCTTGGCCCACCGAACCCAAACTAGCGAATGCTGATACTTATTTCCCCTCCATATATAGGCAAAGAAAAGGCACCTATTTTTTTCCATAATCCCTTTTGTAATCCACGAGAGGGACATCCAATAAACTGGAATGGCCTCAAGCACACTTTTAATAAGAATGAGTCTCCCTTCCCTGGACAGCCATCTATGAATCCATCCTCGAATTCATTTCTCAATATTCGCAATAAGCCATAACCAATCCCCCTTCAAATATGAATTAGGATTTAGCTGGAAGCCCAAGTAATTTATCCCCAAATCCATATCTCCCACCTGAAAAGGAAGTTTTCTCACCACGTAAAGAACCTCTTGTAACACCCCGGTTTTGACCCCATTGTATTAATGTATATGATGTAAATATTATATGGAATCATGACAAGGAGCTCAAGGCCAAGGCCTTGTCATTGATTAATGTTTGGTATACAGGTGATCATGGTCGATGCCTTTGTTTTATGTGCTAAGTCAAGCACGTTTGTAAAGATCATGTAAATATGCAAATTAATGAAAAACCCATAGCCATCTATGTCAATGCAACGAATAATGAGATGGGGGCATGGTTTTCCTAAGGATAAGGGGGTGGGAATGTTGACCTTGAACCAGTTTGGGAAAAGACATGTGTCATGGGGAGATCCCATAAAAATAGTCAACTACCCCTTTTCTTGCCTTTTCTTCCCAACCATTTATTCTGCCAGAATGTGGTTGAGGTAGTTATTGCATGGAAGGGGAAGAGTATGGGAAAATTCAAATTGGGTGGAGCACCTAGTTTTGAATGTCATGTTTTCTTGCATGGACAAGAAAACACTAGAACCATATGCCAATTTGGTACACACATTACATTTTCGTTTTTTACTCTCACGTTTTGGGGAGCTGTGGGACATCTTGCTCATACACGATCTTCATTCTCCATAAGCAGGGAAGCTCTGCGGTAACAGAGTTCTCCTTGTGTGTATCCTTCATGCTTGGAAATTATTTTTCCCTTGGTGATACTGTGATTGTTGTGTTGCAGCATTATCTTGAACTACAGAGTGTATGAGACCCTATTACTCATGTTACAGAAGTAAAGCCTCTATTGTAGAGTCTTCATGTGGTTGTTGTGTTGTGCACCCTCGTTTGAGTCTAAACTATGTGCAATACTTAGGAGTGGGAGAGACATAGAATGTGCTTGATAAACCTAGTGTGGAACCTCAAATAAAATAAGAGTGGTTGGTAAACTTGCTATGCACATCCTGAAGAGCACTGGAAGGGAAGGTGTAGCCTGAAGGACTGTGGAGCGGAGAAGGGGACACTTCTTTGTGTTGGGTGTGTAGGCAGTGGGGGAATCCAGGCCAGATAGGTCTTGTGAAGGTGTTCTTAGCTCTGTATATGAGGTCACTAGCCTAGTAGTTCTTCCTACCCATTCCCTTAGAAGCCTGATAAACCCAACTGGGAAGATGGCTTAGCTGGTAGCCTGATAAACCCATATGTTGGCTTGGTTGTGTCTTGTTGAGTTTGACCTTCTAAGTAACCTTTAGTCGGACAGTATGATAAACCCAACTTTGAATGTTGGCTTAGCTAGGTATCTTGATAAACCCAACAGTGAGATGTCTTGACTGTGTATAGTATGATAAACCCATATGTTGGCTTGATTGGTCCTTAAGGTGAATGTTGGCTTGACTGTGAACAGTCTTTGAAACCCAACTATGAGATGATTTGGCTGAGTGGCCTGTGAAACCCATCTGTTGGTTTGTTTCCCTTCCAGCCTAATAAACCCAACTGTGTTGGCTTGGCTTAGTTTTGTTTCACCCTTGGCTATGTATAAGTCTTCTAGTGTTCCCTTATTCCTTGAGGAAATCATGCCCAACTCGGGGGTGGCAGTGTTGCTGAGAGATTGATGAGCGCATTGGCCTATGGTTGGGTGGAACGTTGCAACAACATAGCTGGTTGCGGGACAAGTTCTTCTCAAGATAAGATTTCTTGTCTATGTTAATCTCTGCAATTGTATTTATTGCATTGTAATTCATTGATGGAATGTGATGAACATGTTGTTGTGTTGAATTGATGCATTGTTCCTTTGAATAACTGCAATTATAGGCATCTATGTATGTTTTCCCCTCAATTAATTCTAAACTAAGCTGAAAGGTTAGATTGGCTAGATTGGTGATGGCCTGAATGATCAAATCGATCCAAGACTTCAGTTAAAGAGTTGAGTTTCCTACTAGAAATATTCCTTTCCGCAATCTGTGGGATGCCAATTAGCAGATCTTGGTTTTTGCAATTTTTCCTTCTGCAACTTGCGAGATGCGGGATGCAAGGTGTGGGATGTGGGATGTATTTTTTATGATTATGTTTTTCTGCAGTTTTTTTTCAGCAATGGGCCTTTCCGATGCGGGATGCGGGATTGCGGTATCGCGATTCCCACAATTTCCAATCCCGTAATTCAAGTTTTCACGTCGTCGATCCTTTCGGGATGATTCTCCATCGTTGATTTGTTTTTGATGTGGGATGTGGGTTGTAGGAAGTGAGAGTGCATTTTTTATAACTTTTTGATCCCGCAACTTGGGCTTTCCACGCCGTTGATTTTTGCGGGTGGATTCTTAGCCGTAAATTCGATTCCTGATGCAAGACCGTTTGTGATTGTTGATTTCCGTCGTGTTTTATCTCTGTTATCTGATATCCTCTAAGATATTTCCTTGCATATCATCGCACTGATAAATGGAAGTGTGGAAATTGAACCCAAGAGATAGAACAATTACACTCACAAAATTGTTAATCAAACATGCAAAATTAACATCAAAGGAGACTGAAATTTGAGCATAACACTAATCTGTATTGAATAAGTGTACAATAGCCAAACTTATGAAGTAATAGGCTACTAAAATATATAATTACATGAGATATTCGAATTCATAAGGATTCCATTCGAAAAGTTCAAAAAGTAGGCTTACTAAATCTAGTCAAATCCCCCATAGGTGCATAAAGCAGTTTCCAAATCCACCAAGGTGCTCACGAATTGGATAAGTCAAGTAGGCAAGCTAATGAGGTTTGGAAAGAAAACTCATACATTATTTTATTAGGAGAAAAGGAGGGAGGATGATGTGGGCAGAAAACAAGTCAACTACACCTAGTCTAGCTTTTCTTTTTGCCTTAATTCTCAATAAAACAGGCATCTTTTCAGAAAAAGCAGATATGCACTTTGGAGGATCTGGAATAAATAAAACATGCTAAAATGGATTTCCAGGAAGTTTCCCAAGTGCTCCATGACTCGGTTTTGGCATGTGTTGACTTCTAGGACATGTAGAAGGCAACTAGCATAGAGTGGAATCTAGGAGACTAGGTAATAAGACAAAAATGATTTAATTAATGTCTAAGGTAGATAACTATGGGTTGATTATTCTAACACCTTCCCTTAAGCCTGAATTTATGAGTAAATATCAGAAAACTATAGGGCCTATCAACAAGGCTTAGTCACCCTTTACATACTTCTTGTCCATACAACCAAGGAAAGAGGCAAAACCCTAGTGGGAAAATCCTCCCTAAAACATGGACAAGAAAAAAAAAATTGGAAATATTGTTATCAATCATGCTTCATAGCATGATCAGCAGTCCCCAGCAGTGATTTGAGATTGCTGAATGTCGTCTCACAAAAAAATTTGGTGAAGACGTCTGCTACTTGTTCTGAAGATGCACAAAAGAAGAAGATCCCATGAGTTCTTGTTCCTTGAACAAAGTTTAGGATTCTTTGGCTACCCTATGGTGGATCTCATGAGGATGATCCATGTATCTTGAAGCCACACTAACTACATAATATAGATCATGTCGAGTGTGTGTAAGATAAATCAAACACCCAATCAACTGCATATACAGTGTATTATTTACCATAGGAGAAGAACCTGCTTCTTCAAGCTCAACTCCTGAAAGGAAGGGAGTCTTGCTTGGCTTGAAATATTTCATGTTGAACTTGTTCAAAAAATATAAGGCATTCTTGGACTTATGTACTTTGATTCCATGTTGGGATTGAGCAATTTCAAGACCCAAAAATTTGCTCAACAATCCCAAATCTGTCATAGAAAATGCATGGTTCATTGCATCCTTCAAGGAGGCAATCTCTTTCTTTGAACTTCCTATAATCAGAAGGTCATCCACATACAAGACAATAATTATCAAAGAACCATGAATCAGCTTCAAATAGACATTAGGATCAGACTTGCATTGAACAAAACTCAATGACAGCACAAAGCTATCAATATCGGCATACCAAGCCCTAGGGGCTTTCTTGAGCCCATACAATTATTTCTTTAACCTGCACACTAAATATGGATTAGAAACAAACCCTTTAGGTTGCTGCATGTAAATATATTTAGTGATATCTCCATTTATGAAAGCACACTTCACATCCATGTGATGTACCTCCCACTGCCTCAAAGCTACAATGGCTAAAGCTAGCCTTATGGAGTCCATCTTTGCCACTAGTGCAAAGGTTTAATTGTAGTCAATAATTTGTACTTGTGAGTAGCCCTTGGACACCAATATTGCCTTATATTTCAAATCTGAACCATCAGCAGAAAACTTGGTCTTGAAAACCCACTTACATTGAACTAGCTCCCTCCCTTGGGGAAGATCAACCAGTTCCCAAGTGTTGTTCTTCTGGAGCGAGTTGAATTCTTATTTCATGGATGTTTTCCATATTGGATAATGTGCTGAATCTTCATATGTATGTGGATATGATTCAACCATCAGATAGCACTTCTCAACAAATAAGGGATCTTTCATACAAAGGGCACTCTCAAACTGAGATCTAGTCCTCCTAGTATTACTAGGATTTCCAGCTAGTTCCCCAGCTACATGAATGGTCTTTGCTGCCCATTTTGGTCTTGTAGGAATTTCAATATCTGCAATCAAATAATCATTATCATACATATCAGAATCATCAAACTCGTTAGTCTCTCCACTTACAATCAATGAATCTGGTGGTGAAGAAGACTCTCCAACTTCAACTGCTACTAAAGGCTCTTCTTGAAACTGAACACTTCTTTCAATGAAATATTTGTTAGTGCTCAAGTTTATCATATTGTACCCTCTTGAATATTTACAATACCCAACAAATAGTCACTCTTGCCTTTGGGGCTGCAAATCCTTTCTCTTTTTTAGTTAAAATTCTAGCACAATCCTTTAAGCCAAAAATCCTGAATGGGTCACATCTAGCTTGTGCCCACTCCAAGATTTGAAAGGAATCATACCATAAATTTGCTTATGGGGTACCCTATTCTAGATGTAGGATTCTCATTTTATAGCCTTGGCCCAAAACTTTGGTGGAAAATTATTAGCCTCCATCATGCAGGTTGCCATCTCCTTCAGTGACCTGTTCTTTCTCTCAGCAACACCATTTTGTTGTGGTCTGTAAGGGATCGAATGCTACATCTGAATACCTACATCTTTACAATATTGAATGAACTTAGACTTGACATACTCACTACCATTGTCAGATATGAGTATCTTGAGTTCCCTCCCAGACTGGTTTTCAACCAAGGCTTTAAAGGCTTTGAAGAGGTCAAAAACTTCAGACTTATGCTTTAGGAAGTAAACCCAACAATACCTAGAAAGGTCATATATGAAGGTCAGTGTGTATTTGGCTTGACTCATGGACATATGAGGAAATGGACCAGCAATGTCATTGTGGATCAACTCAAGAGGTGCAGATTTTCTCTCATGACTAGCTCTCTCAAATTTGTGCTCTGGGTGTTTTCCTCGGATACAACCTTAACAAACTCCCTTGGAAAACTTGATCTTTGGTAACCCTATGACCATATCTTTTTCACTCAAATCAGAAAGATATCTGTAGTTAAGATGGCCAAATATTTCATGCCAAATCTTGCTTTCCTCATTAGCATGAATCAGAAGAGCAGAGAGGTTTCGAAGTGTGATCAACAACACCTTTTGCTATGACTTTACCATTCGAAATCTCAGTGATTTCAACATCATTAGGGGAGAAGATGAAATTATTTGGAGACCCAGTGTGAGTCATCTGATACACTGACAAGATATTAGAGGCAATACCTAGAACATACAACACATTATTGAACTTACCATGGTCAAGATCAACCTTCCTTTCCCCAAACTGTCAGTGAGAGAGTCATCTCCCAAAACTATTGGTGGACCTTTCGACATGTCAAGAGAGGAGAATGCCTCTTTTGTCGAAACCATATGTCTAGAAGCTCCAAATTCTATGATGAAGCTAGATGATCTTGATGTGCCAGCAACCAAGGCATGTACTCTCTCTCTGTCCTCTGAATTAGATCCTCCTTCCCTCTTCTTTGAGCAATCAGGAAGGGAGATGTTATTCTTCTCCAAGAATTGGGTCAACATGTCAATTTGCTTCTTCATACAAGAGCTCTCAAGATGATAGCCCTTACTACAGTATGCGCACTTGCTCATTTCTCCTTTGTTCTTCTTCTTCTGGAAGTTATTCTTGGAACCTTGGGGCTCCTCTTAAGACTTGTTCTTGTCTCTCTTTTTCTCAAGTGGATTTTTAGCTTTTTTCTTGATTTTTGAATCCACCCTTGAATCTCCAGCAACCAAATATTGGTCTTTGGAAGGTTTGATGGTGCCCATCATCACCAACTTATCTTGTTCCTATGTGAGGGATTCCATGAAATTTGCAAGCTTAGGCATATTCTAGGCTCAAGCTGTCAACTTGGTGGCATGGAAGGTCGAAAAAAACACTAAATAGTCAAGGCCAACCTTCGAGAGTATGGAAAAAACTAGTTTCTCTTCCTTCTTTTCGATCCCACATTGTTTTAGCTGCAAAACAAGGGATTTAAACTTAGAAAAATAGAGTTGCGAGGATTCTAAGCTACTAGGACTCAAGGAGATCAGCTCATTATCTATTTGATGTCCTCTCATCTCATATGTCTTACAAAAAATATCTACAAGATTCTCCCACACTTCATTAGGTGATTTCAATCCATCAAGATGGAAGAGGAGGTCTCTTGAAATTCTTAGACACAAAAGACCATAGGCCTCAATCCCTCCTGTTGTGCCATTTGATTTTCTCTGCAGCTGCATTGGGCTCTGCCTCAGTTACCATAGTAACCCTATAGAGACATTTTTCTCTCAAAAATATCTCCATCTCAGCTTTCCATTCAAATAAATTGAATGGATTCAAGATGATCTTCTGAGATTGGTCCATAGCTCAGAAACTGTGCCCTTCAGTCAACAGAACATGATCCCAGTCAAGATGTCAAACCTGCAATAGAAATATGGAAGGAGATAAATCAATCTGAAAAGGCTCTAATACCATGTGGAAATTGAACTCAAGAGATAGAACAATTACACTCACAAAATTGCTAATCAAACATGCAAAATTAATATCAAAGGAGACTGAAATTTGAGCATAACACTAATATGTATTGAATAAGTGTAAAATAGCCAAACTTATGAAGTAATAGGCTACTGTAATATATAATTACATGATATATTTTAATGCATAAGGATGCCATTCGAAAAGGTCAAAAAGTAGGCTTACTAAATCTAGTCAAATCCCCCATAGGTGCATAAAGCAGTTTCCAAATCCACCAAGATTCTCATGAATTGACTAAGTAAAGTAGGAAAGATAATGAGGGATGGAAATACAAATCATACATGCTTTTATTAGGAGAAAAGGAGGGAGGATGATTTGGGAAAAAAACAAGTCAACTACACCTAGTCTAGCTTTTCCTTTTGCCTTAATTCTCAATAAAATAGGCAGCTTTTCAGAAAAAGAAGATATGCATTTTGGAGGATCTGGAATAAAGAACACATGATAAAATGGGTTTCCAGGAAGTTTCCCAAGTGCACCATGACTCATTTTTTGCATGTGTTGACTCCTAGAACATGTAGAAGGAAACTAGCATAGAGTGGAATCTAGGAGACTAGGTAATAAGACAAAAATGATTTAATTAATGTCTAAGGTATGTAACTATGGGTTGATTATTCTAACAAGAATATGGGAGGGAGCGTGATAGTATTGGAAATGTCAAGAGGTGGTTCGCGGCCATGCCCTATGTTTCGATGAATAGTAAAGGTTTTCGATGAAATTTTTAATTCCGCATGATATTGGGGTATGGGTACGTGACATGGTGGTATCATAGTTGCGGGTTGTAGCATTGGGCATGGATGGGTCAAAAATCAGTCAAGAGTACCCTCTAATACCAACTTGTAGTACACTACATTGTGGTATTAGAGCTGCTAGTTGCAGCATTGGGCCTGGATGGGACAGAAAGAGATAAGAGTATCCTCGGATACCAGCATTGTAGTACGCCATAGAGTATCTACATAATGGTACCAGAACTATAGCATAGTATCAGCACTGCAGGTCATAGCATCAGGCCTGAAAGGACTGGGTTGAATAGTTAACAAAGTTGTATGTTACAGCATCGGGCCTAGATAGGTCAGGTGATAGTAAGTAAGTGTTTTTTATTTGAATTACTATGTATCTAACAAATGGTGTTTGATAATACATTTTGCAAAGTCATAGTGCATATTGGAAAGTGGGTTGTTGTCTCAGCCTTGATAACCTATGACAGATATGAGGCGCGAGATTCCTATGAGCGTGCGTAAGACACTATGGGGAAAAATGCCCGAGCTGGAAATGACGATATAGAATCTAATGGAAGGATATTTCAAGAGACACTACCGGACATTGCAGCCACCATGAGAAGCCTAATTAAATCTCAGGAAGAGCAGCATCAGCTAAATACTACCATGTTTCAAAGTTTGACATACATCCAACAGCGGATGAGCTCGAGGCAACGTCCAACAAAACCATAAGGTAGTAAGAGCAGTACGAGAAGAAGAAGGTCTCCTAGTAGATATCCTGACTCGAAAGGATCCACTAAGGATTCTAGATCTTCAACTCACGGAGAAAATAGAAGGAGACGTTATAGAAACAACTCACAGGATGATTTTAAGAAGGCAAGGTCACCTACCTTCAATGGTGAGACAAGAACGGTCAAGAAGCTGAGGCTTGGCTTCTTGGGATGAGGAAATATTTCCAACTCCAGGACTATTCTAGAATTATGAAGGCAAGACTTTCCATCTTCAATTTGACTGGGAGAGAATCCATATGGTGGGAGCACTTTAGGAAAGTGAATAATATTAATGAAAGGAAGATTGTGTAGAAACAATTCCAGAAGTATTTCAAGTAGAAGTACCTCTCTGACAGGTACTATGATGATAAGATCAAAGAATTTCATGAGCTGATATTGGGATAGCAGACCATGGAAGAGTATGCAAACAAATTCTTGGAGTTGTTGAGATATGTCAAGTACATCAAGGATGAGAAAGTGAAAATATAGTGTTTCCTAAGTGGATTTCCTCAGTCTTACAAAGACATATTTGAGTTGTATGAACCTAGAACTCTGGAAGAAGCAATAAGGAAATCTAAGTATTGCTATGAGCAAAGCAAAGGAAAACCTGACTATCAAAAGACATGGAAGGACAAGAAGAATGAGAAGTTTGTCCAAATGAAGAAAGGTTTTAAACCTTCCAACATCAGGAATCAGCATAAGCAACCATCCCAAGCTGAGAAGCATCCAACCATAGCGGTGGGAGAAAAGCCAAGAGATCCACAGCAGATCAGAGAACCACTCCAATGTTGGACATGTGCAGGACCCCACATGCGTCAGTATTTTCCACTCAAGAATGAGAGTGTAAGGCCATTGTTAGCTGGAATATTTCACCTCCTATGGACAGCAAGGTGTTCCACTACTCTGAATGGTTCAGATCCAGAACAAATAGAGGACAGAGGTTGAAGACTCTCCCTAGACGACGCAGATACCTGGAATGTAATGCTTCGATCATTACCCTGTGTACCTGCAATAAGCTTTAACACGCAAACATATCGAAACCACTAGAATATAATCTACTAATCTATGTTAGTGACTAAGGAATCTAACAACATACATGTGAAATCAAACAACAAGATTATATGTGGGACAGAAATAAACTTGCATTAATATAAAAATATGAATAATTTTACAACCAAGCCTTAGTGTTGACATGCATCTCCTTGAAACCAAGCATTCTCATCCCCAAAATATCTGACTCTAACTCTCTATGCTCCCCCAAATGGTCTTGGGCCAAGTGATCAATCCAACAGCATAACAATACCTTAATATTTCTCCCCCTCAACCATGGCCATAAGCTTGTATTTATAATGCTAGATGGATAGCGTAGGTTGAGAGATTAGTGGGTGAGGTGGCCTCTATAATCCTAGGATGAAGGATCTCGAGCTCAACCAACCCACAATAGTAGGGATAAGGCAGTACATGAGGATTATCATCTAGAAGCCTCGACAAACTTCTCTTTTTCCCTTTTTACCCAGGGTACCGCACTTCTCCTTCTATGAAAGAGTGGTTCTAGTAATAACTGCCTATGGACCAAGGGCAATGGGAAGTGGCACCGCTTGTGGACAACCGATGAAAGGCAGTGCGAGCAGGGGTACCACCCCTGGATAAAGGGGCATGTGCAGTGCTGGGAATTTGTATGAAAGATTGATGAAAAATCATTTAGTTTCCACTCCAGATGCTGGGATTTAGGGCAAGTAGGTATGTCAAATGTCTTATCACATGATGGTGACAGGATTTTGGTATAACAGGATGCCCCCAAAGCACGATTATTAGAGGGATATGATAAACAAAAGCTTTGAGATAACAAGTCATTGTCATGAGGTGAAAATGTTGGCTCGATTGGAGCATGTCATCAAGTAGGCATTTGTAGTACATCAGTATGTTGACTCATAGACACAAGTAACCAAAATCATGGCTGCAGACCAATACAAGGTAGATCCATGAGAGGAATAAACAAGCATGGCTACTAGAATACAGCATAGATCCATGTGATAGAGGACTCAAACTTGGACATAGCTACCAGACATACAACATAGATCTATGTCATATAGATGCAAATTTGAGCATAGCCACAATCATACAAATGTCGATCCATGCTAGATATACAAAACTCCATCGCAACCTGGGGAAAAAGCAATGAGTGCCTTTAAACAAATACCCAGGTTCTTTGTCTTGTCTTTCACAAAGTACAATTCTATCCATGTGATTACAATGATCTGAAGCCGAACATGGTAGAAACCACTTGATTACCGGTCAATGATGTGAACCGTTAACAAGTGCGAGGGAGATCACAATTAATGTCAATGATTCCCAAGGTACCTTAGTACAATCTACTGAGTGCGAATAGATGTCCTCATGTCGAACACCCAGTCAATTCTATTGAAGAAAGGTCAATGATGTGAACCTATGTTGAGAGCGAGAGAAGCTATCATTAAGGCATACAGATCTCAAGGTACTAAATATTGTTTCTAAGACTATTTCCTGGATAATGAGCTGATGTCGACGGGAATAGTCTCGTTGAAGGAGGGCCATGATGAGTCCCACATCGATGACATGAAACTTGGAACATAGTTCTGGAATTATGTGAATGTAGTAACCATATCACTAACTCAAAGATACTGACACAAAGACTGTGTAGACTGTAGAGGTAAATATTCTTCAAATTCCCCTTGAACATCGGGAGGCATGACAAAATGACTTGGTAGCATGACTAGACAGGAGAGACACACAATACGACAGTGGACAATGCATTCTTTTAAAAGACTCAAAGGATTGACATGACTCATGAAAGTGGATCGTCACGAAGATTAGTTGAATACCCAATTGACTGACATGATTGTGCAGACAAGTGCCATGTTCAAAGGTAACAACAAACAACTACCATTATTTACAAAATGATTCCCTTCCCATTTCCCCCATCATGATTGATGAGTGCCTCTTTTTGGTTTTACGAGTTAAAAGATGGTAACAAACACTCGATATAGCTTTTCGGAAGACAAGTCTAGTCTCATATGTTTTACGAACCTGAGAGAGGAGGGTTCGTTCCCAAAATGGGCCTCTCAATGTTTAATTTAATGAGTCCACTGAAAGAAAACTCTGTATCGTTCATGTTTAGAGAGTATGAACGAATACGGAAGAAGACTCCAAAGGGGTCCTTTTTCGTATGATTTAGTCTCTAAGGCCCGAAAAAGTATAAAATCATACCTTATAGAACTCTTCCAGTCATTATTGGCTGGAGCAATCCTTTTTCATAAATAGTCTGATCCGAACTGAAAAAGAGATAACCTACCGTCGGACGGACGACTCTTAAAATACTTTAACGAGCGTGAAGAAGACAAGATCACTCGACGATCTTTTCATATTTAAGGAGCCTAAAAAGAGTTTAAAGATAACTCCATTATACTTTTTCATGTTTTGAATCCATAGCACGAAAAAGTAATAAACTAAGCTCAAACCAAATTTCATGTTTTAACCAGAGCACGAAAAATGAAAAGTAAGCTCAACACCATCTTACTGTTTTTAACGAGCTCAAAGATCAGTTGAAAGAATGCTCAGGGATTGGTTTCATTTTTATGCAAGCTTGAAACCAATGGGTAATATATGCTTGAAAAATCCCATTAACATGATATACAGAGGTTGGAATCTTGCCCCCAGCATGATTGCTAGCGAAGCCCACCCCTAGCATGGTTGCTAGGGGCTCGACATGCCCCCAAGATTCATTTCATTTGATGATTCTTATTCCATACCCAACCTAAAAACCTGGTTACTAATGCGAAAATGTTCACCAGGGGGTAGGAAGAACGAGAATCGGGTAGGTGAAAAGAAGGTTCACATTCTAACACTAAAGTGAAGACTCGACTCAAGGGAAGGGGATCTGTTTCATTTTTACACAAGCTTGAAACAGAAGGTAACTACGCTTGGAACATGATTTCATTTTTAGGCAAGCTTGAAACCAAATGGTAAATTATGCTTAAGGAAACCTACTTCATTTTTTAACGAGCTTGAAATAGAAAATGAACTATGCTCAAGAATGATTTCATTTTTATGCAAGCTTGAAACCAAAAGGTAAACTATGCTTGAGGAGATCCATTTCATTTTTTAATGAGCTTGACATAGAATGGGAACTTTTCTCAGAACATGGTTTCATTTTTATGCAAGCTTGAAACCAAAAGCGTAAACTATGCTTAAGGAGTGGTTTTATTTTTTAACGAGCTTGAAACCAAAAGTAAACTATGCTCTAGACATGGTTTCATTTTTATGCAAGCTTGAAACCAAAAGGGTAAACTATGCTTGAGGAGTGATTTTATTTTTTAACGAGCTTGAAACCAAAATTAAACTATGCTCTAAAACCTACTCCTACCCAACATGATATCCATAGGTTGGTAGGTTTCCCCCTTACATAAGAAGCTAGCAACTTAACTCTAGAATGAAGTCCAGAGGTTGGAGCCATGCCCCCCATTTTACCTATGATGGGAAGAAGCTAAATAGGAGGTGAAATATTCCAGCTAACAAATCTCCAGGTGAAAGACTCCAAAGGGGTCCTTTTTCGTATGATTTAATCTCTAAGGCCCGAAAAAGTGTAAAATCATACCTTAGAGAACTCTTCTAGTCATGATTGGCTGGAGCGATCCTTTTTCGTAAATAATCTGATCCAAACCGAAAAAGAGATAACCTACCGTCGGACAGACAACTCTTCAAATACTTTAACGAGCGTGAAGAAGACAAGATCGCTCAACGATCTTTTCATATTTAAGGAGCCTAAAAAGAGTTTAAAGAGAAATCCATTAGACTTTTTCATGTTTTGAATCCAGAGCACGAAAAAGTAATAAACTAAGCTCAAACCAAATTTCATGTTTTAACCAGAGCACGAACAATGAAAAGTAAGCTCAACACCATCTTATTGTTTTTAATGAGCTCAAAGATCAGTTGAAAGAATGCTCAGGGATTGGTTTAATTTTTATGCAATCTTGAAACCAATGGGTAAACTATGCTTGAAAAATCCCATTAACATGATATACAGAGGTTGTAATCTTTCCCCTAGCATGATTGCTAGCGAAGCCTACCCCTAGCATGGTTGCTAGGGGCTCACATGCCCCCAAGATTCGTTTCATTTGATGATTCTTCTTTCACACCCAACCTAAAAACCTGGTTACTAATGTGAAAATGTTCACCAGGGGGTAGGAAGAATAAGAATCGGGTAGGTGAAAAGAAGGTTCACGTTCTAACACTAAAGTGAAGACTCGACTCAAGGGAAGGGGATCTGTTTCAGTTTTACACAAGCTTGAAACAGAAGGTAACTACGCTTGGAACATGACTTCATTTTTATGCAAGATTGAAACCAAAAGGCAAACTATGCTTAAGGAAACCTACTTCATTTTTTAACGAGCTTGAAATAGAAAATGAACTATGCTCAAGAATGATTTCATTTTTATGCAAGCTTGAAATCAAAAGGTAAACTATGCTTGAGGAGATGCATTTCATTTTTTAACGAGCTTGACATAGAATGGGAACTTTGCTCAGAACATGGTTTCATTTTTATGCAAGCTTGAAACCAAAAGCGTAAACTATGCTTAAGGAGTGGTTTTATTTTTTAACGAGCTTGAAACCAAAAGTAAACTATGCTCTAAAACCTGCTCCTACCCAACATGATATCCAGAGGTTGGTAGGTTGCCCCCTTACATAAGAAGATAGCAACTTAACTCTGGTATGAAGTCCAGAGGCTGGAGCCATGCCCCCCATTTTACCTATGATGGGAAGAAGCTAAATAGGAGGTGAAATATTCCAGCTAACAAATCTCCAGGTGAAAGACTCCAAAGGGGTCCTTTTTCGTATGATTTAATCTCTAAGGCCTGAAAAACTGTAAATCATACCTTAGAGAACTCTTCTAGTCATGATTGGTTGGAGCAATCCTTTTTCGTAAATAGTCCGATCTGAACCGAAAAAGAGATAACCTACCATCGGACAGACGACTCTTCAAATACTTTAACGAGCATGAAGAAGACAAGATCACTCAACGATCTTTTCATATTTAAGGAGCCTAAAAAGATTTTAAAGAGAACTCCATTAGAATTTTTCATGTTTTGAATCTAGAGCATGAAAAAGCAATAAACTAAGCTCAAACCAAATTTCATGTTTTAACCAGAGCATGAAAAATGAAAAGTAATCTCAACGCCATCTTACTGTTTTTAAAGAGCTCAAAGATCAGTTGAAAGAATGCTCAGGGATTGGTTTCATTTTTACGCAAGCTTGAAACCAATGGGTAAACTATGCTTGAAAAATCCCATTAACATGATATACAGAGGTTGGAATATTTCCCCCAGCATAATTGCTAGCGAATCCTACCCCTGGCATGGTTGCTAGGGGCTCGACATGCCCCCAAGATTCATTTCATTTGACGATTCTTCTTCCATACCCAACCTAAAATCCTGGTTACTAATGCGAAAATGTTCGCCAGGGGGTAGGAAGAACGAGAATCGGGCAGGTGAAAAGAAGGTTCACGTTCTAACACTAAAGTGAAGACTTTACTCAAGGGAAGGGGATCTGTTTCATTTTTACACAAGCTTGAAATAGAAGGTAACTACGCTTGGAACATGATTTCATTTTTATGCAAGCTTGAAACCAAAAGGTAAACTATGCTTAAGGAAACCTACTTAATTGTTTAACGAGCTTGAAATAGAAAATGAACTATGCTCAAGAATGATTTCATTTTTATGCAAGCATGAAACCAAAAGGTAAACTATGCTTGAGGAGATCCATTTCATTTTTTAACGAGCTTGACATAGAATGGGAACTTTGCTCAGAACATAGTTTCATTTTTATGCAAGCTTGAAACCAAAAGCGTAAACTATGCTTAAGGAGTGGTTTTATTTTTTAACGAGCTTGAAACCAAAAGTAAACTATGCTCTAGACATGGTTTCATTTTTATGCAAGCTTGAAACCAACAGGGTAAACTATGCTTGAGGAGTGATTTTATTTTTTAACGAGCTTGAAACCAAAAGTAAACTATGCTCTAAAACCTGCTCCTACCCAACATGATATCCAGAGGTTGGTAGGTTCCCCCTTACATAAGAAGCTAGAAACTTAACTCTAGTATGAATTCCAAAGGCTAGAGCCATGCCACCCATTTTACCTATGATGGGAAGAAGCTAAATAGGAGGGGAAAGAGCCACAAGAACATGCGGCACATTCAGGGCAGTCTGATTACTAGGAGTGATGTGATGGTCAGGTGTAACAAAGGAAAGTTGATCGATGGTCACAATCTTCCCATCATGGGGAAAATGAATAACTCTAAAGAGTGTGGACACAACAGCCTTCATGGCATAAAAATAATCACGTCCAAGCAGAAGATTGAAATCTAAAGGACCTTGGACCACCATAACATCAATACAGACAGTTTTCCCTCCTAATGTAATAGGAAAATAAGGAAGGGTCCCTAAAGGTGTAGTAGGCCTGTGATTAAAATCCAATATCTGATCGATGGCTAGCACAAGCTGAGGATAACCTAAAGATTTCCAAGCAGTTGAGTATAGAATACTAACAGAATCCCCTTCGTCCACAATAGTGCGAAGTATCCGCCTAGCAGTAACATTCACAACTATCTGGAAAGGAACACTCGAACAAAGACAAGACTCTGTTAGGTTACTTCAGTCAAAAGAAATAACCTCACTACTTGGAGAGGGTTTTTTCAAAATAGACAAAATTTCCTCTTGTCGAGAACAATCAGAACGAAGCATAAAAACTTCGGCAAGTTTTGGTTCATTCTCTACCGGAAGAGAAGAACAAGATGAAGATTTGGTCAAAGAGACTACTTCAGTCTTAACACTCTCTGATGAAAGAGTGGGATTGGGTGGAGATGACATCGACTCGACCACTTCACTCTCCAAAGGAAGAGTGAGATCAACCACAGATAAATCCGAATCGACCACTTGGTCAACCAGTGGGGGATCAAGGGATAACTTACTATCACTTATTGGAATCACTTATTGATGATCAGTAATATTTTCCAACCAATGCGAAGCTTCATCCATGCTTGGAAAAAGAAAAGTACGATGCATAGCCTTGCATATCAAACAAGGATACAAGACTTTACCCTTACAACCTTTTACCAATGGGTCACTAGTTGAGGGAGTATCGTCAACATGATGATCAAAGGTTGATGACACAGACGGTTTGGATCTTTTAGACCACTCTTCTTGTACACAGGAGAGACCAAGACACTCCTTAAGAAGGTGGTCCCCCTTGCAAATCTTACAAGGGAAATTGGTTTTTCCAGGTGTTCTCTTAGAACGGGCACCATTAATAGAAGATGGTTGTTGCTTTTTCTCTTTCTTATCCTTCTTCGTTTTACCCTTCCCTTTCTTCTTCTTCTTATCCACATGACTACTAACCATAGAGCTTTGTCAAGCGAAGAAGAAGGAAGGGATGAAGTAACAACCGACGAAGAAGGAGAGGGATTAGGTTGAGGTCGATCCTCTCCCGAAGGAGAGGTGACATTTGAGACATTAGGTGTAACAGGAATTACCAGATTAAATAGACAAACTAGCAATCCTATAGTTAATCCAGGAAGATTTAGAGTGGAAATAAAGGGAGTACCAATACCTTCACTTGGAGGGAATACAAAAGGCACACCTTGGAAAGGGACCTCTTGAGTGGTAGTCCCAGATGAGGATGCCATCTCTAAACTCTCTAATAACCCACTAATTACCACGCACAAGCAAGTACTACTCAAACTAAAAGCAACAAGTAAACATGTGAAAGGAGTGGATTAGAGTCAGGAACCTCACAAGATAGGCCAAAAGGATAACTCAGATGGTTTGAGGATTCCTAAAAGGGTCTCCCGATATGCGCAAGGTACGAGGGAGCTCAAATCGATAGTAGTGCTATCTAATGCATAACCGTACACAAGGGGCCTTCCGATATACAATCGAGTACATGAAGTATCTTTCTATATACCTCAAGGGTACGTGAAAGGCCGTTTGATATACCGACGGTACGTGCAAGAATCGTGTGAGTCCCGGGATGTAATGCGGACAAATAACGACAGCTCCTACGCTTAATGACGCCCGAACACGTCTCTAACTTATCACTCAAATTGCTAAAAGTTTTAACCTAGTACTACCGTTAATTTTATCTTGTGTGTTTAGGTGGAACCATGGAGTGAAAACTTGAAATTAAAGAAGATGCACACTGATCTATATGATAATGCAAGTTTTTCTCTTCAATGAAAATCCACCTAAGAGAGGGGGAGAAATTTATTTTTCTTCCAAAAATGCACACCCAAATGCAAATGCAATTCTATCTTTTCAAACGAAAAGTGAAATATCAATGCACCTCAAACAATCTTCAAAGCAAATAAGAAAGAGATCTAGAGAACATATAACATAAATCAAAATGTTTCCTATCTTTTCATGCTTGAAAAAGACGCATAAAAACTCAATGGAAAGATGATTTCACTAACGTTTCCAAACAAATCTAACTCTAATGCATGCATAGCTGAAAACATATATTTCTTCTTAATGAAAGTAAGATCTAGAGTTTCAAACAATCATGGACAAAACAAGAAGAAAATCAACCAACAAGCTTGCGAATAAAGCAAAGGAGAGAGAAAACTAATAGTTCTCTTTGAAACAGACAAGGAAACAAAGAACCAATCTTTCCTACCAAGCACTGAAAAAATCAGCATGCAGAAGGAAACAAGAATCACCCAAGCAAAGAAAGACTCAAAACAACATGGATCACTCATGCATTCCAAGTCCAAAACAAACCAAATCCTACACATGAAAATGAAATGTATATTTTCCAATTCCAATGAATAATATCTACAGAAAAGGGCAAGAGGTTTCAAGCAAAGCAAAGAACACAAAATCTAATGCAAGAAACACAAACTCTCTTTGAATGCAAAGGGAATATAACAATCAAAGTGACTGCATAATACACAATTCATGGCCCCTCCCAGCCGTGAGGGAGCATTTTTTTTTCAAAATTACATTTCATTTTCATCAAAAAGTAAGCCAAAAACACACAAAAATCAAAAGACAAAGTCTGGAATAGGGCCTACCTGGCACCGCGCAGATGAAGCTGCTGACAGGCGGTTTTAAGGCAGAACTGCTTCTTGCTCACTAGATTCAGGCGGTGGAACTGTGTATGGCTAACTAGACTCAGGAGGTGGCACCACTCCTTTCCAATAGAACATGTGTGGTTCCCTGTAAAAATCCAAAACACAAAGAGAACGATAGATCAAGTCAGAAAAAGACCAGATCAAGGTAAAAACTGATAGATTGAGAACAAAAAAGAGCATAAAAGGTTGAAAATAACTCAGATCTGGAAGTTTCAAACCCAAATAATGCAAGTCACAAAGTATATATGATTGAAAAGAGTTGAATAAAATGGAGCCTAGATTCGGACAAGAGTTGCAGACCGAGGAAGATCAAAACAACGGATACACTAATTCCCCAGCGGAGTTGCCAAATTTGTTAGCTGGAATATTTCACCTCCTGCGGACAGCAAGGTGTTCCACTGGTCTGAATGGTTGAGATCCAAAACAAATAGAGGACAAAGGTTGAAGACTCTCCCTAGATGCCGTAGATACCTGGAATGTAATGCTTCGATCATTACCCTATGTACCTGCAATAAGCTTTAACACGCAAACATATCGAAACCACCAGAATATAATCTACTAATCTATGTTAGTGACTAAGGAATCTAACAACATACATGTGAAATCAAACAAAAACAATATATGTGGGATAGAAATCAACTTGCATTAATATAAAAATATGAATAAGTTTACAACCAAGCCTTAGTGTTGACATGCATCTCCATAAAACCAAGCATCCTCATCCCCAAAAGCTCCGACTCTAGCTCTCTATGCTCCCCCAAATGGTCTTGGGCCAAGTGATCAATCCAACAGCATAACAATACCTTAAGATTTCTCCCCCTCAACCATGGCCATAAGCTTGTATTTATAATGCCAGCTGGATAGGGTAGGTTGAGATATTAGTGGGTGAGGTGGCCTCTATGATCCTAGGATGAGGGATCTCGAGCTCAACCAACCTACAACAACAGGGATAAGGCAGTACACAAGGCTTATCATCTAGAAGCCTTGAGAAACTTCTCTTTTTCCCTTTTTACCAAGGGTACCACGCTTCTCCTTCTATGACAGAGCGGTTCTGGTAATAATCACTTATGGACCAAGGGCAATGGGTAGTGGCACCGCTTGTGGACATCTGATGAAAGGCGGTGCGAACAGGGGTACCGCCCCTGGATAAAGGGGCATGGGCAGTGCTAGGAATTTGTATGAAAGATTGATGAAAAACCATTTAATTTCCACTCCAGAAGCTGGGATTTAGGGAAAGTAGGTATGTCAAATGTCTTATCACATGATGGTGACAGAATTTTGGTATAATAGCCATCTTACAATATTAAAGGGGCAGAAACAGTGGGTCAAGTAGCGAGGGCTATCCCTAGGATTTACGCAGCGTTGGAGGACCGCCAGGAAGATCACCAGTCAACTGTGGTTGAAGTTGCAGGTAATATTGTTGAGCAATCTATTTCTATTTTGATTAACCCTAGTTCTACCCACAGTTACATTGCTCCTAGAGTAGTGGAGATTTGTGCTTTCAAGAAAGTGAGGCATAGCAAATCATGGTTAGTTCAGCTAGCCACTGGAACTAAGAGGAAGGTTAGCTGTGAAGTGGTATAGAAATGTCCATTGGTGATGAATGGATGGGTTACTTATGTAGATATGAATGTTCTAACCCTTGATTCTTATAATGTTCGCATTGGAATGGATTGGTTAGAATCTCACAGGGTAAAGCTTGACTATTACCATATTACTTTTGAATGCATGGAGGAAGAAGGGAACCCGAGAGTGGTAAGAGGCATTCCAAAGGTAATTTCTCTGAGGCATATTTCAGTTATTAATTCTTGCACATGATCTAGGAACTAGGAATCAAAATCATCAAAGAATAATTAACAAATACTCATGAATTGGAAATTATCGGAACCAGAATGGTTTCCTCTCTGTATATTCA
>LPNX010223411.1:155688-179987 GCA_001517045.1 Pseudotsuga menziesii | reverse complement strand
GCAATTAATGCTCCACTGATGTCAATTAAAATTAGGATAGTGGTTTAACTAGGCCAATTTGACCGAAAGAGTGTGTATGATGGTAGATGTCTCCAACATCAGCAATGCAGCTGAAGAAATTTTGTAGGAAGGGTTGCCAGTTGTATGCAACTCATATTGTGGAGGCGGCGGAGACTGAAACTCCTAGGTTGGAGGATTTTCGGGTATTGCAGGAATTCATGGATGTTTTTCCTGATGAGATTCCAGGGCTTCCTCCAAAGAGGGACATTGATTTCATGATTGAACTTGTGCCAGGAGCAGCACCAGTGTCCAAGACACCCTACAAAATGAGAACATCGAAAATGTTAGAGTTGAAGATGAAGCTGCAAGAGTTGCTAGAGAAAAATTATATCAAGTCGAGTGTGTCTCCTTGGGGAGCACCAGTTATGTTTGTAAAGAAGAAATATGGTACACTCAGATTCTATATTGATTATAGAAAGCTGAACAAGGTTACTGTGAAAAATAAATATCCTTTTCCTAGGATTGATGACCTCTTTGATCAAATGAGGGGACCAAGGGTATTTTCCAAGATTGAGTTGAGTTCGGGTTACCATCAGGTGAGAATCAAGGATGAACACATTCATAAGACAGCCTTCAGAACAAGGTATAGACATTATGAGTTTGTAGTGGTACCATTTGGTCTCACAAATGCACCAGCTACATTTATGTGCCTTATGAACAGTGTCTTCAGCAGGTATTTGGACAAGTTTGTTATTGTTTTCCTTGATGACATTCTTGTTTATTCTAAGAATAATGAAGAACATGAAGAGAATTTGAGATTGACATTACAATTTCTTAAGGAGCGTCGGTTATATGCCAAGTTGAGCAAGTGTGACTTCTATAGAGATAGAATTCATTACTTGGGTCACATTATCTCAGAAGAAGGTATATATGTGGACCCTAAAAAGATTGAAGCCATTATGAATTGGCCTACTCCAAGAAACGTGACAGATGTAAGGTATTTTATGGGACTTGTAGGATACTACAGGAGATTCATTGAAAGATTCTCCAAGGTTGCACACGCCATTGCTTCTTTGCAAAAGAAAGGAATAAAGTTTGAATGGATAGTGAGGTGTGAAGAAAGCTTCCAGTGGTTAAAGAATCTTCTCACAAGTGCGTTAGTTTTGAAAGTTGCAGACCCAGAGAAAGATTTTGTGGTATGTATTGAAGCATGCGGTCAAGGGCTTGGAGGATTCCTTATGCAAGACAACCACGTGATATGTTATGAGTCAAGAAAGTTGAAGGAACATGAGAAGAACTATGCTACTCATGATCTGGAACTTGTAACCATAGTAAATTCTCTCAATATGTGGAGGAATTACTTGATGGGAAGAATATTTGACCTAAGGACATACCATTGTGGTCTAAAGTACTTGTTTGATCAACCTACTCTAATTCTGGGAAAGCTATATGGTTGGAGTTTTTATGTGAGTTTGATTTTGAGATCAAACACATAAAAGGAAAATAGAATAAGGTAGCTGATGCACTCAGCAAGAAGGTACAGGAAATGCATGTGGCATTTGTTAATGTTTGCCCATTAGATTTGAGGCAGCAGATTGTTAATCATGTTGCTGAAGATGAGTTGTATGTGCAGGTCAAGGACAAGTTGCAGTAGCAAATTCTCGAGAAGAGGTGTGAGGGATATAAATTGGAAGAATATGGACTTCTTACTTACAAGAACAAAATTTACATTCCAAATGTAGCATATTTGAGGAGGGTTGTTATGGACGAGATCCATCAAGCTCCATATTCTGGTCACCCGAGATATTAGAAGAGAATTTCTATAGCTAGAAAGAAGTACTTTTGGCCAGGAATGAAAAAGGACATGGCTGCATACATTTCCAAGTGCATGAAATGTCAGCAGGTGAAGGTTGAGCATCAACACCCAGCAGGTTTGTTGCAACCTTTTCCAATTCCAAAATGGAAATGGGAAGTTATTTCCATGGATTTCATTACAGGATTTCCCATGACTTGGAGACAACATGATTCCATCATGGTTGTGATGGAAAAGTTGACAAAGGGAGCACATTTTATACCATTTAAGTCTACGCATAAGTCTGATGACATTGCAAAGATATTCATGAAGGAAATTTTCAAATTGCATGGATTGCCTAAGGCAATAGTCTCTAACAAAGATGTCAAGTCCACTTCAAACTTTTGGAAAGGATTATTTGCAAATTTGGGTACAAAGCTAAAATTCAACTCCGCATACCATCCTCAGACTGATGGATAGACATAGAGTGTTAACCAAGTGCTTGAAGACATGCTTCGCATGAATGTGATGGACAAACCAACCAAGTGGGAATATTATTTACACTTGGAAGAGTTTGCTTATAACAATGGACATCAAGCATCCTTGGGGATGAGTCCATATGAAGCCTTTTATGGCAGGAGGTGTAGGACACCAGTGACTTGGGATAATCTAGTGAACAGGGTTGTGATTGGTCCATAATTTCTCAAGGAGATGGAGCAGGAGGTTGTAAAGATCAGGAAGAATCTGAAAGCATCCCACAACAAATAGAAAAGCTATGTTGATAAGCATAGGGTGAAGAAAGAGTTCAGTATTGGGGATCATGTTTACCTCAGAGTGAGGGCAAAGAAGAGTTCCTTGAAGCTTGGAAGTTGTGCCAAGTTGTCACCCAGATATTGTGGGTCATTTGAAGTGCTTGAAAGAATAGGGCCAGTTGCATATAGAATTGCATTTCTTGATAGCACTAGAGCTCATAATGTTTTTCATTTTTCTTTGCTTAAGAATATATACATGACCCTAACCATGTGATAAATTTGTATGTGATTCAGGTGGAACATGAGGGAGAGTTCTTAATCGATCCAATGCTCATCCTCGACAAGAAGGTGACTATGCTCCGGATCCGAGCCATAGGACAGGTAAAGGTGAAGTGGGAGCACTACGATCCTGAAGAGGCTACATGGGAGCTGGAGGATGCCATGTGATTGGCACATCCCATTTTTTTCCAAATCTGTGGAGCACTAAGGGAGATACCAGTGTAGCATTTTTTGTCCAATTTTGTAAAGCATTGAGGACAGTGCTATTGAAGGGGGAGGGGAATGTAATACCTCGGTTTTGACCCCGTTGCATTAATGTATATGATGTAAATATTATATGGAATCATGACAAGGAGCTTAAGGCCAAGGACCTATCATTGATTAATGTTTGGTATATAGGCGATCATCGTTGATGCCTCTGGTTTATGTGCTAAGTCAAGCACGTTTGTAAACATCATATAAATATGCAAATTAATGAAAACCCCACATCCAGGTATGTCAATGCAACGAATAATGAGATGGGGACATGATTTTCCTAAGGATAAGGGGGTGGGAATGTTGACCTTGAACCGGTTTGGGAAAATCCATTTGTCATGGGGAGATCCCATCAAAATTGTCAACTACCCTTTTTCTTTCCTTTTCTTCCCAACCATTTATTCTACCAGAATGTGGTTGAGATACTTATTGCATGGAAGGGGAAGAGTATGGGAAAATTCGAATTGGGCAAAGCACCCAGTTTCGAATGTCGTGTTTTTCTTGCATGGACAAGAAAACACTAGAACCGTATGCCAATTTGGCACACACATTATGTTTTTCATTTTTTACTCTCACATTTTGGGGAGCTACGGGACGTCTTGCTCATACACGATCTTCATTCTCCATGGGCGAGGAAGCTCTGCGGTAACTGAGTTCTCCCTGTGTGTATCCTTCGTGCTTGGCAAGTATTTTTCCCTTGGCAAGACTATGATTGTTGTGTTCCAATGTTATCTTGAACTACAAAGTGTATGAGACCATGTTACTCGTGTTACAGAAGTAAAGCTTGTGTTGTGGAGTCTCCATGTGGTTGTTGTGTTATGCACCCTGGTTTGAGTCTGAACTATGTGCAAGACTTAGGAGTGGGAGATACATATAATGTGCTTGATAAACCTGGTGTGGAACCTCACAATAAGATAAGAGTGGTCGGTAAACCAGCTATGCACATCCTGAAGAGCACTGGAAGGGAAGGTGTATCCTAAGGGACTGTGGAGCAGAGAAGGGGACACTTCCTTGTGTTGGGTTTGTAGGTAGTGGGGGAAGCCAGGATAGATAAGTCTTGTGCATTTGTTCTTATCTCTGTAGATGAGCTCACTAAATTAGCGGTTCTTCCTGCCCATTCCATTAGAATCCTGATAAACCCAACTGGGAAGATGGATTGGCTGGTAGCCTGATAAACCCATATGTTGGCTTGGTTGTGTCTTGTTGAGTTTGACCTTGTAAGTAACCTTTGGCTGGACAATATGATAAACCTAACTATGAATGTTGGCTTGGCTAGGTATCCTGATGAACCCAGCAGTGAGATGGATTTACTGTGTACAATTTGCTAAACCAATATGTTGGCTTGACTGGTCCTTAAGGTGAATGTTGGATTGACTATGAACAGACTACGAAACCCAACTGTGAGATGGTTTGGATAAGTGACCTTTGAAACCCATTTGTTGGTGTGTTTCCCTTGTAACCTGATAAACGCAAATTTGTTGGCTTGGTTGAGTTTTGTTGCACCCTTGGCTATGTATGATTCTGCTAGTACTCCCTTATTCCTTGAGGAAATCATGCCCAAGGGGTGGCAGTGTTACTAAGAGATTGATGAGTGCACTGGCCTATGGTTGGATGAAACATTGCAGCAACATAGTTGGTTATGGGACAAGTTCTTCTCAAGATAAGTGTTCTTGTCTATGTTACTCTCTGCAATTGTATTTATTGCATTATAATTGCTTGATGGAATGTGATGAACATGTTGTTGTGTTGAATTGATGCATTGTTCCTTTGAATAACTGCAATTATAGGCATCTATGTATGTTTTCCCCTCAATGCATTCTAAACTAAGTTGCAGGGTTAGATTAGCCAGATTGGTGATGGCCTGAATGATCAAATCGATCCAAGACTTCAGTTAAAAAGTTGAGTTTCCTGCTAGAAATCTTTCTTTCCGCAATCTGTGGGATGCGAGATTTCAGGATGCGAGATGCAGGATGCCAATTCGCAGAACTTGGTTTCCACAATTTTCCCTTCCGCAACTTGCGGGATGCAGGGTGCGGGATGTGGGATGTCTTTTTGAGAATTACGGCTTTGCGTAGTTTTTGTTCCACAACAATCCTTTCCGATGCAGGATTCAGGATCGCGGTATCGGGATTCCCACAATTTCCAATCACACAATTCAAGTTTTCGCGTCGTCGATCCTTGCAGTATGATTCTCCATCATTGATCTATTTCTGATGCGGGCTGCATGAAGTGAGAGTGCAATTTTTGTAACTTTTCACTCCTACAACTCGAACTTTCTGTACCGTTGATTTTTGCGGGTGGATTCTTAGCCGTTGGTTCGATGCGTGATGTGAGACCATTTGTGATCATTGATTTCCATCACGTTTTCTCTTCGTCATCCGATATCCTCTGAGATCTTTCCTACAGATCATCGGACTGATCAATGGAAGACAGGAGGGAGCGTGGTAGTATTGGAAATTTCAAGAGGTGGTTCACAGCCATGCCCTATGTTTCGACGAACAACAAAGGTTTTCGATGAAATTTTTAATTCCATGTGATATTGGGGTATGGGTTCATGACACCTATTCCCCTTGCAAGTTTCAAATGGATATGATCTATTTCTGCAATTTAATAACCATACCATTGGCTCCTTGTAATAGGTCCATCCCATCACACAGTTTATCAATATCTCTGCGGGAGCCATCACAGAAAAAAAGAATGTCATCTACAAAAATAAGATGAGATATGTATACAAGGCATTTGAAATAGAAACCCCTTTGAATCCCCCACTCCTTTTTTCTTGATCAAGAAAATGACTCAACCCTTCGACCACCAGCAAGAAGAGTAAAGGAGATAATGGACATCCTTGTCACAAACCTCTCCCTACCTGAAAGAAAGAACGTGTTGATCCATTAATTAATACAGCAAAATATACCATGGTAATACAGGACATGATCCATCTGATAAAATCGATTCCAAATCCTAAATGTGTAAGCAGCATCCTCAAGTATAACCAACAGAATCGGTCATACGCCTTAGATAGATCTATTTTTATTACAGGCCCCTTCATGTTTCTAGTTTTCAAGTTGTGTAGTGTTAGAAAACAGGACCACAAAGCAATAACAAATATACAGTTAAATCATTAACAAGATGCAAAATGCATTAAAACATTACAGAGAGACACAGATATAACGTGGTTCACCCAAACAATGGGCTACGTCCACAAAGAAATTTCCAGTCCTTTTATTACAATCCAAAAAGGTGAAGGGATACAACCTGCAGCAAAACCATTGCATTTCCTCTTCACACCCTCAAAGTCTCTCTTCCAATACAATACAATACCATACCATACTCAGTCATTTTACAAGGCTTTCTTTTATAGGGTAAATACAATGAGAAAATTCTAGGGTTAACCTAATACCATGGGTCCGCAAAACTGTTGGCAGGGGGAATGAGTGTACAGTACACCTGGGTTACAAACATGACTAAATAATATCTCTGTATCTGGAAGATTAGGCTCCACTACCAATAGTGTAGTCCCTCCTGGGACACCCCAATAGCTTCATGGATCTGATGACCCTCCTGAAACCCAAACTGTTCCCCAGAAATACATTTTGATAACACTTCCTTGATCCGCCTTGAGATAATTTTTGAGATGATTTTGTAAATATAGTTGCACAATGAAATCGGATGATATGCATCCAGTGAGTTTGGCTCATCAGACTTTGAGATCAGTGCTACGAAGGTGGCATTAAATGGTATATGGATGATCCCATCCTGCTTAGATTCATTAACCACCTGTAGCAGATCAAAACCTAGAGTATCAAAACACCCTAGATATAATTCAATTGTCTAGCCATCAATGTTACGGGGGGAAACTTCCTATGGCTTGGGGTATACCACAACAGATAGTTGGACACAAGAAATCAATCCCTTCCCAATATGCAAGAGAAACCAAACATCTAACACTAAGGGACCTCAAATCATACCTTATTTCAGACGATTGAAGTAGATCCCCATTGAGATTTTTCCAATCTCGCTTGCGCTAACAATTTGCTCTCAACAACAGCAAACAAGACAAGCATGCCATATAATATGGTGTTAGATCTACTCTAGCATATATAATCAACAATTTATAAGCAATTAAACATATCCATGGATTCAATATTCATTCAAATGCACATTATTGGACAGCAAAAGATATTTCTATTAATCAAATCAGATATTACACAAGTGACAACCTCTATCAGCATGTCTACGAACCAGAGAAACTGAGTCCTCCACCTAGGCCTCCACCACCTCAATCATCCATCTCTCGATAGAAATCTCACAAGAAAAGGAAAGCTTGGGAAGAACACAAAGTGCTCCAAAGGGACAAAGGGATGCAGACTCAAGTATATGCAAACTGTGGCAACAATGGACTATAGTTTCCTTTCTCTTCAATTCCTCTTCTTCAATGTATCCAAGGGGTTGCTTATATCACACTCCAAAGGGGTAATGGAGGGTCAAATCCGAGCGATCTCAAGGCCTATGGAAGGCCGAGAGTCAAGTGATTCGGACTCATACGAAGGAAAACTCCAAAAGTATTTGGATTTATGCACACATCCCAATGTATGTGGGTTTGAGGTCAAAAGCGGCGTGTACACGCGGGTATGGGATTAAAAGTCGCGTATAGCAATAAACAAGGGTTTTAGGGATGAACTTGGAAACATCAAAGTTTAATATCAATCCATGGGGTCTAAAGAGTCTGCAAAGGGACAGGGAATCCCATAAATATGTGATCAACCATGTGTGGTAAAATCAGCTATAACAGATGCCCCCTAATGTGTGAGGTCAGAGGGGTAACATGATGGTCGAAATACATTATAAAATCCATCCCATAAGTGGAGTGATGAAGAACCATGTGGAAGAACCAGCCATCCATCAGTATAGTACAATAATCAATCTCTGCATGTGACTGCAAATACATATAGCAGTCCCGGATACATAAGAGTACAATGGCCATGAATAGGCATGATATACAAAATGTGACATGTGTGGTCATCGCCATGTACAATATATAATAGATCAGAATCTCCATGATAAAGATAAACAGTGGATCAATATCTCCATAGAAGCTAAAGATATAAAATGTATCAAGATCTCCATAATGGTTGAATATGTCTGACATACATTGGAATCAAATCACGAGAGCTAAAATCTCATGAACACTGGCACGATCAAGGAGATAACATATGTGGAATGCCACCAAGCTAGAAGGTCTTCTACAAAAACCACTACGAGTACATGTCTGACTATGCGAATAGAGGTGTCGAGGTCAAACATAGTCATTAGGGGAATTTTGAGGTAAAAATGGGCCTCCAAATAAAAAAAGTACTATTAAAATCAACTTTTTAAGATCCAATCACAATCTAGAGAATGACATCATCTATAATAGTTGAGTTGGCATTACTTGAGTTAAGGTTGCTTATTTGTCATATTCGAAAAGGTTGATCAAAATCTATGGTTAACCATGGTAGTCTACAAGTACTTTTACACCTAGAGTAAAGTACTAATGTCTTTTCACATTTTTTCAATAAAATATATTATTGTCCCTTCATATATTTTGAAAAAAACAATATATTTATTTCCACTTAATATGCATGTCTTTACACAATTTTCAATATATGTTATATTTATCCCATTTTTATTAATGTTAAAAATATATTTTATTTACACATTTTTACTTATGAATATATGATATATTCCTCAATTTTTCTTAATCTCAAAAATATTATATAATTATATATTTTTAATTGAACTTTATTTTATTTTGTTATGTTTAAAAAGTATTATTAATTTTTCTAATATTTTTAAAATATTTTATTATTAGATTTATATAAAAAAAATTTACAATAAAAAGTATTACAAAATAATATTCATAAAAAAACCAATTTAAAAACTAAATTCTAAACAAAACATCATATTAAAATGTAATATTTTATCAAATTTGTACATTTTTTTCTTTACTTTTGAGTTAAGGTCACAACAAAGGTAATTTTTTAGGGGGATATTTCCTAAGAAAAAATTCCAATTTATATAACGATGTGGTACAACCCTTCGAAGGGGGGAAAGTGCAGCTACAACGCCCTCCTTTTCTTGCCATTTTTGTTGTCCCTCGCCTGCTTTACCATCTATTTGAATGCTAACCACCCGAGGAACATTACATATTTTTATTCATGCCCAAATTTAATTGGTTTTTACGACGCATATATCTAAGTGGAGATAGGGGGAACTTACTCTATGACTATCGCTATATCAAAGGAACGACTAGGGGAATTAAGTTGTAGTACAATTAATTAAAAACTACAAAACATTGCATTATACAAAATATTAAAATCAAAGTTTAAAATATTAAATATTAACTTATATTATTAGATTAAAATGCAATATTTTACAAAATTATATTACAATTAATTAATTAAGCTAAGGAAAAACTCAAATTCTAACATATTAAAATCAAATTTTAAAGATTAGGTTTAATTATAGAATATATGTGCTAACCTATATTAAAATTAAAAAATATTAAAATCAAAATTTAAATTTTTAAAATTTAGAATGTATAATAAATATATTATGTAGGTCGACTAGCAATTACACGTTATGTTAAGGCATACATGATGTTAAGCAAGTCAGCAGTTCGAGTCTCGACGAAATGTGCACGAAGTTTGAGCCCATAGTTGGTCATTCCTAGGAGATATGTTGGAGCCGTCGGAATCGACCCCGTATCACACGAGTACGAAACTAATGTCACATATATTAAAAAAAATTTAAAAATGATAATAGGTGATTAATTTATTTATAAAGAAAAAAAAACATAAATTGGTTTCATGAGTTTTTATACAAATCATAAACATCTTGTTTTATGAGAATTTAACTAAATTAATTCTATTATAAAAACACATAAATTAGTTTAATAAGAAAATAAGCAAGTTAAATTTTAAAAAAAAAATCCATATATATTTATTATTTTAAATTTTAATTTTCGAATAATGGGTTTAGCATATTAGATGTAAATTTTATTAAGAACAAAATAAAGGTAAGTTATAATAAAAAATTAAAAAGAGACATATTATGTTAAATTTAAATTTTCAAACACTAAATTAATTATATCATAAAAATATATAAATTATATAAAGAAACAAAAGAACATAGGTTATAATAAAAAATTAAGAAAAAATATATAAATTTTATTTTAAATTTCAATTTTCAATGTGGTTGGAGAAAATTTGAAAATTTTGATGCTTTTCATTTTTTTTTTATTTGGTTATCCTTTCAATGTGATTATATTTTATTATTAAAACATATTTGATTGTCTTTTCATTGTGTTTATATTTTATTATTAAAAGTGATCTCCAAGTTCAAGGACATGAATACAACCAAGTACTACACTTTTTTTGGAAATTAAAATTAGCTTTTAGTCACTTCAATATAACATTTTTTATTATTTTATTTCTAGTATGTAACTCAATCATGGTTATCTAAATTGTACATTTAATGTAGTGGAAATGTGAGTTGTCAAGTATACATTCCCCCTAAAATGCCTAGTTCATAGTATTTTAATATATTCCTTATGAGGCCCATTTTTAACCTCAAAATTTCCCTAATGAGTCCTTCGTCTGATTACCGGTCATTGATGTATACCGTTAACAGACGCAAGATCACCCACCGATAATGAAAATGGGAATCAAGGTACTAGAGTGAAATCTAACAAGTGTGAATACATGTGTTGAGGTCGAACACTTGGAAGAATCCATCGATCAAGGAACATTTATGTATTCCCAAAACTGTCGATGGCGAGAGAACCTACCACTGATGACTGTAAGTCTCAAGGCACTCAAATGACTCTAGACTCCTATTCCAGAATAAATGATCTAAATTCAATGGGATGGAATCCGCTAGAAGAAGGGCATTAAGGCATCCCCCATCAACCAACACGAGGTACTCAGCAATGCTGTATAATTTGGAAGAACTCGAACAAGATGTGCACGAGCCAGTAACAGTACCGGGAATGGCCGACATGCAAAGTTAAGACAACTAAGGAATGGTCGACTCAAGCTTCAACTTCCTTCGAACAAGAGCATAAAGAAAAATGGTGACTGAAGGTAGGCATCATGGACTCGATATGCAAACCGGGACATCTCTGTGACATGGGAGGCATCAACAGAGGCTCCATATGGACTGGAAGCTTAACCAGTCAATGGAGATAAACTCAGAGTAACGAGTACAACTCCTAAAGTCAAACTAATAACCCAAGCAATGGATGTGATATACAGTGCTCTGTTCGAAGGCGACACGACTCGACTGATGCCAAAGATAACATCTTTTCCTATCCGGCTTTTTGGTTTTTTTATTTTTTTAGACTTTTTCAGATATTTTGAAAAGCTTGAAAAAGAATAAAAGTGCTTTATAGTTACAAATCTAGGAGGAGATGAGTGTCAGGGGACAAGCAAACTAGTTCCAAGCAGCGTAAAATACCTATGCTTAATGCAAGGAAGTATGTGCAGGATAATAACACTTGGGGGAAGGTCTCATCCCGGTAAAAAATGGGGAATCAAGCTACAAAAGATATGTAAAAAGGCTCTGCTTGGATAGACATGAGACAAGCTCGGGCTATATGGCTGATAATCAAAGTCAAGAAAATTGACATAAGGCTCAATAAGGCAAGCAAAACTCATGATAATGCAATTACAACTTGACATATACAAGGGATTCCTGAGGGAATGGCTAGCATAATGTTCAAGAGGAGTATGAGGCTCTTGCTTAAAGACATGGTGGTACTATACAAAGGACTCCCACACCCTAAAGGAGAAATGTCAGCATGGGCACCAAATTCAATACAGGATCTAACTAGGGTACCCATGTATGGGAAATCTCTACCATTCACATAATGCCACTTCTAAAAGCATCATCAAGGTTTCGTACCTAGGGTTAAGATGAAACAGTCATAAGGTCATGCAAAATGCAAGTGGATTTGAAATCCTAACCTATATGTCAGTTTAGACATAATACCTAAAATAGGCACGAACGGGTCGAAGACACGGTCAAACCGCACTCAAAACAGGCTCCTACAACATCAAATTAGTTCAAATGGTCCAAAATGGTCAAAAACTATAGAAAGTGGGTAAAAATTTCAAAAAAAATCTATAAAATAGTGAAAAATAAAAAAAATTCATACCATTTTGAATTTTTACCCACCATAGTGCATTTGAGTTTAGAACTTCAGAAGCAAATTCCAAGAGCATCGTCTGGAGGAATCCCTCCACGTTTGATCTAGGTAAATTCCCTTGCCCCTCCCCTTCATTTTCATGTAAAAAATTTAAAATTTCATGGTCAAAGGAATTTTTTAGGCCATCGCAACTTGGGCGTTTTGGCCCACGCGGATATCGGGCATTTTTCCGCGTATAGGGTTCACCATATGCGGAAATTTACACGAAATCCGTGTACATACGTGGTTGTTTTGCAGACAGTCATGTATAGGGCCACGAACATGGTTTTTATGGGAAAATATTGATCGAAATTTGTGTTTTCTTGTAACACCCCAGTTTTTACCCCATTTGCATTTATATAATATTATGTAAATAATCATGGTGTGGAACTAGGCAAAAGCCCCACCATTGATTTAGTGTTTATGTTTCAGCAATTAAGGTTGATCCGATGGTCTTTTATGCTAGATAAACATTAAAAGAGCTGGACATTATGTTAAATTTGCAATTTTTAATTAAAAACCTACAACTAGCTATGTCAACGCAACCAAATGAAATGGGGACATGATTTTTCCTACGGATAAAGGGAAGAGTGGGAAGAAATTTGAATTGGGCAGAGCACCACTGCGGGAAAAATATTTTTTAATTTTTCTTGGGCAAGAAAACACCAAAAATGACTACCTTTCCCTCACGCATGGGTGTTTCACCTTCCCCTCACGATTTTGACTATGTGTAACATTTTTGGATCCCAATGTTCATTCACGTAGCAAGCAAAACCACTCTTAGTTTGAACCCATCACGATTTTATCATGTTCGACGATCTGGATCCTTCACGTTTTGGGTTTTCCTGTGTGGATTTGTTTCTTTTCATGTTTTCTCCAGTCTGCTAGTTATTTTCCTGAACATGAATGCCCTGAATCCGATTGTGTGTCTTTGATTTGAATGACCAGCAGCATTTTTGTTTTGGTATTTTGCAACAGTCGGTCTAGCACCAGCAATGTTCAGAAATTCATAAATTACTGTGTGCATGTGTAATTACTTGGCTTCTGCTTACGTTTTGATAAATCCCAGGATTGAGATCACAATGTGGGTATCCACGTTTAGCATATGAACTGATTTGGGGAATGGAAACGGAGTCTGGACTTGCTTGATAAACCTTGTGTGCGAAGGCACCTCACAGACCGATTTAGAGGGCTTGTTTTCTTCTTTACATACCCTGAATAGCACTGGAAGGGAATGCGTGCCCTGACGGACTGTGTCATAGAGAAGGGGATGCTTCCTTGTGTTGGGTGTGTAAATATTTAGAAATCAGGATAGATCTGGTGTGGGCATTCATAGCTTTGGATAGAGCTCACTAGCTTAGCAGTAAACATTTCTACCTCCTTGGCAGCCTGATAAACCCAACTGGAAGGATGGCTTGGCTGGTAGCCTGATAAACCCATCTGTTGGCTTGGTTGTGTATCATGTGAATTTGGCTAAGTGTAAACCACTTCCTGTGTAATTCTGATAAACCCAACTGTGTTGGCTTGACTGGGTTTTGTTGTATCCTTGGCTATGGGTGAAGTCTGCTAGTGTTCCTTATTCCTTGGTGAAATCCTGCCCAGCTCAGGGGTGGCAGTGTTGTTGAGAGATCAAAGAGCACACTAGCCTATGGTTGGGTGGAACGTTGCAGCGACATAGCTGGTTGCGGGACAAGCTTCTCCAAAGATAAGTGTTCTTATTTATTTAAGTTATGCAACTGTATTTGCCTATGAATTATTATGAAATTATCATGAACATGTTGAATGCATGAATGTGTTGAATGAATGATTTGCTTCCGTTGTATATATCATGTACATTTCATTATGCATTTGTGTATTTATATGTTTTATATAAAATGCATTATTATATTATGTTCATGGGGGATTAGATTTCCTAGGTTGATAGATGTTAGTCGCGTCCTCTCCGCCGAGTAGAGGGTTGGAGATGTGACAGTGCGGTATCAGAGCACTGGTTGTAGCATTGGACCTCAATGGCCCAAGTTAAAACAGCTGACAGAGGTAGGATCAGCCTAAGTGCTTCAGCAGGAAGAATCTCACAACAGAAGACAGAGAAAAATCTTTAAATTATTCTAAGTGTGAAAACTCTTTTTAGCAGTTGAGAAATCCAAAGATGAGTTGTTGTAGCAACTGAGGTGGCTAAAGGAGAGCCGATGTAGCGGCTGGGTCGCCTGAAGGGAGTTGACACAGCAGGCAGAAGTCGATGATCAGGCCACAACAGCATAGACTCCAGTGGGTTCCTTCCATAGCAGCAGGTGTAAGTTAGATTTCGAGCCGCGACGGACGGAAGCTATGGAGCGAGCCAACGGCAGTGGCTCAGCTTACCGAAATGCAACCGCAACAATGGCTACATCACCTAAAGGGGGCCGACATGGAATAAAATTCAAAAATTGACTAAGTGTTGGCTGACGGCAGTGGCTCTAAGGTGAAATTCAAGCCGCAACAATGGCTGTGTCGCCCAAAGGGAGCCGACACTCATCGGCTGAGAGGAGCCGATGCGCAATGGGTGGAAACCAAGCTTTTCGCCGCTAATGAAGAAAGAAAAATGTCTAAGTGTTGGCGGCAGCAGGAAAAAGAAGATCAGGGCCGCAGTTGCGGATGGAAGTTGGGGAAAGATCCGCTACACAATGGAGAAGAAAAGAATATGGAGCCGCTACAGCGGATGAAAAATGAGGATCGAGCCACTGTAGCGAGTGAAAGTCTAAATTTTTTTTCGACACAGCGGGTGAAAATTTTGAAAATTTTTCCAAAATAGAGAAATTTAACAGGTTTTTTCAGTGAGATCTGCAGGGCTAGAGAGATGAAAATGGCATCTTGTTTATGCACCAAATTGCGTGAGCCCCCTTGATCACCATCGTCCCCTTCAGATAATCGTTCTTTATGAAAAGAAAATTCTATGTTTTGACAAGTTGTCAATATATGAGATTTTTTTTCCAAATGAAGGTAAGTAGTTATGAATTTCTGAGAATGCTATAAATTTATAATTTAACAACTATGTTATTAACACATTTTGTAGAATCATAGTCACCTTCAAAAGCAGCATTCCAAATAGTGCAGTTCGGTAAAGTGAGTTGTGGTTCAGCCATGAGAACCAACAACATGTGATGATGCACAGAACCCCAATCAGTACGAGGAAGATGCTATGGGGGAAAATGTCCAAGTTTCAAATGCTGAGACAGAGTCTAATGGGATAAGATTGCAAGAGACTCCCCCATATTTTGCAGCCACCTTGAGAAGCCTATTGGTGGAGATGCAGAGTTACAAGGAAGATAATGAAAGCTTGGTTAAGGCTCGGGAGGATCAAAATCAACTGAATGCAGCCATGCTGCAAAGTTTGACAGATATTCAGAGAAAGATGAACTCTGAGGACTGGACAGAAAACCCAGAAGGGAGTAAGAAAACTGCTAGAAGAAGAAAGAGATCACCTAGTGAGTCATCTAACTCTGAAGAGTCCACTAGAGATTCAAGTTCTTCTTATCATGAGAATCAGAGGAGGAGGCACTACCAGAACCACTCACGAGATGAATTCAGGAAGGTAAGGCCACCTACCTTCAATGCTGAGGTAAAGATTGGTCAAGAAGCTGAAGCTTGGCTTCTGGGAATGAGGAAATATTTCCAAGTTCAATATTATTCTGGGAATATGAAAGCTAGAGTGGCCATTTTCAATTTGACTGGAAGGGCATCCATATGGTGGGTGAATTTCAGGCAGGTAAAGAAGATCAATGAAAGGAAGATTGTGTGGAAGCAGTTCTGAAAGTATTTCAAGGAGAAGTACCTCTCTGACAGGTACTATGATGACAATATCAAAGAGTTCCATGAGTTGATATTGGGAGAGTAGACCATGGAGGAATATGCGAACAAATTCTTGGAATTGTTAGGGTATGTCAGGTATATTAAAGATGAGAAGGTAAAAATCCAGCGCTTTCTGAGTGGACTGCCTTAGTCCTACAAAGACAGGATTGAGTTTTATGAACCTGGGACTCTTCAGGAAGCAATAAAAAATGCAAAGTATTGCTACAAGTAAAGCAAGAAAAAACTGGAGTACCAAAAAACATGGAAGGACAAAAGGAGTGAGAAGTTTGACCAAAGGAAGAGCGACGGAAGAGAAGCCAAAAGATCCACAATAGAACAGAGGACCACTCCAATGTTGGAAATGTGGAGCACCCCACATGCGTAGGTACTGTCCACTTGAGAATGAGAATGCAAGGCCAGCATACAATATTAAAGAGGCAGAAATAGTGGGACAAGTAGCAAGGGTCGTACCTAGAATTTATGCAGCACTGGAAGACCGTCAGGAAGATCACCAGTCAATAGTAGTTGAAGTTACAAGTAATATTATTGAGCAATCTATTTCTATTTTGATTGACCTTGGTTCTACTCATAGTTATATTTATCCAAGAGCAGTGGAGGTTTGTGCTCTTAGGAAAGAAAATCATAGCAAGTATTGGTTAGGAAAGCTATCACTTCTTTGCAAAGGAAGGGGATAAATTTCGAATGGACCTTGAAGTGCGAAGAAAGCTTCCAACGGTTGAAGTATCTTCTCACAAGTGCATCGATCTTGAAAGTTACAGACCCAGAGAAATATTTTGTGCTATGTAAAGATGCATGTGGCCAAGGACTTGGAGGATTTCTTATGCAGGACAACCACGTGATATGTTATGAATCCGGGAAGCTAAAGGAGGGTGAAAACAACTATAACACACACGATCTGGAACTTGCATCCATTGTACATTCTCTCAAGATGTGGAGACATTACTTGATGGGCATAAGATTTGAGCTAAGGGCAGACCATTGTGGTCTGAAGTATTTCATTGATAATCCTACTCTGAATGCTAGGCAAGCGAGATGGTTGGAGTATTTATGTGAGTTTGATTTTGAAATAAAGCACATAAAAGGAAAAGAGAATAAGGTAGTTGATGCACTTAACATGAAGGTGCAGGAAATGCATGTGGAAACCATTAGTATTTGCCAATCAGATTTGAGGCAGTAGATTGCTAATCATGTTGCTGAAGATGAATTGTATGCACAGGTCAAGGACAGGTTGTAGTAGCAAAGCCTTGAAAAGAAGTATGAGGGATATAAATTGGAAGAAGATGGAATTCTTACCTATAAGAACCGAATTTATATTCTGAAAGTAGCATATTTGAGGAGGGTTTTTATGGATGAGATCCATCAAGCTCCATATTCTGGTCACCCAAGATATCAGAAGACGATTGCTATAGCTAGAATGCAGTACTTTTGGCTAGGAATGAAAAAGGACATGGCTGAATATATTTCAAGGTGCATGAAGTGTCAACAGGTGAAGGTCGAGCATCAACACCCAGCAGGTTTGTTGCAGCCTTTGTCGGTCCCAGAATGGAAATGGGAATTTATTTCCATGGATTTTATTACAGGATTGTCCATGACTTGGAGACAACACGATTCCATCATGGTTGTGGTGGACAAGTTGACAAAGGTAGCACATTTTATATTGGTTAAGTCTACGCATAAGACTGATGATATTGCAAAGATATTCATGAAGGAGGTTTTCAAACTGCGTGGATTTCCTAAGGCAACAACCTCTGACAGAGATGTCAAGTTCACTTCCAAATTTTGGAAGGGGTTGTTTGCAGATTTGGGTACAAAGTTGAATTTCAGCACTGCTTACCATCCTTAGACTGATGGATAGACCGAGAGAGTTAACCAAGTGTGAGAAGACATGCTTCACATGTATATGATGGAAAAACCATCCAAGTGGGAAGACTATTTACACCTGCTAGAGTTTTCTTATAACAATGGACAACAAGCATCCTTGAGGATGAGTCCATATGAATCTTTGTATGGCAGAAGATGCAGGACACCAGTGACTTAGGATAATCCAGTGAACAGGGTTGTGCTTGGTCCAAAATTGTTCAAGGAGATGGAGCAGGAAGTTGTAAAGATCAGGCATAATTTGAAGGCAGCACAAGATAGATAGAAAAGATATGCAGATAAGCATAGGGTGAACAGAGAGTTCAGTGTTGGGGATCATGTTTACCTCATAGTGAAGGCAAAGAAGAGTTCCTTGAAGCTTGGAAGTTGTGCCAAGTTGTCACCAAGATATTATGGGCCATTTGAAGTGCTTGAAAGAATAGGGCTAGTTTCATATAGACTTTCATTTCCTACTAGCACTAGAGCTCATAATTTTTTTCATGTTTCTTTGCTTAAGAAATATGTACATGATCCTAACCATGTAATAAATTGGGATGTGATACAGGTGAAACCAGAGGGAGAGTTCCAAAACGAGCCTATGCGCATCCTTGCGAGGAAGGTCACAATGCTCTGGACATGAGCAATAGGACAGGTGAAGGTGCAATGAGAGCACTACGGTCCTAAAGAAGCTATGTGGGAGCTGGAGGATGCCATGCGACTGGCACATCCATTTTTGTTTGAATCTGCGGATTGTTGAGGGAAGTAATAGAAAGCAATTGTGTTCAATATTGTAAAGCACTAAGGACAGTGCTATTGAAGGGGGAGGGGAATGTAACACCCCAGTTTTGACCTCGTTTGAATTTATATAATATGATGTAAATAATCATGGTGTGGATCTAGGAAAAATCCCCACCATTGATTTAGTGTTTATGTTTCGTCAATTAAGGTTGAGTCGATGGTATTTTATGCTAGCTAAACATTAAAAGAGATGGACATTATGTTAAATTTTCAATTTTTAATTAAAAACCTACAGCCATCTATGTCAACGCAACCATATGAGATGGGGCATGATTTTTCCTAAGGATAAGGGGGGGAATTGGAAGAGTGGGTAGAAATTCGAATTGGGCAGAGCACCACATCAGGAAAAACGTTTTTTAATTTTTCTTGTGCAAGAAAATGCCAAAAACAACTACCTTTCCCTCACGCATGGGAGTTTCACCTTCCCCTCATGATTTTAACTGTGTGGAATGTTTTTGGATCCCAATATTCATTCACGCAGCAAAAAAAACCACTCTGAGTCTAAACCCTTCACGATTTTCTCCTGTTCGGCGATCTGGATCCTTCACATTTTGGGTTTTCCTATGTGGATTTGTTTCTTTTCACGTTTTCTCCAATCTGCTAGTTGTTTTCCTAAACATGAATGCCCTGAAACCGATTTTGTGTCTTTGATTTGAATGACCAGTGGTGTTTTCGTTTTGATATTTTATAGCAATCGATCTGGCATCGACAATGTTCATAAATTCATAAATTACTGTGTGCATGTGTAATTACTTGGATTCTGCTTACGTTTTGATAAATCCCAGGATTGAGATCACCGTGTGGGTATCCACGTTTGGCATCTGAACTGATTTGGGGAATGGAAACAGAGTCTGGACTTGCTTGATCAACCTAGTGTGTGAAGGCACCTCACAGACCGATCTAGAGGGCTAGTTTTCTTCTTTGCATACCCTGAATAGCACTAGAAGGGAATGCATGGCCTGAGGGACTATGTAGCAGAGAAGGGGATGCTTCCTTGTGTTGGGTGTGTAAATTTTTAGAGATCAAGCCGCAGATTCGGTGTGGGAATTCATAGCTCTGGATTGAGATCACTAGCTTAGCAGTCAGCCTTTCTACCTCCTTGACAGCCTGATAAACCCAACTGGAAGGTTGGCTTGGCTAGTAGCCTGATAAACCCATCTATGTTAGATTTTTATCATTCAAGCTAGAATTATATTAGGATCTTTAGCTGAGAGAATAAAATGCACAGCAATCAAACACAAGAGACAATGAACACAATGTTTTTCCTTGGGGAAACCATAAATGGAAAAAACCCCACAACTTCCTCAGAGATAGAATCAGCATCAAAAGTAAAACCCCAAAACAGTAAGATGATCTCCCGACAGTAGTAGCCTCTTTCTTTCTAGCCCCAGCAACTTCTTCTCTCTCAGCTATGCGCTACAACTGAGTGTGAGTGAGTGTGTGATAAATAGAGATGCTCACTCTCTATTTATACTAATTCCTGACTTGACAATAACTCACTAGGGATGACTTCTCTAGGAGAGTCTAATAACCCTAGGGCCCCGCAACTGCAGGGACTTTAACCGTTGAACGATAGGAGGGTTACCCAGAATGACTTGACATGACTTGTTTACATTATTGAATCTCCCGATAGGAACATCGGCGCATGACATGACTCAAATACATTACAAATACTTCTTGGAATAAACATCGGGGTACAAGACATAACATATACAGGTGAATACATTCTGAAGTTACAAATACATCAACACTCCCTCTTAACTAGGAAGGCATTCTCTCGACACAATTTATCAGCACGGGTCTTCTTCTCTGTATCATCTGGAGCATCAGTGAGTTCTCATCATCTTCATATTCAATTAATCTTCATCTTCAACTCATCTTCATCTTCAAGTTATCTTCATCTTCAAGTCATCTTCATCTTGATTTGGATCATCACTCGATCTGGATCATCATCACTGGATCTAGATCATCATCACTCGATCTGGATCATCATTGGGTCATCATCACAGGTGCTATCTCTTTATTCTTCTCGTCATAGGACGTTCTACAAAGCCAGCCCTTTTTCATGTTGGATGTACATCTACAAAGCCAGTCCTTTTTCATATTGAATGTATCATCACAGAGCTAGTCCTTTTTCATACTAAATGTGGCATCTACATAGAGCCAGTCCTTTTTCATACTGGATGTGTCATCACAGATCTAGTCCTTTTTCATACTAGATGTGGCATCTACACAAAACCAGTCCTTTTTCATACTGGATGTGTCATCACAGAGGTAGTCCTTTTTCATATTAGATGTGGGATCTACATAGAGCCGGTCCTTTTTCATACTGGATGTGTCTTCACAGAGCTATTCCTTTTTCATACTAGATGTGGGATCTACACAGAGCTACTCCTTTTTCATACTAGATGTTTCTTCATAGAGCCAGCCCTTTTTCATGCTGGTTGTGGGATCTACACAGAGCTAGTCATTTTTCATACTAGATGTGTCTTCACAGAGCCAACCCTTTTTCATGCTGGATGTGAGATCTACACAGAGCTAGTCCTTTTTCATACTATATTTGTCTTCACAAAGCCAACCCTTTTTCATGTTGTATGTTGGATCTACACAGAGCTAGTCCTTTTTCATACTAGATGTATCTTCACAGAGCCAGCCCTTTTTCATGTTGGATGTGGGATCATCACATACATCTGAAAATGGAAGGAACCAATCCTCTCACCATGTCACGGCTCTTACATCTGACCATGGAAGGAACCAATCCTCTCACCATGTCAAAAGGGCACAACACTTACATCTAACCATGGAAGGAACCAATCCTCTCACCATGTCAGAAAGGCACAACACTTACATCTATCCATGGAAGGAACCAATCCTCTCACCATATCAGAAAGGCACATCACGAACTCATCACTTCCTCTTGGAAGGAACCTCGATCTAGAAAACATGAAGATTCTCCCTGAAGTATTCAAACTTCACCCTAGACAATGGCTTAGTCAACACATCAGCTATCTGTTCGTCCATCACAACATACTGGAGATTCACTGCTCCTCTCTGCACCATATCCTTGATATAGTGATATTTGATCGTGATATGCTTCGAATTTTCATGTAACACCGGATTCTTCGACAAATTCATGCAACTCTGGTTGTCGCAATATATACAAGTAGAATCTAGTTGGAGATCAAATAGATCAGACAGTAACTTCCTCGGCCATACTGCCTCACAACTAGTTGAACAAGCTATGACATACTCTGCTTCAGCTGTACTCAGTGCCACATAGGATTGATTCCTGCTAAACCAAGAGATCACACCTTATCCCATCACTAGTACAAGTGATCAATTTTGCCACGGCAAAACATGGCAATATCCACGGAAAATCGTGGATATTGCCACGTCTAAGTGTTTTTTTTTCCGTGGAAACAATTCCGTCGCAATAGAGATGACCCCTAATTTGAGTTGCAAGAGAGACAATGTTCTATATTTCGTTAGATGTCTAAGCCATCGCTATATCCATGCCTGGCCGTCTCTGTATCCACGCCTGGCCGTCGCTGTATCCACGCTCTGTATAAGTTTTTTTTTTTTAAATGCAAACCCAGGAATAAGACGTCTCTATAGCCACGCCTTGCCATCTCTGTATCCACGCCTTGCCGTCTCTGTATCCATGCCTGGCCGTCGCTGTATCCACACTTTGTATAAGTTTTTTTTTTTTAAATGCAAACCCCAGGAATAGCAACGGGCAGACTAGGAAAAGTTCCACGTCATGCCATTTATAAATGTAAAAAATCCTAGAAATACAAAAGCGGCCATATACCTAAATGAGCTTCTCTTTGTTTCAAGAATAGGTTATTCTTTACTGAACAGGGCCAACCACGTGAAGGTGGAAGCTCATATGCCCCCCCCCCCCACATCGCTCTCAATTCCCCTTACCCTTTAAATTATTTTTTTTACATAGAAAACATATAAAAAACTAAACATATAAACATTGAAACATCAAATCACATAAACATATAAACATCGAAACACAAGAAGGTAATCCATACAAACAACGTTTCATGTTAACATCGATATAAAATACAAGTCATGATATTTTACAATTTTTTCTTCGTGTGACTTTGTTTTTTTCGATTCAAAAAACCAACAAGTGGCATCTCAAATTCATCATTTTGCAATGTATCTGCTGATCCCTGTCCTTCTGTGGTTTATGTAATTTTCTTGCCCTCATGTACCATACTCCTGGTACGTCGCTGAACAGGGCATGGAGGCCGCTGCGAACGGGAAAGAATTGAAACAACGAAAAGACCATTTTTCTTAGGTTGAAAATTGATTCAAATCACTATTTCATTGTTTCTATAAACATTACAATATCGCTTTTTACCTGTTTGTCTATCTGTGAAGGTCGGTGTTCCAACTGCTTCAATCGTTTGTTCCTCTTCCAGTTCATCCTCGTGAGCTACATGCTCTTCCATTTAAAGAATGAAATATGTAAGTATACGTAAAAAAATAAATATATATAATCAAAATACATATATATATTTCTAAAACTCACTACCTGAATCCCTAGCCTGCTCCACATTATCATCCAACGGGTCCTCCCCAATATGAACTAGCACCCTCCCAGTACCGTTGGATTCACTGCTGCGGTTGCACTGTTGTTGCCAAACAAACATAAAAATATAGTTATTGGTGTACTGTGGGAAAATATGAAGCAAGAATATTTCAAATGTCCTTATTCATTCTATTTACCTGCATTCCCACAATTGGGTTGATTGGAGTCTGCCCCAAGCTTTTTCTATGCTCAACCACACTTTCAAAACCATACTTGAGGAAGTTGAACCTAGAATACTTGTCTGAGTATGGGCATGCACATTATAGCGGTAGCTTTAGAGTCCATTAGAGTGTCAAGTCAAGTTGTGCCATGGACACAGTGCACATGGTAGGGGTAACTTTAGAGTCCATTAGTGTGACAAGTTCAGCTGTGCAAATTACTTAGGTGCAAGTGCAACAAGAAGTCAAGTGCATCTAATGGCGTGGCATACTATAGTGGGGTGGATAGACTACTCAGCTTATGGATTTATGTCAAGGTTTGTCTTTGTAATGGCACATGCTACTTCCTAGTTTTATATTGGACAAGCACCATCTCACTCTCAGTTGGTTCAGAGTCAAGATTTTGCACAGCAATTTCATCCTTCTTGTCCTTGCGTTTTCACATATTCATCCATCATTGATGCGTTTTGCAAGCAAGGTAATGTGGAAGCTGCTGCGGCGCTGCAGGGCCAGATGGTGAAGAAGGGTCTGGCATTCAATGTTGTGACCTGAGGCTTTGGAATTCTGGGAAGAACTGCAAAGATGTGGTGTTATGCCCAACATTTCTAATTACAATTCAGTTATCAATGCCTTTTGTAAAAAAGGTAGGATATCGGTTGCAAGCAACCTCCTTAAAGATGCCTTGGACAAAGGTTTAATTCCAGATGTGATTACCTACAGGTCTTTG